>JADLZK010002389.1:0-186666 GCA_015847255.1 Hyparrhenia diplandra
GATATTTATGCTAGTTGCAATTCCATTTTTTCCATTGTCTGGCAAATCTCTGCAAGATCCTTCTTCTCAGTGAACATCATGAAAATACATTTGCTTATATTAACTCAAGTGACATGCCTGCATATGATAACTTAAACATGAGCTGTTTTATACTGTCTTATATTGCATCTTCAGCTAGTCAATCGTGTGAGATCATTTTGTTAAACACTACTTGATATGGAATAACACTTAATATCTTAAATTTTGCAGTTTGTTGCAGCATGCAAGAAACCACCAGTATTCTGTATCATCACCGAAGTTCATGGCTGGGGGCTCCCTTAGGAAATATCTACATCAGCAGGAACCTAATTCAGTTCCCCTCAAACTAGTGCTGAAATTAGCTTTAGACATCGCCGTGGGAATGAGCTACCTACACTCCCAGGGTATACTTCATAGAGAGACCTGAAATCTGAGAACATACTTCTGGGAGAAGATATGTCCGTCAAAGTGGCAGATTTCGGGATTTCATGCTTGGAATCACAGTGTGGAAGTGGCAAGGGGTTTACAGGAACCTACAGGTGGATGGCGCCAGAAATGATCAAAGAGAAACATCATACTAGGAAAGTGGATGTGTACAGCTTTGGAATCGTCATGTGGGAGATTTTGACCGCTTTGGTTCCATTCAGCGACATGACTCCAGAGCAGGCTGCTGTCGCTGTTGCCCTGAAGGTATGGTTCTTGATACACCACTGCGATGTTTATCTCCGTGTGTTCACATAATGAAAGATCTTTTGCATAACGTTGAGATTCATCTATCAGAGTCTCTTCTAATAACTGGTAAACCTTGTGCAGAATGCAAGGCCACCACTACCTGCTTCATGCCCTGTGGCAATAAGTCACCTGATCATGCAGTGCTGGGCTACCAACCCTGACAAAAGACCTCAGTTTGACGGTACATCGCGGGCGATCCTCGAGAACTACAAAGAAGCCTCGATGAGGATCCATCATTCTTCTTGTCGTGATATACCACCTCCACCGCACCACAGCCACCATCACCACCACCATCATCAGAGCCTTCTCCGGTGCTTCCTCGCTCCATGCGAAGGTCTGCATCTCTGGAAGTATGAGGCCGGGATATTGCCTTTGTTCATCGATGCCTTGTACAATATGCACCTCCTTTTGACTTTCTTTGTTTTCTATTTGCGCACGCCGGCCCTCTATTATGCGGCATTAGCATGCTATGAGTTAGTTTCTGCTCTCTTTTTCTCCTTGTGGGTGCTTAATTATTTCCGTCATTGATGCCTTGAGTAATGTAGAGATGACAGGCAGGTAGGCAGGCAGCTTCCGGTTATTATCTATGGATGCCATTTGCTTTTGGTGATGGAAAACATGAAAGAGCCTCAGTAAATGTAATATAATTTAGCTCTTCAATTGTGTTTGTGCTTCTTCCTTTCAGCTGTTATCATACTTATTGCAAATGCGTGATGAGGCAGTAAAGTTTGAATCGATTGGTGTTTGTTTCTGAAATGGAAAAACTTGAACTGAAGGCAGTTTGTATTACATGTTAAGAGGTTTGTTACCGTGCTAGGGAGGAATGGGGGGTTTCTATCCGTGGATTTTTTCAGCTGTGTGATCTGAGAAAATAAACTAATAATGACTAGAGTATTCCTATGAGAAAACTAATAATGGCAAACCTTGTGAAGTTAGTATATAAATAATAGCTACCCGTTCCAAATTATGAGTGATTACTTTTCAAATTATAAGTCATTCTAACTTTCTTAGAGTCAAAACATCTTATGTTTGACTAAATTTATATTATAAAATAATAATATTTATAATACTAATTAAGTAATTAGATTCTTCATTAATTATTTCTCATAATATATTTATTTGATGTTATTATAAATCTCTATAATACTCTCCTACGAAAATATGAATAATGGCAATCTAATTTAGGAAGGTATAAACAATAGCTATCCATATAGATGTTACATAAAGAATATCTACTCATAGAGATGTTACATGAATAATAGCTACTTGTAGATTAGGATAAGTTACACGAATGATAGTTGGGAGTTGATAATTTGTAGGCATTGATGTATGCAATATTGTATGTAGACGTATTCAAGAACCTTATACAATTCTTTTGTCAAGCATTGTTGGCCTATAAATTGGAGGAGAGGGTGGAAGGATACGATATGTAACCAAAACACTTGTTCTGCCTCTCTTGTTCATCAGTCAACATATAGCCATCGTCTTAGTTGCCAATTGAAACATGATGAAAATGGGCAACACCAAGAGGCAACAAACTTTTTGTCCGATGTTCCTCCTCATGCTTACCATCTTACTGATAAGCTCTCGTAAGTCATATGCACCGCCATGTTTGTTGAAATGTCTATCAATCATCTAACTAAAAAGCTTAAAAAAAAAAAACTAACGTGCCTAATGACATAGAGGAAAATTTGGGGACAAATGCTCAAGTTGATTCATGCGTCCATACTGGACTGTATTGCGTTGGAACGTGCTTGATTCGAGGCACGTGCGATCGTTGTTGCAAGGAGAACGGGTGTACCCATGGGAAGTGTTCTATTCTGGTAGGATGCAAATGCTATAAGTCTTAGAATATTTTGATACACAAGAAAACAATGTAAGAGAGATAATATGTAATAATGGGTTACATGAATGGATCGGTGATTCTTTATTTATTTTTTTATATTTTTTATTTCATTCTTTGAGTCTAGAATCCCACTCATGACGAGCATAATTCATCCTTCAACAACCTTCGATGACCAACCCGTGGTGCGAGTTCATTTTCCCTTCCGTTCGCCTTCACATGAAGCCCCTAGCGCTGCCTAGCTTCGCCCCCTACCTCCACCCGACATCTTTGTCGGCAGCGGGGAGGGAGGTTGGTTGGACCCCTATCTCCTCTAATAGTAGTACTCTTTAGTCTTTCACATTGTTTTAAAGGCTTTTTGGATGGACTTTCTTCCGGTTTCCACGCTGCCTATGCTCGACTTCAATTGTCGTCGTCCTTGCCTCCAACGTCTTCCACACCATCTTATGTCATGGCGTGGTGTTGTCATCCATAGGAGTAGTGGTCAGGACCCAATAAAGGATGACGTTAAGGCGTGACTAGTCACACACAACCCTCTTTTTCCTCGTGCAAGCCTCTTTCTCCTTGCGTCCATGTGCCCTCCTAGCCCTACCCCTGCCTCCTCCCCTATCGTTCCTAGCTAGAGGTAGCCTTGACACCGGCCGCACCGCTCACCTCCTGCCCCCGCACCTCGACCCTACCCTCCTCCTTGTCCTTGCGCTCGCGGTTGACCACCTCCTGACTGCGGGTGGTAGGGTCTTGCCGAAGCTCCGCGGCCACAAGCGACCTCCTTCTGTCTTTCCTCTCTTGCCGGAGCTCCGTCATGGCAATGGGCGTCCCGCCCAACTCGTCTTGGCCGCCTCCACTACCACTAGAACCTTAACGCCACCCTCCTGTCATCCCCACCGCCTGACCACCCTGCCTCCCCTCAAACCCCCTTCTAAGCCTGTTGGATATGGGCAAGACAAGAGGGAGTTGACGAGCTTGTCGATTCCTATCCCGATGACCTTCGTCTCACTAGAACCCTAGGCGCCTTCTTCTTCCCTCTTTTGGTATGGGAGCGAGCCGCGACTCCAACATGATCACGTATTACCTTTTGCGATACTAGTGTTACAAGGTCGACAGGTTGTTGAGAATCCAGATAACAACACAAGAAGACATTGGAACATCAAAGCATGAATGCTCATTTTTTATTATTTTCTTAAGAAAAGAAAGAAAATACGTGGAAAAAACTTTCTCCGCCCCACACACAGAATGTCATTTTCATTTTCTGAAAATTCAAACCTCTCAAACTTTGACCAAATATATAAGAAAGTATTAAAATTTACAATGCATGATTAGCATAAAACCGCTTAATATATAATAAAATTATTTTTATAGAGATATAAATGTCGCTAATATTTTCTATAAACCTAGCACGTCGTAACATAATGTTTTTTTGAACGGAGGGAGAATTAGGCACCAGAAGATTTTTTTTTTTATAAGAAAACCAGAGATAAAAGAAGACATGTGATGAACACGCAACACAAAGATTGACTTGACATACGCACGGTCATACTCTAGCGCGTCGTCGTCGTCCGACTCCGTGTCCCTCAGCTCCAGACTCGAGAGTTCCCTTGTTCGTCCATCCGCGCTGTGAGGTTCTCCGATGGCGGAGCAGTCTCCCAGCTCCGCGCCACAGGGTCAGACTCTTTTCCTTTCTATCATTCAGTTGTGTAAAACACCTTCAGGTCGTTTCTCCGTGCGATTCTTGCGCCAGGCTGTTGTGGCCTTTCTTGCGTGGCGACTCTGCTGCCGGCAGGGTTGATTTATCCCTGTTTAAATTCATCGGTAACACTTTGGCGCGAATTATAAGGAGATCCTTGTCGAGAATTAGCGGCGGCGAGGCTTTGGTGCCTATTCCGTCGATGGGAGTCCTAAGGCTGACGGCTGGAAGGAGTAGGAGACTAGGGATTCGTCCAATTCATCGAATTGGTGTACAGAGTAGTGGATTTCTGAGCCATTCAAGGATATATTTTCGTGCTTATTGGTCTTGTGAGAGTTCTTCGCTAGTAATTAGGGAGATTCAGGGCTCGTTATTTGGTTAATGAATGATTGATGCCGCTTATCTGACTCATAAGTTTCTAGAGTAAGCTACAAAATGGATGCTCTAGCTTGTTGCGTTCAGGCGATTGATAAAGGGCGCGCCCTTTTGTAGACACAGCCTAATGGCTGCAGGTTGTTGGCACTGGTCAAATCTGGAAATTAGGTTGCAAAAAGGCTTCAAACAAAACTGGAACTAGTGTGTTTCTTGGTCTTGAACAAAATTCAAGAGATGTTAAGTGGTGGGTGGGACAAAACTTAGTTCATGTTTGTAATTTGCAAGCAGCTTTCTGCAAATGTATTATGTATGGGCGCAGAATTCACACTAGTGTATAGAGTATCTATCCCTCTAACACTATGCTGTGGACAAAATGGCAGTTCTGCGGGTTTGTCTTGTTCTGTTGTTAACGACTCACTGTGCTTACGCCTCCCCTGATCTCAAACAAAATGGTACATTCTGATTTTCTGACTCTGCAGGTGGTTCTGGTGGGAATGAATCCTTCAATAATCTTGTAATTCAAGCTCCACAGTTGATGAGGGAGGATTACATACAGAATGCTGTGAAGTTTCTTTCACATCCGAGAGTGAAAGGTTCTCCAGTATTTCACAGGCGTTCCTTCCTGGAAAAGAAAGGCCTTACAAGTGAAGAAATTGATGAGGCCTTTCGTAGGGTTCCTGTATGATTTTTGTTTTCCTGCTACCTCTACTGTTTACCCTAGATGAAAGTGTTTCTGAACTAGCTTAATGTCTTATAGGACCCTAAGCCAAATGAAACTGATGCTGCAGCTGCTGGTATGCAACAAGGTAGCCTATCATTCTAGATATGGTGTGGTTTACTATGATACCATCTCATTTTTAGACATTATCTTTATCTTATCTATTTCTGATTTTTATTATTTGGATCTTCTGATTTTGGGCAGCCCCAGTTATTATAAGTATATAATGAGGCTTGATCTGCACATTTTATTTCACCTGAAGGAAGATTTACTTCCTGTTTTCTAAGCTTTAGCAGGATATCTGACAAACAAATAACACTAGTGAAAATTCTAGTAACTGTTGCTGCTTGATGAAGATACTTTCATAGTTTCATAATGTTAGGACAGAATGATTGTCTATTCCTCCAAACCCTAGAAGGGTGGGCAATATACACGTAACATGGGCCTCATGGGCCTAGCCTTGGGCCACATATACACTAACACCCCCGCAGCCCGAACTACGGGCGCAATGAGATCAAGACCGGACATGAAAGAAATCAACACACACGGGGCCCCCTCGCTAGTCACAACTAGCCACCGGGCGACGCGTTGAGGCCGGATCGAACTCGAGAAGGTCGATGAGGGCAAACCCTTGGTGAAGATGTCGCTGAACCGGGAGGTGGTCGGTACATGGAGCACCGAACAGCGCCCGATGGCAACCAAGTCTCGGACAAAGTGCAAGTCGATCTCCACATGCTTCGGCCCACGATCTTTGAACGGGTTGGTGGAGAGGTAGACGGCGCCGACATTGTCCTGAGAGACAAGTGTGGTCTTTGTCGGGGGGCTATGAAGCTCGACCAAGAGCTATCGACGGCCGAGGCTCCGCCACACCGTTAGCACAGCCCGGTACTCGCCTCGCACCTTTGGAGCGGGGAGACAACCGGCCGCTGATGACCGGGAGACGAGGTTGCCGCTAAGGAAGACGGCATACCGGAGGTAGAGCGGCGAGTGTCGAGACCGCGGTCGGCGTCGGTGTAGACGACGAGCTCGGTGGAGGAGACCGGTGGAGCATCGGGCCGAGTCAACGGTGCCACGAACATAGCGGAGAAGGCGCTTCATCGCAGCGACAAGATGGGGTGCCCGTGGATCATGCATGTGAAGACACATCTGGCCGAGCGGCGCAAGCGATGTCGCCCGGGTGAAGGTGAGGTACCGCAAGGCACCACCCAAACTCCGGAAGGCGGTGGGATCCGCCACTGTGGTCGCCTTCATCGGTAACCGCTGGTATCAACCCGGAGTAGCACGGGGGTGACACGCCGTCATCTCGACCCGCCGAGAATGTCAAGAGCATACTATCGGTGCGGGAACAACCCCAAGGGCGAGTCTCCACAAAGAACCCCCGGAAGTGGTGAAGTGGACCAAGATCCTTCATGGCAAACTCCCCGCCCGCAGAAGGCCGATATGACATTTGGAGAAGCCGGGCTCGAGGTCGTGGAGGACAATGTCATCAACATAGAGTAGTTGGCGCCTCAGCCGGCCGCGGGCGATAGACAAACAGAGAAGTGTCCGACTTGGCCTCTCCGAACCCCAAGGTGAGAAGGTAGGTGGCAAACCGAGAGTACCAAGCACGAGGAGCCCGCTTCGCACCATAGAGTGACTTGTTGAGCCGCAAATTAGATCAGCCGACCGAATCGACAAATTCCGGCCGGGTCCGGTAAGATAGTGATACCGTCTCGCATAAGGTGCCATGGAGAAATGCATTCTTGACATCTAGCCGATGAACTTGCCAAGAGCGAGAGAGAGCAAGTGAGAGGATCAGGCGCGATCAGAAAGGTGCTTGACCACCGGACCAAGGTCTCATCATAATCAACCCCGGGCGTGGGTAAAGCCTCTCGAGTACCCAGCTGAGCCTTGTAGCGTTCAGCATCGCCGTCACTCGACGCTTATGCGCCCGGATCCACTTGCTCTGTGACCACATTGCCACCGCATCTGACGGCACAAGGTCCCACGCCGGTTGGCAAGAAGAGCCTCATGCTCCTCTTCCATCGCGCGCCGCCGGAGTTAGGATCCGCCAATGCGGCGCGGATGAGAGGTAGGAATCGGAGAGGCCGGCGGACTGCTCTTGGTGGCGGAGGAGAGGGCCGGGGACGGAGAACCCCCGCCCATGGCGAGTCACCATCGGGTGAATGTGACGGGGTCTCAATAACGCGATCTGCTTGGGTGGTAGATCATAGGTAACCACGGACCTGCCGTGGTGGAGGTGGTGGGTGGAGCCGGAGCGGGGTCGAGGAGGCACCGGCCGGGGGGTCGCGACGAGCGCACACTGCGTCGGCCGCCACGCTGGGTCCGGCCGCGAGCGGGGAACGACGCGAGGCTCGGCCGTGGGCGCAGCGCCGGGGTCTCCCGTTGCCGCGAGATGGCGCAGCCAGGGAAGCCGGGCCGCGCGTGGCGCGGCCGGGGCTCGGGTCGCGCGGGGCACGGCCGGCGCCGGGGAGCCGCGTGGAGTAGGAAGAGGGAAGTGGGGCCGTGAGCTGGTGGCTGAACCGTGGCCCGGAAGGTAGCGGGTGGGTGAACCACGGGTCGACAAACGGGGGACTCCGGCTGGAGGGGTGGAAGGTGTGGAAGAAGTGGAGTAGGGGGAAATCCGACTCGTCAAGACAACGTGCCGGGAGATGAGGACTCGGTGGGAGGAAAGGTCGAAAGCGCTGGTATCCCTTATGGTGAGGGGAGTAGCCTAGGAACACACACTGGTCGAGCGGGCGCCAACTTGTGAGGAGCAAGTGGCAGTGTTTGGGTAATGAGCACACCGAAGAGACACGAGGTGATCATAGGTAGGAGGGGAACCGAAGAGGGCGTGGTGTGGAGTGGAGAAGGACAAGCAAAGTGGACGGAAGGGCGTTGAGTAGGTGGGTGGCGGTGTGAAGGCTCGCCCGAAGCGCAGGGCGAGAGGCCCGAAGAAGAAGAGTGCGATGATATCGTTTCGTGGTGCGGATCATCCGCCAAAATTTGCCGCTCGGGAAGAGGTATATGGACAAGACATGCGCAAAATTGAACACCCCAAGAGAGGAAGAAAGAACGAGAGGCGTTGTTATCGAACTCACGCCCGTTGTCGCGATCGACGGCCTTGACGGTGAGACCGAACCGAGTGGACACCCGTGCAAAGAAGTGGAGGAGGGTGGGAAACGCCTCGCACTTAGCACGCGAACGGAAAAGTCCAAGAGTAATGGGAGAAATCATCAACCAACACCAGATAATATTTGAAATGCTCTGGTGACAGAGAGGTCCACAAATCACAAATTGTACAAGATCAAAGGCATGCGAAAGCACGCGAAGAAGAAGAAGAAAATGGTAGTCTAACATGACGACCGAAGCCGACACGCATGACAAAGATGCTCGGCATGAGTACGAAGTACAAGAGATGTCCGCGACTACGACCGAAGCCGAGCCAAAACGTCGCTACCGGGATGACCGAAAGCCGGCGGTGCCCCGTGATGGTAGAAGACGGCCACGGCAAGAGCAAAGCAGCAGAAGACGGAAGGCTTAAGAGTGTAAAGGGGTCCCGTGCTCTCACATCGGAGGAGTGGTCGCCGGGAAGCCAAATCCTTCACAAGAAGACCGGAAGTGTCAAATTCGACGTAACAAGAGTTATCGCCAGTGAACCGACGAATAGAGAGAAGATTGTGGACCATCCGAGGAGCAACAAGAACATTCGAAAGACTTAAAAAGGACCCGGAAAGTAAACCTACGAGGTGACCGAAGACGTGAACCATTCCCACCATGATAGAAGAAGGGCAAGAGGGGTGGGGAGGTCGAAGAGTCGAGTATACCAAAGATCCGGAGTGGTGTGGTAGGAAGCCCCAGTGAGTCGCAAGAATCCACTCATGGGCGCCGTCCCCCATGGTGCCGGGATTGCGAAAAGTAAGCCCGCTCGATTCCCACCTCCTCGCTGACAGGCGGAGGAGGAGCCGGAGGAGGAGCCTGTGTCGGGCGTAGAGAGGAGCCATGGTGGAGTACATGGCGGCCGCCCGGGAGTGGAGGTCGAGTGTTCCCGCCTACATCACATGGAACGGCCACATGGAGATGCGCCGGCCCATGGGTTGGTGAAGGAGGGACAGGGCGCACTGAGGGGGCGGAAGTGGAGCAAGCGGTGGAGTGGGTCCGCCACGACCCGTCCGACTCCGCCCCGCGGGTACCCCGCCCAAACACCCCTCACCACCACGGCCACCCGCCGCGACGGGCGCCACCGCGGCCACCCCCACCCCCGCTTGGCCGGGGAGGAGGGGGGCGGCGACACGGCACGGAGGTAGAGGACGCGGTCGCCGGGCAGGGGAGCGGGCGGTGCAGGGCGTGGCACCGCCCCATCGGAGCTCCTCCAGGCCGCCCCCGACCGGGCTGGAAGGTGGGGAAAGGCGGTGACCGACGGTGATCCAAGTCCCGAGGTGCGCGCGAACCGGCCCATTGAGGCTCGCAGAGGTTGAGCACCGGGACACGGTCGTCAAGCGGGTACCCAATGTCGCGAGAGCGCCGACCTTTGTCTTCATCTCCGCCGGCAGATCGCTAGCAGAGAGGTCCCCACGCAAGGCACGGAAGTCGGCCTTGAGCCGAGAGACCGGCCTCGGCGTTGTGAAGAAGTGTCCCTCGATGGCGAGCCGCATCGCGCGCAGCAGAGGCACCATGAGCCCGGATGGTGTCACGGATCTCGAGGGAGATGGTCCCAACGATCCAAGAGAGGGCGACGCTGCCGAGGCGCCGCCACGCCGCATCAGCGCCGAAGGATGTGTGCCGAGGCGACGTGGTCGCCGATGGCGTAGCGGAGCGCGAGGAGCATCCGATCACGCCAACGAGCATAGGGAGGTGTGCGTGGAGTCGGCACGACGGTGACCAGGGTTCTTGACGCTCGTGGACGCGCCCGGGAGGCGGGAGGAAGGCGACCATGGGATCGGTCGGGTCGACGCCGGCGGCGGAGAGGGCACCGAGGTGGGTGTCTTCGGCCGGGGAGGAAGAAGTGGCGCCGTGTCTCGCGAAGACGGGGTGGGGGCGAGGGACCGTCGGGGAACCTCTCCGCCGGCCACTGGCGAGCGAGGGCATCGGCGGCATCGCGCTCGCGCTCCCAAGTGAGGGCAGCAGCACGAACACGCCCCTGCGCCTCGGCCTCGGACCTTTGCCGCCGAAGAGCACGGGCAAGCTCGGCGTCGGTCCGTGAGCACCATCGACGACACCCTTGCCCCGAAGAGCGGCCACGGTGAGCGCGCGTCCCGCTGGGCATCCCGAAACCCCCACCAAGCTGTAGAGATGGGCGAGTGGATCAACATGCGGCCCAGGACTCGGCAGCGCGCAGGGAGGAGCACCGGTGCTCCGAGGGGCGCCGGAGGAGCAGGGGCGGGGGACGGGTGACGGAAGCCGGGCAAGCCCTCGCGGCCTCGTCTTCCGTGGGAAGGAGGTCGGTGGTGGGGTCCGCCCCCAGCCCCGCCTGTCCGGCCGCGGGCGGCGGGTTTCGCAACGCGGGCGGCGGCGGCGGCGGGGCCGCTGTGGTGATTTCGGCGCTGGTCATCGAGGAAGCGGGAGAGGGGCCTGCGGGCGGAGGAGGAGGAAGGGGCGGGTGGTCGCCGCCCCGCGCCAGCGCCCGCACCGTGACGAGGGGGCTGCGCGATTGGGCGCTCGCGCCGCACCCGCACGCCCGCCCGCGACGGCGCCTGCGCGGCCCGCCCGGACGCATCGTCGGTGTAGGAGAGGAAGGGGAAGGAATGGAGGGAGAGGAAGCCGGGGCTCGCCGGGAAGGGCGGCCGCGCGGTGGCAGGCCCGCCATGGGCGGCGGCTCCTCCCCGGCCGGAGGTCGGACCGGGAAGGAGAGGAAAAAAAGAAACTAGCTTGATACCATGTTAGGAGAGAATGATTGTCTATTCCTCCAAACCCTAGAAGGGTGGGCAATATAGTTGTTGTACATGGGCCTCATGGGCCTTTACACATATACACTAAAAGTGTTCATGGCTGAAGCCCTCCTATTTGATGAACTCTTCATTACTGAAAGAACAGAACACTCACTTGCTATTTTTTCAAATGCAATATGACACTGTCATAGAATGAGCCGGTGGACAATCGCTTTGAAAACCTTCGAGGTGAGGAAAGCTAAATGGCTACTGCTTTGTTCTCTCGTCTCACTGATGTTGTAATATTTGAAGAATTAAAGCATGAGCATTAAAAAAGTAATGGAAAAGTTGTTTCTTAAATTAATCTATCATGAAATGGCTGCTTTGTGTGCTTTGGCATGGAAATTTAAAATTATATTTTATACAGGTACTAGGAGTGATCAACAATTCCTGTCAATTTACTTTGACTCTTCAATCCCTGTATTGTTTACAAGAGTAATGATTATCTCATTTTCCCCAATTCCTTTGACAGATTTACATTCCAACAAGGTTACCAAGCAGTCCCAAGGATCCAACGTTGTACCTTAAATTACTATGTGCAGTTACTTATCAAATTCAGCTACTCCTCCTTTAGCCCTACGCATATTGTAAGATATTAACTATGCGATGTTGTCAACTATGTTTCTACTTCTACTCTATCCTACTCCATGGACCATCCTCTAGCTCAATTTATTCAGTATCTCCACCTTCCAATTATGCAGTCTAACTCTCAATTATATACCTTAACAGTTTATCTGAAACTAAGATTGGCGCCGCATTTTGCGCGCTCCAGACTAGTTACTTGAGAAAAAGAAACAATTTGATTCTTGCTTAAAAACCACATTAAGGGCTTGTTTGGTTTGGTGGGGATTGAAAGGAATTGAAGGCGATTAAATCCCTCACAAGTCAAAATCGCCCTCATCTCCTCCAATCCCCTTGGGGAGGGATTAACTGAACAAGCCCTAAAGAGTGCATTGCATTATGAAATGCATTTTTATGCTTATCCCTGCAAAATTTGGTGTTTCATCTAATCAAAACGATGCTGTTTTCCTGGTCTATGCAGATATGGAGTGAGATGCAGACAGATTTCTTGCGAATTTCATCTTATGTAATACCACACAGCGGTTTGTGTGATCCAGAAAAGAACTCACCATTCTTTGCATCGATCAAGTGCTTCTACTAGGAAGCCCTACTTCAACTGTGGATCACATGTAAGCATTAGTTAATATTTATTCAATCTGTATGTTGGTATGAAAGTTGTCAACACGTGAAACCATAGTCTTGGTAATGTAACAATCAACAATCAACGCAACTTATTTCTTGGATCAAGCCTTGTGCTAATGGTTCTCTGGGGGATATATGATGCTCACCACACAGTTACATTTGATCACACATGACATAAATTTGAAACTCATGCCTGAAACTTTGTGAGTTGTATGACATGAACTCTGGTAGAGAAATATTGTTATGGACTAATGAGCATAGACATCTATACTCGAATTTGGAAACTGATAAGTTTTAATTATGGCAGTTCGCAAGATATTATAATATATGCATCTTGGACTAAACTATGTCTTCCATTTTTACTGTTGTGTTTTTACAATTTGTACCTACCAACAAAGGTATACTTCAATTCGTGCTACTCCATGCTCTTGTTTTCTTTGTAGGATTTGACCATGGCGTACCAGGGTCTTGCTGGTCTGTACCGTGACTTTTTGGAGTCCCTCATATGTTTGCAGTTGTTAAACTTCTTGCTTCCAGATCATTGCCTGCAATCATCCGTGCTTTACTGGATCATCATATATCAAGTAAGGTGAGTAGTAAGGAGCATTGTATTGTGTTATACACCAGAAGGCACAAAATTCAAACAATACAACTCAATGGATGAACAAACGTGACATGTTTCCATCTGACAGCAAAATTGAAGGCCACACCTAGAAAAGAATCAAATTTACTATGAAACTACTCCCTCTGTCCCATAAATAATTGTACATCTAGGAATGGGCACGGAAACCAAGATGGAGTGGAAATTACCAAAATACCCCTACAGATGTCAACAGGCTACTGGGTGTGGTATACGAAGGAGTACGGTTGACTGCAGCCTTTCATTATTTTATTACGGCAAAGATGGATCACGCGGTTACATGCAGCTTCTAGATAAAACCGAGGATCCTGCGTTCATTTTTTTGTTTTCCTTTTGTTTTTAGTTGTTTTAAAATATATTTTTGGTGGGACAAGGCGGCACTGCCCAACGCTGCACTGCTCTGATGGCTTCTGCCACTGCTGCATGCGCCCGCTTCAGCTAACATGATCGATTAATTGTGGGAAAAATTTTGAACTCTAAACGTACAAAATAAACCTGGGACGGAGGGAGTAATGGTTTTTTCTTCCTTTTAGATTTTTAGATTACAAGTTTAGTACCGAAAATAAATGCACTGCAAGAAGCATTACCGAAATCTATTGGGCTTCTTTCATTTGATGGTGGTATAGCAGGTAACATGTTAGCTGGTGGCAATCATGGTTTTAAATCCCATTCTGAATGAGTTGTTTCTTTCTGGCTTCCCAAATGTGGGACTAATACCCCATTACTACTACACAATTCTTTGTTGCCCTGTTTATTGTGCAATCAACCTACCTACTTCATATCGTCCAAAAAAAAGTACTTCTGTTCATTGTACTGCAAGGGGAATATATGTTTATTGTATTAGGCATGCTCATCTCTCCAGAACAGACCTATCTTTGCAAAGCATTTTCTTTATCTGTGTCAATTTGTTCATGTTTTTTAGGCTATTAGCTTAGGTTCTAATTTAAACTTTGGTGTAAATCTGGTTAATCTATTTTAGAGTATGGACTAGCTGCAATTTCTAGTTTTGGTAAGTCACTCTCTTAGGCATCCTATAACAGCATGGGCTTAGTGAGCATTGTTGTGTAGTCAAATATCTTTATATTTTCTTTGTATCTATTACCTACATGATAGATATTACTAGGAAAGCACAACTAACAGGAACCAGCAGGAGACTTGACTGCTAGTCTCCTCTCTGTCTCCTCTCTGTAAATTGCTAGGAAAGCCACTAATTGTGGCCCTATAAATTTATCCAGCAACCCCCCACTTATGGGTGTGGTGTTTCCCTCTATTATTCTACATGGTCCCTCCTCTGGTGCCTTTGGCGGTGGGCAGCAGCCCCCCTCCAGACCTGGCAGCGGGTACAGCCACAAGAAGAAGGGTGGTGGTGGTCACTGGAAGAAGGGTGGCGGTGGCAGCAATGGTGGGCGCGCTCCCTGGCAGCAGCAGGGTGGCGGCAGCAGCTCCTCCTACCGCCCCATGGGCCCCTGGATTTGCTATAATCCTTGGGCACCACAGGGCCAGCAGCAGGGCAGGCCACAGCTGGGGCAGCCCACCGGGCCATTTGGCGTCCCGGCGTGCTTGGGCCCGTGCCTCGGGCACATACGGCGTTTGCCCGCTGCACGTCTCCCGCCACCACCAGCGTGGGAACAGCTGCAGCCGGCATGGGATCAGGCGGGGCTCATCGCTGCCCTCAACCGGATGGCGTTCGTAACCGGGCATCCTGGGTCATGGACTCGTGCTACTTCCCACATGAGCACCAACGATGGTATACTACTCTCCCGCCTCCCATCATCTCTTTCCTCCATTACTGTTGGCAATGGCCAAAATATTCCTATCACTTGTCGTGGCGAGTCCATCCTACCTACAGCAGCGTCCACCTTTCATCTTCGCAATGTCCTAGTCGTTCCATCCCTTGTGCGCAACCTACTTTCTGTTCGTCAGTTCACTAGGGATAACAATTGTTCCATTGAATTTGACGCTTTGGGTTTTTCTGTGAAGAATATACAGACCCGTCGCATGATGCTTCGCTGCAATAGTGCCGGCGACCTCTACACCATGCCCTGCAGCCCCATCGGCACCCCACGCCCACCTCGCCATCTCCAGCGACCTCTGGCATCATCGCCTTGGCCATCCTAGCTCCTCTGCCGTCGACACTCTTAGGCATAATAAGTTGATCCATTGTAATAAGGCAGCCAACAGCTTATGCCATTCATGTCAGCTTGGGAAACATGTCGTCTCCCGTTTTCGGTGTCTAATTCATCGGTACAATGCCATTCGAACTCATTCACGCGTGATGTTTGGACATCTCCTATCACTAGTGTTGCTGGAGCTCAGTTTTACCTCGTCTTACTCGATGATTTTACTCATTTCTGTTGGACATTTCCGCTCAGCCACAAGTCCGAGGTAGCCACCCACATCTCCAACTTCTGCAACCTATAGTACAGACCCAGTTCAGCCTTCCCATTAAATCCATACAGGCTGATAATGGCAAAGAGTTAAGTAAACAATGCCCTCACGACCCTCTTCGCCTCCCGCGGCATTCACTTACGCTCTCTCCCGCCCTTACACCTTCCCACAAAATGGCAAGGGCGAGCGTATTCTCCGGACACTAAATAATATCATTCGCACTATGCTTCTCCATGCTCACATGCCTCCCTCCTTTTGGGCTGAGGCCCTCGCCACGGCGACCTATCTACTCAATAGGCGCCCAAGCTCCGCTGTCCAGAATAACATTCCTTACACATTGCTGTATGGTTCGCCACCAGACTACTCTCACCTCCGTCACCTCCGTGTCTTTGGGTGCCTCTGCTATCCCAATATGACCGCCATGATTTCGCCACAAGTTGGCACCCCGTTCCACGACTGCGTCTTCCTCGGTACCCCTCCTCCCATAAGGGGTATCGCTGTTTTTGACTTGTCCACGCGTCGCATCATCATCTCCCACCATGTGGTTTTCGATGAGACATGCTTCCCGTTTGGTCTTACCTCACCCCGATCGTCTTCCGGCCGATTTGGAGTTTTTACTGCGAGGCTCGGCCGCGCGGTGCTTTACTGCTTCTTTGCGCGGCCTCTCCCACGGTTGTGTTCCCGTAAGACAGCCCAGCGCTCCACTGGAGGAGCTCCACGACGACCCGCCATTCTCATGCGCGGACTGTCCTGGTGCCGGCCTCCCGGCGGCCGGCACCACCCTCAACTCCTACGGCGCTGCGGTAGTGGCTGCGCCCGACCTCGGCGGCCCCGGTCACGCCACCGCCATTCCTTTAAAACGACCGGCCGGCGTTTGGGCGTGTCTACCGGCGGGCACCCGTCGACCCGGCCCTCTCCCTCCGTCTCGGCTCCCGCCCGCCCGTCACCGGCTTCAGGCTTGGGGGGCTCCCTAAAGCCGGTGGTTCGACACGGCCGAGCAGCGCCGCCTGGTGGCTATCGCCCCTACACCGTGTCCCCGCCGCGGGAACTACCGGCGCTCGCCGATCCGCGAGTGGCGTGCGACCATGGCGGATGAGTACAGAACCCTCATCGACAACGACACTGGCGGCTTGTTCCTCGACCACCCGGCGCGAACGTTGTGACCGGCAAGTGGATTTATAAGCATAAATTCCACTCCGATGGCTCTCTAGCCCGTCACAAAGCGCGTTGGGTGGTCCGCGGCTTCACCCGGAGACGCGGCATCGACTACAATGAGACTTTCGACCCCATCGTCAAGTCGGCAACGATTCGCGTCGTCCTCGGCATCGCCGCCTCCAGCGCTGGCCTATACACCAAGGCGGGCGTGAAGAATGCCCTTCTTCATGGCCACCGACGACCGTCATCGCCAACAACCACCGGGCTTCGTCGACCCGCTCATCCCGATCATGTGTGTCTTCGCGGCGCTCCTCTGACGGCCTCAAGCGGGCCCGTGTGTTGGCACCCGGCGTTTCGCCACTTTCCTTCTCGGTTGGGCCGTCGCCTCGGCTGCGACACCTCCCTCTTCGTCCTCCAAGCGGGGGGGTGACACGGCGTACTGCTCCTCGTCGACGACATCATCCCGGACGACCTCGACAGGCCCTTCTTCAACGCATTGCGGCGTCTACACTCCGAGTTCGCCATGACGGATCTCGGCGACCTCCACCACTTCCTCGGGATCTCAGTCGCGCGCTCCTCCGACAGGCTCTTCCGTCCCGGCCGGCAAGATCGCGCCGGATCTTCTACGGCGGCGGGCATGGCCGAGTGTCACTCAACATCGACACCTGTTGACACTCGTGCCAAGCTCTCGCTATCGATGGTGCCGCAGCCGCCGGCCGTCCGAAATCCGGGTACAGAGTATCGCGGGCGCCCTCCGGTACCTCGCCGACTCGCCCGGATCTAGCTTATACGGTGCGGCAAGTGTGCCTGTTCATGCACGATCCCCGAACCTCACCTTGCGCCGATCAAGCGCATTCTTCGCGTCAAGGGGTCCCCGTTTGGCCGGGCCTCCACATCGACCGGCTGGTCGACAAAGCGGTGGCTTACTCGACGCCGACCGGGCCGGGCCGCGATTCCCGCCGCTCTACATCGCTTCGTGTCTTCCTCGGAGACAACTTGGTGTTCGGTCGTCTAAACGACAAACCACGGTGTCCCGGCCCAAAGGCGGAGGGCCGAGTACGAGCCGTTACTCATGTCGTCGCCGAGTGTTTGCCGGGCTTCGGCTTCTTCAGAACTACATGTTCCATCGAAGGTTGCCACCGTGGTCTCTTTCAGGACAACGCGGCGCCGTCTTCATGATCGCCAACCCATCCATCACCGCCCGCACCAAGCACATTGAGATCGACATCCACTTTGTCCGAGAGAAGGTGGCTCGGGGCGGCACGCGCGTTCTCCATGTGCCGTCACAATATCGGCCACGATATCATGACGAAAGGGACTTCTGTGCATTTGTTTGAGGATTTTCGGTCCGGTCAGTGCATCCGAATCCCGACGCTCGACCGCGGGCGGGTGATAGATATTACTAGGAAAGCACAACTAACAGAACCGGCCCAGGAGACTTGATCGCTAGTCTCCTCTTTGTAAATTGCTTGAAACAATCAGCGGGGAGACTTGGCAGTCAAGGTCTCCTCTCTCAGAAATTGCTAGGAAAGCCACTAATTGTGGTCCTATAAATTTATCCAAAGAACCCCCACTTATGGGTGTGGTGTTTCCCTCTATTATTCTACACTACGTAAGAATGCAATAGTTCCACGCCAAAAGACATCTCTAAGTTCTAAGAACAAAGTGAAATCCTGCCTTTATTGTAGGTTGTCGAGAAGATAGTTCATGAAATATTGACATGGGAAGCGAAATCTGAAGTTCTTCATGAAATATTGTAGCGAAATCTGAAGTATTGGATGAGCATTTTGGACATTGTTTTGGTAAGCATATGAACTTTACTCGTTTATCAAATTGTTCCAGTATTCTATTTTTGTGCCTACAGTTATTTTTGGTACCTCATCAGTAAAATAGTTGAACATATCATTGTAGATAAGTGGCTCAATTTTGCAGTAACCCTACTGAGAGTGATCAAAAGTTCCCTTGATCTGTGCACTTGAGGAAGTCGAAAGTACAAAAAGTCCGATCCACTGAGGTGGGTAGTTTTAATATCATTGTGCCCATAGGACAGTAGAACCAATACTTGTTTCTGACCTAGCCATGGAGATGTTAACAGTCTTCTTTCTTCTATTTCATCATTTTCTTTAATTTAATAATATGTATATTTATATTTCACTTTTATCTGGTTTGAGTTAAGAGGTTCATTATCCTTTGGATACCCCCTAATTAACATTTGGTTTGATTTACTCCTCTCAACTATTTTAGGCGATCCCATTTACCTAAATTAACATTTGGTTCGATTTACTCCCCTAAATTGTACAAGTTTGAGTTTTAATTTCAAATTTTGTGAAGTGGTAGCGGACATCATAACTTTTTTCTAAAAAATACATTATGCATTTTTATCATTATGTTTCATATAATTTTGTATTTCTAGTGTCAATTTATTATTAGATGGACTAACCTGTCAAAATAACGATAGAAATGTATGATGCATTTTTTAACATAAGGCTGCTATCACCTCACAAAATTTGAAATTCAAAATCAACTTGGACGTGGAGAAACAAAAAAAAAATCTTGTGTAAATTGGACCAACTGAAATAGTTAAGGGGGTAAACCAAACCAAATGTTACTATGTCGGTTTAGGGGTTATCTGGACATAGGGGTCCAGGCAAATAACATATATATTGCTGACCTTGGTTCGTATACTTGAGCTTCATACTTTGTCATGGACCCCCCCCCCCCCCCTGACTTTGTCACATTTTCCTACCTTTCTCATATGTACTATTATACTCTATTATGATTGAAGGCAGAATGCCAACTGGCTTAATTGATTGACTGAGTTTACACTGGGATTACATACAAAAAGAGCCTGAGAAGGCCAAAAGACTAGTCCACATAGGGTGGCGCATAGCAGAGTAATTAGGAGAGTCTATCAAATACAATAACCAAGGAGTCACTAGTACAAGTAATGATGGTAATCTAACACCCCCCGCAGTCGGAACGTCGCTAGGGCGGACATTCAGGCTGGAACGAAATTCTTGAGATACGGAGGAGGGAAGACCCTTGGTAAAGACATCAGCTAACCGGGAGGTGGTGGGCACATGAAGAACACGGACAGCACCAATGGCCACACGTTCCCGGACGAAGTGGAGGTCGATCTCATGCTTGGTGCGCTGATGTTGTACGGGGTTGGTGGAGAGGTAGACGGCGCCGACGTTGTCGCGTGAGAGCGATGCAGGCGAGTGAAGTGGGTGGTGCAGTTCTGTAGGAGCCGGTCAGAACCGAGGAAGCCTCGGCCGACGCCGTTGGCGGCAAGACGCGGTACTCGCCGGCGCCGCTAGAGCGAGACGGTGGGCTGCCGCTTGGAAGACCAAGAGATGAGGCTGCCGCCCAGAAAAACTGCGTACCCAGAGGTAGATCGGCGAGTATCCGGGCAGCCAGCCCGGTCAGCGTCAGTATAGACAACGAGCTCCGTTGGAGAGGTCCGAGGAATGGTGAGACCATAGTCAAGAGTGCCCTGGAGATAGCGAAGGATCCGTTTGGCAGCCACAAGGTGAATCTCCCGAGGATCATGCATGTGAAGGCAAACTTGCTGGACGGCATAAGCAATGTCAGGCCGGGTAAAGGTCAAGTACTGAAGTGCTCCAACAAGGCTGCGGTAGTCTGTGGGATCAGCAACGGGTGGACCATCATCTGCGGAAGTTTTGGCGCATGTGTCAACTGGAGTAGAGCAAGGTTTGCAGTCACCCATGCCATGGTGAGCCAAAATGTCCAGAGCATATTGGCGCTGGGAGAGGAATAAAGAATCACCCTGTCGGTGGACTGCCATGCCAAGGAAGTGGTGAAGGGGACCAAGATCTTTCATGGCAAATTCCTTCATCAGAGCATCAATAACCCGACGAAGAAGCTGCTGTGAGGAGGCAGTGAGTACAATATCGTCGACATAGAGCAGCAGATAAACGGTCTCTGTACCATGGCGGTAAACAAAGAGGGAGGTATCTGACTTTGCTTCGCTGAAACCCAAGGATGCACGGGGGGCTTGCTTCAAGCCATACAAAGATTTATTGAGCTTGCAGACATGCTGAGGATGAGCTGAACTGGCAAACCCTGTTGGTTGAGAGCAGTACACTGTCTCAGAAAGAGTACCATGAAGGAAGGCATTTTTGACGTCGAGTTGATGAATTGGCCAGTCCCGGGAGTGAGCCAAAGTAATAATCAGGCGAACAAAGGGCGGGTTTGACAACAATGGGCTGAATGTTTCATCGTAGTCAATACAGGGACGTTGTGTAAACCGCCAAGAACCCAACGAGCCTTGTATCTTTCCGAGAGAGCCATCAGCATGAAATTTATGCTTGAAAATCCACTTGCCTGTGACCACGTTGGCTTTGTCAGGGCAAGGAACAAGATCCCGAGTATGATTTTCCAGGAGAGCAGCATATTCCTCTTCCATGGCGCGGCGCCAGTGAGGATCAGCAAGGGCGTCGCGGCAAGACCGTGGAATGGGGGACAGAGCCTCTGCGTGAAGGTGAAGGCGCGGCTGTAGGAATCTAGACTTGCTACGGGTCACCATGCCATGATCATTGTCAACCGGTGGGATGGGGACAACACCAACGGGACGAGGAGGATCAGCCTTGACAAACCTTGGTGGAGATGGGATGATGGTGGAGCGACGAGGATGAGCTGCTGGTGGTGGTGTTGACGGTGAGGAATCACCGCCGGAGGAGGACGCCGAGAGAAAGTGTGAACCACCGACGGCTTGTAGAAGTAGGAGGCCGACGGGGGCCTGGGGCTCCGGTGTGCTGCCAAGGGCAGTACAGGGAGGCGCTGGAGGCACCGGAGCTGCTGCCAGAGGCGCTGTAGGTGCCGGAGCTGTTGCCAGGGGCAGCATGGAGGGTGCCGACGGTGCCGACGCGCTGCTGCTAGGGGCACCGAGGAGGTGCCGTTGACGTCGACGGAGGCACACGGGACGGTGCGCGGTCACATCAGCCACGAACGGTGAGGTGCGAGAAGCCTGGTGGAGGGGCCGGGCTGAGGGGCCGAGCACCGACGAGGGCGTCATTAGGCAGCTCGGACACGTGCTGCGATGAAGTCAGCAGAGGAGTGTCGATGGGCTGCTCAATGGTACCTGCAGAAGGAGAAGGAGTTGTTGGAAGCTCATCATTAGTTAGAAAATCAAGTGCGTCGGGAGGTGAGGGCCGGTCTCATCGAAGATGACATGACGAGAGATGATGACACGGTTGGAGGTGAGTAGCCAAGGAAGACACACAAAGTGGAGCGGGGGGCAAGTTTGTGGGGGGTGGTGGCAAAGTGAGGTTAGGATAGCAGGTGCACCCAAAAACACGGTTCATGGTACGAGGGAATAGTAGCATGGAGGGCAAAAGAAGGGAGTGGTCATGTTAGAGGGTTTTAGTGGGTAGGCGGTTGAGAACATATGTGGTTGTGGAAAGAGTGTCGGCCCAGTAGGGAGGGGGCATGGATGCTTGGAAGAGCAGCGTGCGAATGACGTTATTAGTGGTGCGGAGGATGCACTCAGCTTTGCCATTTTGCTGAGACATGTAAGGACATGACATTCGAAGGGAGACACCGCGGAGTAAGGAAGAAGGCGCTGAGACAGAGTTGTCAAATTCGCGACCGTTGTCACATTGGACGACTTGATGGGGCACCCAAACCGAAAGTACCGAACATAGGCAAAAAAATTCGAAAGGGTGGAAAAGGTATCGGACTTAAGGCGAAGGGGAAAAGTCCAAAGAAAATGGGAAAAATCGTCAAGGATAACTAAATAATATTTGAATCCGGATACACTGAGAACAGGTGATGTCCACAAATCACAATGTATTAAATCAAAAGGTTTGGACGCCCTCGAGGAAGAACTAGTAAAAGGAAGACGCACATGGCGTCCTAACTGACAAGCATGACATAGGTGATCATCATCAAGTTGACTACAAATGATCGAAGAGGAGTGAGCGAGGCGCCGAAGAGCTTCCTTGCCGGGGTGACCAAGCCGACGGTGTGAGAGATGATGAAGGGGTGGTGACAAGGATGCAGGGGAGCGAAGTCGTTGGTGGTACCGCAAGGAGTAGAGTGGCCCCGAGCTATTACATCGAAGGAGGACGCTCCTGGTGCGAAGATCCTTCACAGAAACACCAGAGGGGTCAAACTCAACAGAAACATGGTTATCTGTGGTGAATTGGCGAACAGAGAGAAGGTTTTTAATAATGCCAGGAGCAAGAAGAACATTGTTGAGGCGAAAGGGACCAGGGATGAGCGAGTACCCAGTGCCAACAACAGGGAGAGTAGCACTATTACCGACCACGATGGAAGAGGGAAAGGTGGAGGAGGATGTGGAGGTAACAATACCAGGGTTGGAGGTGATGTGGGAAGAGGTGCCGAGTCGAAGACCCGTCCGCGGCCGCCGGGCGGAGTGAGCGACACTGGGTGCTGAAAGCTTGGGCGAGCGACCGAGGATCCCATGGACACCATGCCGGGAGGGCCCCGAGGAGTGGGCAAAGAACGCCGAGGAGGAGAAGCCCGCCTGGTGGAGGCGTCGGGTAACAAAGGGAAGGGCACGCCTACCATCATGGCGTCTTCTTGAGGAGTAGAAGCACCGCCGCGAGCCGGTGGAGGGCGAGGGCTAGCGGCCGTGGAGCCGGGCCACATGTGAATGGACCCGCACCACGGGTTGTAGACGGACGCCACCGGGAGCCGCTTTTGTGCGCCCACCACGGCGGCGCCGGCCATGACCGCCGCCCGGATGGCCACCGGTGCCCCCACCGGAAGGCAAAGATGCCCCGAGGTTGAGGTGGGCGCGGAGGGGCGGTGGCCGGGCGCTGGGGTGGTGGAGGGCGGCCTGTTTGACGGAAGAGGCAAGGCAGCGGGCAGGGAGTTGTGAAGGGCTGGACAATGTTGAGTTCGGGCCGAGGCGAAGATCGCACGAACATCCCCAAAAGAAGGGAACGGCTTCTACCGAGTGATGAGCTGAGCCATGAACCTGAAGCGCTCATTAAGGCCCGGGAGGACGTTCAAAGCACCAAGATCCGATCATTGACGGGTTTCCCAAGATTAGCGAGCGCGTCGCCCATGCTCTTCATCTTGCGATAGTAGTCATCAACGAGAGAGGTCGCCTTGAGAGAGGTTGTGGAATTCAGCATCAAGAAGCAAAGCCTAGGACTCACGATTTCCCAGGAATTGCCGCCGACCCCGAGCCAAGCCACCCGGAAAGTGACACCGTCATGCTCGTGGATGATGTCGAGGAGGTCGGTGGAGATGCCGTTGAAGATCCAGAGACGACCACGCAGTCCATGCGTACCAGCCGGATCGCCAGGCGGGACTCATCGCCGAGGACATGGTCCTTCGGGAGTACCGACTGAGAGCAAGGAGAAGGTAGCCGTGCCACTGTCGAGGACGATGGGGACCGTGATACTTGATGTTCTGGATCGCACAGCCCGGCCGCGGTGTGTGCAATAGCGCCGCTTTAGAGGAGGCGGAGTGTTCGTCGTCTTCGCGGGTGTCGAGCGTCGCGAGTTTCTTCGTCGCGGAGGGCCTTGTTGACGGTCACTAACGACACTTTTTTAACGTCAACATTCTACCAATAAGGGGGTGAAACTATACCTTACTACACACATATACATTTATTATTGACATATTTTCACTTGTAGTGTCCAAATTATTATTGTGCAGATTTATATAAGAAACAAGTGGAAAATACACCAAAAGGCGCCTCCCGGAAAGCGCAATCTCGGGAGAACATCAAGCCCAAGGGAGAAATGGACCAAACACGCAGAATCGGGCCAAGCAAACATCGCCACACAACTTTTCAAGCCCAAACACGCCGGCTGCCAAGGCCCGGCCCGAACCGAAGCCCAGACAGTGCGGCAAGCACCACCGGGTGCGCCCGCACCCATCCCGAGGCGGTTCGTGCCCGTGTTTGGCGAGGCGGTTTGTTACCTTCCAAAACCGGCGTTGCCGACGTTGGTTGGTCGGTTTAGCAAACTAGGAAGGTGTTCCTGTGTCGGTTTTGGCTCCTTCCATATGAGGAGGGACATTTTCCAATGAGCCCCCTCTCCTCTACCTATAAAAGGAGGCCATCTCCCACCATTGTAACACACACCACACAATGTAGCCTCTCTCTTCTTCTTCTTCTTCTTCTCCCACTTCTTCTTCTTTTTAGTTTGTACTTAGGAGGAGTTTGGCAAGAATAATAAAAAGGAGAGCAAGACATTTTGGAGCTATTCGGTATGAGCAATTTAGCGTTTTTCATCTTGTTCTTGTTCTCTACTTATCAATATAGTCATGTTCTTGAATTAGAGCAAAAGTTCTTGTGATATAATCTTGGTTGAAGAACTAGTCTATAGTTCCTATATCATGATCTTGTCTTATAGAACTTCATGCTTAGTCTATCATACATACATGTTTAGACCAAAGAGCTAGATCGATATAATGAGTTCTACCTAGAGTTAGCCTTGGTTGATGTTGGGTTGCGGGATTGATAGTCGTTCCTTCGGGGGCGGCGCTCTAGTAGAAGGACCCCGGGGACGGGTAAGCCTTGTTAACACGCTAGAGTGATAATCACTAGTGTAGACGTGGTGTCCGGACTAGGGGTTGCCTATCTTTTTGTGGCGCATCCCACGGTTGAGGGGGTAGGCGGCTTGGTCGTGACAAGCCTTGTCCGTCCCTTGAAATCCCCCACGTTCGGGTGTGGCGCAGTGCTAATTGCCGGACACTGTCCTTTGGGCGTGGGCCGGTGCCCGAAGTAATTCGGCAGAGACCTTGGCGATCTTGACGAGAATTTCTAACGGTCGAACATGTGTGTATCTCGCTATCTTGACATGACTATCTAGGATATGCCTGCTCCATATTAGATTTATTCTTTTATTCATTATTTTACCTTTATTCTTGAGATTGGCTCGAGTGTGTGTGTCAAGTTATCCTACTACCTATCTTATTTTACCCCTATTATGAGCATTGGTCTATTATACATTCGTGTCATCTTGACCATGTCCGAACTAGAGACTTTTACACCATGCCTTCCTTTGGGAAAAATATAAATAACGATACCTCGAATAATTCCGGGTGAAATGCTACAATGATAGATCCGCGGCGCTTGCGGATGAATATCTTTTTGGCAAGATCTATCACCGTTGATGTACCTAGTGTTATCACCGACACCGGTGGTTTCACTTAGGAATGTCAACGCGCATTTCGGCGCCGTTATTAGAGATGGGTTCTAAACCCGTTTCTAGTGATTGCGCTTTAAGAAATGCAACAGCCTCGGTGTGGAGCCGCTTCGCGGAGGGCAGCCGCTTCCGCCTCTAGGGGCGTCGGCTGCGCGGCGCTCCTTGGAGCGGGCGTCGGGGAAGAAGGCGGCTGACGCGCCCCGGGCAGCGGCCGCGGATTGGAGGAGGGCCGCCTCCTTCGAGCTGGGCGGCGCGCTGGGGCGTTGGCCGACCGGATGGCGCCCGGCCGTCCTCGAGCCGCCGGGCGGCCGCCGTGGCGCTGCCGCGCGGGCTGAGCCGCGTTGGCAGCGGTAGTGGCAGCCGAGGCGCCGGTGCCGGAGTCGGCCATGGGCGCGAACGGCGAGGAGAGAGGGTGCGGAAGCAGAGGAGTGGTGGGCGGGAGGGAAAGGGTCATCACAGGACTCAAACTAGGCGTGTGATACCATAAAGGCAGAATGCCAACTGGCTTAAGCACAGGACCCAAACTTGGCGTGTGATACCATGAAGGCAGAATGCCAACTGACTTAATTGATTGACTGAGCTTACACTGGGATTACATATAAATAGAGCCTGAGAAGGCCAAAAGACTAGTCCACATAGGGTGGCGCATAGCAGAGTAATTAGGAGAGTCTAGCAGTTACAATAACCAAGGAGTCACTAGTACAGTAAATGATGGTAATCTAACAATGATGTAGGATCTTTATTTATCTTATTGACATGTATGGTTTTTCTCCAACAGAGACAAATCGACACTACACAGTTCATGTAGTCAGCTCCATGGCTAGGACTGGTTCCAGGAAATGGTGGGCAAGTGAAGCATGCTTACTCTGATAATACTCCGTTTACCACACTTTTAAGTGCTGCAACCAATGCTGTGACATCAAGCCCTGCGTGCCCAAATCCATCTACATTTCTTGTCATGTCAAAGCAAGCTGAAGCTGCCAGTAAGTCCATATAAAAAAAATGATATTTGCATGCAGATCAATTTTCTCAAGAAAAAAAAATGAATTATTTGTGGGCTCTTGTCTTCCAGATCGTAGACTGGGCACGGAATCACTGCCTGTTATGCTTATTTAGGATTTACCTGGAAATAGATAGAGCCAAGTCTAATCTAACCTTGTGATAAAACTAAAATCCAAACCAACTGGATTCGAACCCCACCACCACCATCCTGTCCCAGTTTAGATTTTTCATTTATGTCACCTAACAATATCTTATGACATCAGAATAAGTCCTGCACATCTTACTTGTCATGTGGCATGACAGTGCTGCTACGTGTTTCAAGCTTGCTTTATACCTTGAAGGATGATTACTTTTGCTTTAACCAATGGTTGAACGCTCATGGAACAACAGCGATATATAAGCGCCCTTATTTTTTTTTATCAAAAACTTTTGATAGGTTATTGGCCTCAATAATGTTTCCCTTGTCGGTGAAGAATTTGAGGTTGTTGACAGTCCTGATGTTGCACGTGAAAGGGCTTAATGAGCATGCTGAAGCACTGCGATTAGAAAGGATATCTGCAGAAGCTGGGGAAGGAAAAACCATGCTTTCATCTGTTGGCAGCATCGGTTTCATCTTTGAAGCAAACTGGAATTGATACACATGAGCTAAATGTTATCCTTAAAGTTGATTCTCAGGTAGTGGTGATACATGTAAACATTTTGTTTATAATAATGGTTCTTTCTTTCTGAAAATACTAACAATTAATAAATAGGGTTCAATCAAGGCTATTAGGCAAGCCATCCAAGCTCTGCAACAAGAGAATGTCTTTCTGAGGTGCCTCCTTCAAGCTCGAGGAGATGTGAGTGTTAGCGATGTTGATCTGGCTGTTGCTTCAGAAGGAATTATATTTGGCTTTAATGTCATCAGGAACAGTTAAAAACTATGCCAAGAAGAAAAGTGTTGAAATTGCCTGTACAAAGTGATCTACGATTTGATTGATGATTTACGGAATGTCATGGAAGGTTTTCTTGAACCTGCTGAGGTAACAAACACTTTTGGGTAAATTGACAGAAAGAAGTCCATAAAGTTAATTGTAGTTCAACATCTTTCCAAAGTTGATAGATCCTTCGCCCTTCAATTAAATGAATATTCAAATTAATTTCTCCATTAGGATTCTAACTGGTAGTTTCTTTGTTTTGTAAAGACAAAGTAACTTTAGCGAGCTACTTTTTTTTTGTTTATCCTCATGTTTCTTCTCCAGGAGGAAGTACCAATTGGTTCTGCAAAAGTTCGAGCTGTTTTTAGTAGTGGCAGTGGAAAGGTGGCAGGCTGCACTACAGGAAAAGTTGTTCAAGATTGTAATGTTCGGGTTCTTCGTAAAGGGAAAGAAGTATACGTTGGGTTCACTTGATTTTTTGAGAAGGGTGAAAGAAGATGTAAAGGAGGTATGTAATTTACACTCGAAGTCTTCAAATCTTCGTACTGCAGTTCACTTCTTGGTTAATAAGTTAATCAAAGATGCACATTTCATAATCTGTTCTACTATATGCATGTCAAAACCATAATCTGTTCTATTAAATCCCCCAACAAAAAAAAAGTAAATTTATGTACTGTCACAGTATGTTGCCCTAGATTTGTTAACGCAGTCAACCTGTACTTGTCACTCCACCATGTGCCTTTAGAGGTACAGAAAGCGGATTTCTTCACCAAGGCACAAACATGGGCTCAACATACCTTTTTACTCTCTAAACTCATTGTTGTAGATCCACCATGAGTTTGAAGGGGGGGTTTAAATGTAGGATATATGTGTATTTCTATTAGAGATATGTAGCATGTTCTTGTACTCAAGTTGTACTTGACAACTTGTAAGTGACAACTCTTGTCTACATATATGGAAATTAACCCCACCTATTGGGTGTGGTGTGTCTCTACAATTTCCCTCTACTTGGAGGGCTTCTCTGCACATTGTACGTTGTATAACTGCCCCTTTGGGCCTAGCAATACATTTGGTTGGCAGTTGGCCTCATTCTAACATTCTAACAGGTTTTACATCAGGTAATTTGTGTGCTGGAGGTGTGCAACAAGTGCTCGATTTGCAAAGACCATTGTTACCTATAGTAGAGATGACTAAATTCGAAACTTCAAGCTGTTCTTTGTTCTTCTGGCAATGGGAAGGCTGGGCAACAATGTAGATGATGGATACGTGCAAATGTGCTAAGGGTAAGTATACATCTCCTTTTTAACAAAATTGCGGCATTGTACTGCTTGCATCATGTGGAATATTTTGGAATAGATGTGGTTCATATTGTTGATTGCATCATGTCACTAATTTCTTAAGTAAATTACTAAGCATAGTTCTTGTAGCTGTGGGTTAGCAACATTAATGAGGTAATAGATTTGGTGGCAAGAGATGTCATTGTTTCATCTGACCATGGTTTTGATTTTCTTTGGAGTTTAGCTTTGCTTTTGATTTTGTATCATATTGCATTTTATAGCATCATGTATGATAGAGCATATTTGAGCTTCATGATTACAGCTGTTAGAATAAAATTATGCTCTCTATGGTATGTTCTGTGAGATAGTGCTTCCAGCTTAGGCTCTCTTTGATCACTTGATACATGTTATGAGCTAAGTTTGTTTTATAATATGTGAACATGCTTAATTATTGTTAAACTTGAAAAATATTCACCACTGAGATTGCAAATAGCATGTGTAGGATATGTTGAGATCCCTGTTGCTATCATTTATATGCTAGGTTGCTACGTCTCATGTTTTGAGCCATTCACTTGCTTGGACAAATCCTAATAAACTTGTGATAAAATTTGAAATCCAAGTTAAGTGACGAGAAAAAGATCAAGATGGGTCTATACTGTCCCACGTCAAGGTATCGAGACGGCTTCCTATTGCACTTAGGATGAACTTGAGCCTTGTAGTGGATGCCCTAAATCATTGTCTTAAGCTTATGGCTTGGCATGGTTGCGAACTAAAACTGTCAATAACCTCTCGGACACACATGTTTTTGACTAATTCTTGTGTTAATAAGCTGCGAACTCCGATAAAATTAAAATTTAATGAGAACACAAGTGTTGGGTTCGTCTTTGACATGATGTGTGGCCGCTGCTTGGGGTAGTTCAGCTTGCATACACTTGTTAGAACTAGGTTGATTTCCTGCTTATACCTGCTATGTGCTACTTTTAGTGGTGAACCTTGTTTTAAATTGCTTAAAATTGAACAAAAGTGCTTAACTTCATATTTCGTTTCACTTGATCAGTTTGAGCATTTGCTAGCACTTCATACAGAGCACTACCTAGAGCATCTTTTCACTCTGATTGCTATGCTCTTGAAGCTTCTGCATTTTGCATCCCTTTTCTTTCATAGCATTTTTTGAGGGGGAGTTGCAGTCTTTGGGCTTTAGTTTGATAAGTATATATGCCAACAACGGGGGACACACAAATCCAACATGTATGCATTCATTTGAGATATTACATCTTTTCAGGGGAGTTGCACTTTGAGCTGCGTTGTGCTTTTGCCTCTTTTGGAGGTTCTAGCGGGTTTTTGGTGCTTTGAGCTTTGCTAGTTGTGTAGAGCCCTTTTCTGCCTCTTCTTGAGGGCTAGTTGTGCTTTGCTTGGCTCGTTGGCCATGTCCTTGAGGACCAAGTTTTGCTCATTTCAAATGACCCTGTTTTGACTTTTCTTTGGCTTTTGGTCATTTGAATGAGTTCTCTTCTTCTTCCTCTTATTCTGTATACTTACCCTCTACTGTCTTTGTGTTGGCATTGACAATGCACTCATCTGGGGACATCAACAAGCAAAAGTGTACCTGGGTGATGAGGATGACACCGATCAAGTCAAGGAGGCGGACGATGGCGTCGAGGCACTTGGCAGAGGCCGTATATGCATCTACATGGGAGATGTAGATGGCTTCGGTCAAGTCAAGAAGGAAGGCAAAGACGATGCACGCAGCGACGACTCCAAATCTGAGGTACCACTTTCTGCCAATGAGCTCACCACTGAGGTTGATACGCCACTTTGACGATAAGTTGCTTAAGCATGTAGCTCGTGAGAGGGAAGAGATTAAAGACAAGCCAGAGGTTATGCATAAGGAGCTTTAGGGATAGCATTTCATCACAAGGTAAGAATCTAGGACCGAGCTTGTTAATTTTTTTGAGAATTGATAGTTCAATTTATTATCATAGTCAATGAAATCTCAACAGATAACAGTGGAGCTCTACATACCAAGAACCTGCAGGTACGTACCCCCCACTTTTTGAACTGGGAACTTTCATACATATAATTCGCTCACTTTCATACATGTAATTCCGTTGAGTATTGACTGCAAATATTGAGAGTATATATTTCTCTAGATTAGATGTGACGAATCATTCCTCAATTGTGAGGATGATGCCCGATCTTTCTTTCATAATCTTAGAAAAATATGTGTTGAAACAACCTAGTAACTGTGTCATTGAACGTGAAAAAAATGTTTGTGCCAGAGATTTCGATGGCATTATAATAGTTAAATGACTTCGGGTTAACAAGTTTAGGCCTACTTATAAGGTATACTGTTAGTTGCGTGGGGTCAGGATAGGTGACGCAACATTAGCTATGGTGATCTTCTATCATATTTACTTACTTTCCTTTGCGTTCTTGTCCTAGCACCGCAAAGAAGATGAGCAGCAGCTTGATACAGTGGAGGAAGGCCAATTCTAGTAGGTAGAAGATTACCTTGGTCATCGCGAGTGGCAATTAGGGTGAGCATCAGAACAACACGCCCATTTATTATTATCTCAGTTAGGCATTAGCCAAGATTACCTTCCTTCATATTTGATTCCCTTGCCCTCTTGTCCCGACACTGCAAAGGAGATGAGCAGCAACTTCATATAGTGGAGGGAGTCCAATTCTAGCTGGTAGAAGATTAACTTGGTGATGGTAATTGCAATTCGGTCGACCATCAGCCCAATGCGCCCATTTATTAAGGTATTTTCGTTCTCCACCGCCTGCAGCAACAGCTCAGGCCTCTCTATGACAAGATCTGTTCCTGCAAATTTAATGATCATGTTCCTTTAGTGATTAGTTCACATCCCTTTTCTTTTCGAGTCTCCCATTGAATATCCTTTCGGATTCACAACTGTGGTTTCAAACACATGTATACCATATGAAGATACCCGTGAGTTTCAGTGATTTGGCAATCACTATGATATGAAACTAATCTCCTTTAGGATTGATAAATTTTAATAGTTGGCAATAACATGGCTAACTGAAACATGCTCCCTGTCTCTGTCAAAAAAAAAGAAAAAGTCCATATCACTCCCTCCAAGTTAAGCATATGTTCAAATAACACCCGCCCCCCCCAAAAAAAAAAAAAAACTAACTAACATTTGGTTCAATTTACTCTCTCCAACTATTTAACTTGGTCCAACTGACACCTTAAAGAGATTTTTTCCTTTTTTGTGTCTCTATGTGTAAATTATATTTTAGTTTAAAATTTTGTGAGGTGATAGAGGTCATTGTATTTTGTGTTAGAAAAAATGCACTATGAATTTTTCATCATTATGTTTTACGATATTGTATCTCTAGTGTTAATTTTATTATTAAATTTCCTAAGCTATCAAAATAATGGGAAAAAGTTGAGATATACTTTCCTAACATTACTTATCATGTTCTCTATCATATCACAAAAGTTGATATCAAGACTGAACTAAGATAGTTGGGGAAAAAAGAATAAGAAATCATGTTAAGGGGATAAAGTAGACCACCTAAGATAGTTGGGGGAGTAAATTGAACCAAATGTAAGTTTAAGGGGTTATCCGGACATATCCCAAATTTGAGGGAGTAATTTAAACTTTTGATGGGATTCTTGAACTACTACTACAAATATCCCAAATTTAAGGGGTTATCTGGACATATCCCAAATTATATATATATCACAGCGCAAGCATGATCTACAAATTTTATATAACCTCAGATACCAATTCAAAAAATATTTTCACGTTTGCTTCCCTAGTTATGCCTACTTGCTCTTATCTTCTCCTTCCTAATCCAAACATGGAGCAAGGTTGAAACTTTCTAACATTTTTTATAACTTTTTGGTCTACTCTTCATTTTGTATGTAGGTTTGTCCAAAAATAACCAACATTCTAGGAATGAAGCAATCTAGGGAAGGCACCCAATTTATCCTTTCTATCCATCATATGGGTAAGGAGTTCTTCTTCATGAATATTCATTACACGTGGATGTGGAAAGATGGTGAACATGAAAGTGCTATTTTGATTAGTTGGAAATATAGTTGCATACATGGGCCTCATGGGCCTAGAATATTCATACTCCGGCACCCCCGCGATCCCGAACTACCGTCGCAGGGGAGTTTGCGTGACCGGACACTAAAAGAAGTACAAGCATAGGAGCCCCCCACGAGGACGCAACTAGCCACCGGTGATGTTGAGGCCGGAGCCTAAACTCGGCGAAGGTCGAGGACGGGAGACCCTTGGTGAAAATGTCAGCGAACCGGGAGGTGGTTGGGACATGGAGGACCGAACGTCGCCGATGGCGACCCGATCACTGGACAAAGTGTAGATCGATCTCCACATGCTTGGTCCTCTGGTGCTGAGCAGGTTTGGTGGAGGAGAGGTTGACGGCGCCGACGTTGTCGCATGATGAGACCACTGGAGAGAGGGCTGTGGAGCTCGGCAGGAGCTGCCGGAGCCAGGAAGCCTCGGCCACGCCCGTTAGCAACAAAAGTAAGATACTCCGTGTAGAGAGGTATGTAGGGGGCAATGCACCGCACACCCTAAACGGGGGGTTTTATGGTGGAGGAGTGTGAAGGGAATACCGTCATGAATGGAAGAGGATGGTCGCCTGTTTAGGAGATAAACAGCAGTGGACAAAGCCTCTACCCAATATTGAGGTGGCATAGCAAAGATGAATCGAGTGTGCGAACAGCGTTGTTGAGTGTGCGAAGCATCCGCTCAGCTTTGCCATTTTGTGCTAACGTATAGGGGCAGGAGGTACGAAGCAGGATACCGCGACTACCGAAGAAGGTGGAAGTAGCATTGTTAATGAACTCAGTGCCATTATCCGCCTGAAGCACTTTGGAGTGCAAACCGAACCGGGTGTTAGCATAAGAGACAAAATTAACAAGATGAGCATGCACTTACGATTTATGTCGAAGAGGAAACGACCAACAATAATGACTGTAGTCATCCACAATCACAAGATAATACTTAAAGCCGGACACACTAAGAACTGGGTATGTCCAGACATCACAATGTACAAGTTCGAAAGGCGCCAGAGCGTGATGAAGAATCGGTAAAGGTAAACGAGCATGTTTGCCAAGTTGACATGAATGGCAAACAAATAGCGATCTACTTTATTACATGAAATAGCTGAAATCTTATTGAGATGAGCTATGGTAGCAGGTGCAGGATGACCAAGACGTGAATGCCACAAGGACGATGACGATGTAGCGACATGACAGCGGCCGGTGGGCGGGGAAGAAGGAAGAGTGTAGAGCTCCCCACCACTATTGCGGCCTTGAGAATCACGGGCCCCGGTCTCAGAGGTCCCAATGGAAAAACCATAGGCATCAAACTCAATTGAACGTTATTGTCACGAGTAAATTGATGAACAGATAACAAGTTACGAACAAGGTGTGGAGCGACAAGAACATTGTTGAGGTTAAAAAAGATGATCACTATAGGTAAATAGGAAGTGCCACGACTAGAAACGGAATTGAAGCTCCATTGCCGATTGTAATGAAAGACGACGAATGAAGAAGACGGGAAAGGAGTATACCGTCGTTGGCGGACATGTGAGAAATGGCGCCGGGTGTCGAGAACCCGGGCCGCCACCGCCTGAGGTGCCATCCGGTTCGAGAGAGGCGATCGAGCGCCACGATCCCGGCCCGGGCCGGGCATGGACGGATGTCGGACCCCTGGAGAATGAGGAGTGAAGGCGGCGTTTGCACTTTCGTTTTTTTGTTATTACATTGTGTAAGCGCTTAGCGCATTTTGTCGTTAAGTCGTTGACATGTGGGCCATAGGCCAGGTGTGGTTTAAGTACTCGGCTGTAAGCCTACGGGCAACTATGCTTGATTAAGAAGAAAACTTTCGATTTGGTTTGAGGACCATGAGGTTCCTCTGCCCGGTCGCTTCTCTCGATCTCCATCCTCGTCTTCCCTCACGCCCCGGCGGCTCGGGCGGCCAAGGGGCGACGACAACGAGGCGCAAACGTCATGTGCGCCTGGGGCGGGGGTGCAAGTGGAGGTCGCCACTAGGGCCGAGGTCGCCATCGGGCTGCGGAGGTCGCCTCTGAGCCTCTTTGCGGAGGCATGCCGCCCCACGGACCAGAGGTGGAACGGACGCCCGCCCGATGTGATCGTGCGGATAAAGACCGATTGTCGCCGAAGCGGCCACCACCGCCATTGCCCTTCCTTCCCTGCCCTTCCCACCACCGCCACCACGGTTGAAGGTGTTAGGGCGGGCGGGGAACGACAGGGGGGCGAGGTGCCAGGAGCGGAGGGTGGAGTCGACGACGGAGAGCGCGGTGTCGAGACCTTGGAGTCGGGAGGCGAGGCGGATCTCCTTGAGCCGCAAGGTGTTGTGCGCCGAGGCGAACGACGCGTAACGCCGGAGTTGGCGATGATGTCCGCCGAGGTTGTAAATCGCGGGGTTGAGGCCGGTTGAGCACAAGCTCGGAGACGGCCTAACCAACGTCGCGGGAAAGCGTCACCCTTCCGGGCGTAGGGCGTCGATGGAGAGGTCTCCCCTGGACCATGGTGTGGAAGTCCCGCCCGAGGACGGCGACGCGGGTAGCCCGGGGTTGGCCTGGAACAATGCGGTGATGGCGACGAGGTTGTGCGCTGTCTGGCCGGGCTCCATGGTGAGGTCCGTAACGCCATCATCAACGCAGCCTATAGATCCATTCGGACGCAAGCATCCGGTTGGGACGGTGCGATCTGTAGGTCGCGGTGGGATGGTGCCATCGATGTGCCCTAGCACATCGAACTTGCCGCACATGGCGGTGAAGAAAGCGGCACCACTTGGTGAAGTTGGGCGCTTCAGATCGAGGGACGATCGGAACGCGCAGCCTTCACGTTGACGAAGGGCGTAGGAGAAGAGAACAAGTGGCTAGGGCATCCCCCGTGGGCCGGCAAGGTGCCAAAGCACCGGTGAGGCCGAGGTTGCGTGTTGTAGACGAATGTGGCCATCGGGATATAGGAGTCGCGACCGGGGTGGAGGCGCGGGGGTGGTGCGGTGGCGAACAGTCTTTGGAGGCAACCCGACGGGGCGGAGGACGCACTCCAAGCTAGAGGCGGCGGCATCGTGGGAAAAGAGGCGGCGGAAGAGGAGGGGAAACCCAAACGGGCCTACGAAAGAGCGAGATACCATGTAGAGAGGTATGTAGGGGGCAATGCACCGCACACCCTAAACGGGGGGGTGGCCTTTGATATATATAGACGGATGGCTTGGAGTACAAGTAGAGTTTGACTACAATACAAGTTAGCTTTACATATCTAATATGTCTATATATATCGGGCTATACAATCTATATATAGCAGGCTATATAGCATATCTCTAATACTCCGCCTCAGCACTGGAGCGGGAGACGACCGGCTGACGCTTGGCCGACCAGGACACCAAGTTTCCGCCTAGGAAGACGGTGTAGCCGGAGGTGGAGCGCCGAGTGTCTGGACACCCGTCCCAATCAGCGTCGGTGTAGACTACCGGCTCGGTGGAGGGAGGCGGGTGAAGAAGCAACCCGTAGTCAATGGTGCCGCGAGCGGAGGCGGAGGAGGCGCTTGAGAGCAACCAGTGGGGCTCTCGAGGATCATGCGTGTAGAGGCAAATTCTTTGCACGGGCGTAGGTGATGTCCGGTGTGGTGAAGGTGAGGTACTGAAGTGCACCAGCGAGACTCCGGTACGCAGTGGGGTCTCGCCTTTGGATCGCCCTCGCCCTCGACGGCTTGCCTGCGTGTGTCAACCGGAGTGGAGCAAGGCTCGCTCCAGGATATCAAGAGTGTACTGCCGTGAAGAAGAAGTTCAGTGGGACGAGGCTCAACAGTGACCCCTAGAAAGTGGTGGAGCATGCCCAGATCCTTCAAAGGAAACTCCTGCTGAAGGGCGCTGATGATGCGGCGCAGTAGTGAAGGACTAGAAGCTGTGAGGACAGTGTCATCAACATAGATGATGGTAGATGAACAGGGACGTATCTGACTTGGCCTCCACAAAACCCAGTGACACCAAGAAGGCAAAGAATCTGGAGAGTGCCACGCCCAAGGGGCCCTGCTTAAGGCCGAGAGAGACTTGTTGAGCCGGCAGACCATGTTAGGACGAGAATAGTCAACGAACCCCGTCGGCTGACTGCAATAGACTGTCTTAGTAAGGTTCCCATGCAGGAAGGCATTCTTGACATCCAGTTGATGCACCAGCCAGGAGCCGAGCCTTGTACCGCTGCAGGGGTACCATCAACCCGCCGCTTGTGTGTCCAGATCCACTTGCCGGTGGCGATGTTGGCGCTGGTCGGGCGGGGCACCGGATCCCAAGTCCGGTTGGCGAGGAGAGCGCGTACTCCTCTTCCATTGCGCGGTGCCAGTGAGGGTCCGACAAGGCCGCGCGAACGGAAGAGGGTACCGGAGAGACCGGCGAGTCGCCGGGCATTGCCGCAAGAGCCCAGGACCGGAGAGTACCCGCCGCGTCTTTGCGTCACCATCGGTGAGCATGACGCGGTCGCGGTGAAGGAGCGGGGCGCCGGGCGAAAGAGAGGCCACCCCGGTGACGGAGGTGGCGGGACCGCCCGGTGCCTGCATACCGATCTTGCCGCACTCGCCCGCGAAACGCTCCCGGGGGTGCAACGTGCACTGCGGGGGCGCGGCGTTCGGAGGAAGCGTGCCGGCGCCCGGGCCCGCTGCGGGGGCCGTCCGGGAGGTGGCGAAGGCCACGGACCAGCTCAAGGTGCCGAGTCGGTGCGCACGGCACCGGGCGGCGAGGCGGGACACGTGTGAAGGGGACGTCAGGAAACAAGAAAGGTGGAGGTCACCGAGTCGGCGGGACACATCTCAAAGAGGTCGTGGTCCCGGAGTGGAAACCGGGGAGGTGGTGGTGGTGGAGAAGGGAAAGACCGACTCATCAAACACCACATGGCGAGAGATGAGGACCCGACGAGAGGTGAGATCATAGCACCGGTAACCCTTGTGGTCCGGAGAGAGTACCCGAGGAAGACACACAGTGGTCGAGTGGGGAGCCGCTTTGGGGAGCAAGTGATGGCGGCGGTGTTTGGGTAGCACGTACACCCAAAGACATGGAGGTGCTCGTAGCGAGGAGGTGTGTAGAAAAAGGGCATGGTGTGGCGTGGGAGCCGGGCGGCGGAAGGAAGGAAGGCGGTTAAGAAGGTAGGTGGAGGTGTGAAAGCGAGCGGAAGGGACACTGGAGAAGAAGGGTGCGCAGGACGTCGTTCATGGTACGGATCATGCGCTCCGCCTTGCCGCTCTGGGAGGAGGTATACGGACAAGACATGCGGAGCTGGACCCCGTGAGAAAGGAAGACTCTTCTTGTCGTCGAACTCACGGTCATTGTCACACTGGATGGCCTTGATGGTACGGCCCGAATTGAGTCAACACCTGGGCGAAAAAATGGTGAAGAGTGGGAAAAGCCTCCGACTTGGCATGCAAAGGGAAAGTCCACGAATAACGCGAGAAATCATCAACCACCACCAAATAGTATTTATAGCCAGAGTTACTGATGATAGGAGATGTCCAGAGGTCGCAATGTATAAGATCAAAAACATGAGCCGCATGTGAAATAGAAGAAGAAAAAGGAAGACGAACATGGCGGCCCAGTTGGCACGCATGACACAAATGCCCATCGTGAGCTCGAGTACATCGAATGTTGGAGCTACGACTAAGCTGCATCAAGGCGTCACGTCCAGGATGGCCAAGACGGCGGCGAAAGCAGCTGACAAAAAGGGGACCTGTGCTATCACACGGTGCCAAGTAGTAGAGGAGGTAGTGGCGCGAAAGCAATGACGACGAGGAAGAAGGCGCCGAAACCGATGAGTGTAAAGGGGATCCGTCTTTGTCACACCGAGCAAAAGGGCGTCGGGTAGCCAAATCCTTCACGGTAAGACCGGAAAGAGTCAAACTCAACGAGAACAAGAATTGTTAATTTTGTAAAACAACGAATAGAAAGGAGGTTATGGACCATGGAAGGAGCACCCATGGAAGGACCAACATTGTCACCCATTTGTGACCATGATGGACCGAAGGAAGAGAGGAAGGAGGGCGAACAGACGAGAGTATACCAGTGGTGCGGAGTGGTGTGGCACGTGGCTCCCGTCGGCCCGACCCACTGCGGGCCGCCGGGAGGGGTCAGGGCAGCGGTGCTGTGGTAGGCGCCCAAGGACGCCTGGTCCCAACCAACCGACAGTGTTAGGTGAGTCAATTCTTAAAAATACAGGTTATCATAGTAGTACTTCATGCTCCTTTTTAATTAGTTAATAGAACAAGTGGTTAATCAAATTCGCCAGATCAATGCATCACTTGGAAAGCAGACACATATTTGATGCATTTGTACCTGGCCTTATGTGGCACTTAAGATAACAAATGAAACTGATATTGTTGACCCAAGGAAACAGCAGTTGGCCACAAACCTGAGAAATTGGAAGAATTACACGTAGCATCAAAGCGCATCGCCCCATAACATGCCCCCGCCCCACCGCTGGAGAGCGCCCGCGTGTGCATATGCCCCGACGCCGAGCAGCGCCGGCGAGGATCATACAGCTCCTCCGCACGGTGGCATGGGAGGCTGCAACCCGGCGCTGCCTTATCTCCTCCCCATGCCGTTCCTCTCACCCAAGCCCGTGCCTTCTTCCGTTCCATCACGTCAACACATTTCTGGCTGTAATGTTCTTGGTTTTGTTCTTGCAGGTTTAATTTATTATCAGTTTTTTGCTGCTGTACTTTCCTTCGCTTGATCTCTATGTTGAGCTCTTTTTATTTGTTTTGGCAGGACCGCTGGTGATGATATGTGCTTGATTTGGCTGGCTAATACTCTAGCACACCATGTGCTTGTGATATTGCCTACGAAAAGGTTAGACCGCTCCTAATTCATTTTGGCATCTTGTCCATCCAGTTTAATCCCTTTAATATTATGTTGCACTTTTCCTGTTGCAGGTCCTTACCGACATATGCAATATGCAGTTTTAATTTTGAGGTTTTTTTCCCCTGCTGCAGATCGTCACTAAAGTCAAACCAGAGAAAAGGTTTTCTAAATGATCGACATTCCATGATTTAGGGAGTTAATCAGGTTGATTGAACAATACATTTCTAAAAAATTGATTAGTATCATCCGATGAATATGCTTCACAAATTGATTTGCTTTTTATTTTTTACCATGTTCTGATTGCTAAGTTGGTAAAATATATTACTAAGCATAAACTTACGCCCTGGAATGCAGAGCCTATATCTGTAGATGCAAGTGACACCCTTCAAAATATGCACTCTGTTAGCTTGTTGCCTGCTGGCTCTCCATGGCTACCCAACGATACACTACCTTTTCCTCCACAACCGTGTTGCAAATCCAGATCATCAGGTATATCAATGGCCTTCCTGTCAGCTACTTCTTCATCCATTATCTCTTTAGGCTACCATAAAGTTCTCGAGTAGTCCATTTGTTAAAAATGTTGGTCCCTTGCTAGCCTGCAAGCTTACCCGTACACGCCCTCACTATGGCTAGAGGTAGAGGAAGGGGTTGAAAATTACATTAGCAGGGGTGCACTTATATACACAAGAGGGATAGGTTCAGTTTGTGTATGAACTGCAACCAGAGAAGGGGTTGAAAATTACATTAGCAGGGGTGCACTTATATACACAAGAGGGATAGGTTCAGTTTGTGTATGAACTGCAACCAGAGAAGGTGTGTTGATATAGTGCAGTCAAAATCTACTGTCCTAGCTGCAGGATAAGCCTGCTATACTTGTTAGCGAATGGACATGTCCCCACTACTCCTAGTCAAGTCTTCCTACTACAGCTTTGGCTGCTCTACGATTTCACATTCCTAGTCACCAAGCTCCGGCCTTGACCTAAAGATTTGTGCTCGATAGCTGAGACCACGTAAGACTAGCAACAAATTATTCGACAATTCTTCCCTAATCTTGTTGCTCTAGCTTGATTTCCACCATTCCAATCTTGGTCCTTAGCTTCAGGACCGAAGGCGGCCGAGTGGCTTGGTGAGGTTTATGCGCAAGTTGTCATTTGGTTTCGACAAACTCGAAAAAATCTATCCTCCATCGACACGATCCGCAGGCACGAAGTGAAAACTAGCGTTGATAGGCTTCCCGCGGTTGTGGAGGACTGGATTCTTTGCAAAGGGCGATCGTGGGCTGATTCTCCACAATCAGGGCTGATGCATGAGCTTCCTCGCCATGGTCGCTGCGACATACCGCCTCACATGTGGACAATGTCGTGAGCCTCGACCCCACCTTTGCCACCTTGCTTGGGGAATATGATCGCTTGATCAGCGACCCTTTGACGTAAGCGTAGCGACCTCTTCACTACTATCCGGCGGTCTTCACCGCGGGTCCTCCATGAAGCGGCCGACGTACCCAACCGTGAACGCAATGTCCATTTGGGTATGTGTGAGGTAAGCGCAACCCGCCGCCCGATGCTCGGTAGGCACGTCAAGTCCACCTTCGTAGCGGTGTTGTGCTTGCTTAGCGATCGGCTCCTCCATCAGTCACGCCACGGCTTGCAATTAGCCACGCCACTATGCTCTAGCAACTTCTCTCACGAGGCCCGCTGGCCTAAGGGGATGTGCCTGTTCCTCTGCGTCACCTCGATGCCAAGGTAGTAGGAGAGTGTGCCAAGATTGCTCCTCTTGAAACGAGCAGCCATCTCGCGCTTGAAGCCGTCAATGTCCTCTGCACGCGCTCCTCATTCCCCCATCGCGGCGTGTAGAGTGTGTGCTATTTGGCAGCGCGCGAACCCAAGTGTGCTCAGCGTGGCATCGAGCTTGGCGTTCCACGCCTGTGGTGCCTACCTCAGCCCGTACAGACATCACCTTGTGCTCTTCTCCCTTCACGGCGAAGCCTAGAGCTTGCTTGACGAAGGTCGTCTCCGTCGGCTCACCCTTGAGGAAGGTTAGACTCGATTTGCGCCACTAGAGCAAAGATTTCCTTGAAGTCCATGCCCTCACGCTGCACAGAGCCATAGGCAACAAGTCGGTGAAAGAGATTAGGCACAGGGTAATTGACTGATTGATGACAGTGAATATAGGTTACATATATAGGCAAGAATCCCTAGGGTTTATAGCAACACCCAATCAACGGTGATCCTTGCCTAACCTGCCATCTATCCAATCTTAGTCCCTAAGGCAGCCAGCCTAATAGGCTTGGCGCCAGGCCCAAGGCCAGCCCGATGGACGGACATTCTAACACTCCCTCGCAGTCAAAATGTCAGCCACTTTGCACGTTAAGACTGGACCTAAACTCCGTGAACACTGAGGAAGGCAGCTCTTTGGTGAAGATGTTCGCATCTAACCTATACCCTTAGAGTCGTAGAACCCCACAACTCCGTCACTAGACTCATTTTACTGTTCTTTCTACAGTGTTTACCAGTAAAGCGTGTCCACTGTTCGATCCCGGCGCAATTCTCCACGGCCGTCCACCTGCCCAGCTTCCACAAACTTTCGGACAATCTCCTACCTCCCGTCATCTACGCACATCACCTCGCCGCCGCCGCCGCGCCGCCCGCCAAATCTTCGCATCCCCCGCCTTCCTTTGCTTTCGGGTTTTCGTCATCAACGCCGCCGCTTCCTCCTCGCCGGTGTCCACGCTGCCGCTGCCGCTTCCTCATCCTCTTCGGCGCCCGCAGGCGGGGCCTCCTCTCACTCCGTCTCGATGCGCCGCGACGAGCTCGCTTGCTCTCCCGGCGTTTGGCGTAGCGGCGGCCGGACCCACCGCGCTGCCTCCCTCGCAGCGGCCATCACCCGACACACACCGTCCATGGGCGGCGCAGCCACGTGACCATTACCGGCCGTCGCTTCCTACCGGTAGCGGCGTTCCCCACTGAAACGCCGCCCTTGCGCTTTACGGCTCGCGTTCGCTGCGTCTTCGCACCCCTCTCGGATCCTGCCTCTCCACTCCCGCCTCTCGATCTGGTATGCTTTGATATGTGTCGTAATCCATGTACCTACATCTCGATCCGGTAGGGGTTGGTCTGAATTTTCCTGAACCCTAATTCTACCTCTCCTTGGGTTTCCTATGGCAACAACAACAACAACAACAACATAGCCTTTAGTCCCAAGCTAGTTGGGGTAGGCTAGAGATGAAACTCATATGAAACAGTATAAAAGAACGTAAAAAGGCACAAGACAAAAAGATAAAGATATGGTAGATAGAAAAGAAACAAAGTCATGGTTCAGGCACGTTGATAGCTAGCCTCCATGCGCTCCTATCCAAAGCTAAATCCTTGGAGATATTCCACTCCTTAAGGTCTCTCTTAAACGCCTCGTCCCAGGTCAGTCTAGGTCGACCTCTACCTCTCTTTACATTATTTACCCGCTCTAGAACTCCACTACGCACCGGCGCCTCGGGAGGCCTCCGTTGAACATGTCCAAACCATCTCAACCGATGTTGAATCAATTTCTCCTCGATAGGAGCCACCCCGACCCTATCCCGAATATCTTCATTCCGAACTCTATCCCTTCTAGTATGCAGTAAAACCAACGCAACATCGCATCTCGATCCACGCTTAGGCTGCTGGACATGTCGCCTTTTTGTAGGCCAACATTGACACCATATAGCATCGCCGGGCGAATCGCTGTCCTATAGAACTTCTCTTTTAGCTTACGTGGCACCCTCTTGTCACATAGGATGCCAGAAGCTTGACGCCACTTTAGCCAACCTGTCTAACATCTTCATCAATGTCATCATCCTTCTGTAGCATAGATCCTAAATACCGAAAAGTATCCTTCTTGGCCACCACTTGTCCATCCAGGGTGACGTCCCCATCCTCGTGCCTAGTCGGGCTAAAGTCGCACATCATATACTCGGTCTTGGTCCTACTCAGTCTGAACCCTTTCGACTCTAGCGTGTGCCTCCACAGCTCCAACTTCCTATTTACCCCTGCTCTACTCTCGTCCACTAGCACCACATCATCAGCAAAGAGCATACACCAAGGGATATCACCCTGTATATCCCTTGTGACCTCATCCATCACCAGAGTAAATAAATAAGGGCTCAGTGCTGACCCTTGATGTAGTCCTATGTTAATTGGAAAGTCACTGGTATCGCCATCACATGTTCGAACACATGTCGTCGCATCCTTGTACATATCCTTGATGAGGGTAATGTACTTAGTTGGGACTTTGTGTTTTTCTAAGGCCCACCACATGACGTTTCTTGGTACTTTGTCATACGCCTTCTCGAGGTCAATAAAGACCATGTGTAAGTCCTTCTTACGCTCCCTAAATCTCTCCATCAACTGTCGTACTAAGAAAATCGCCTCCATGGTCGACCTCCCGGGCATGAACCCAAATTGGTTTTGGGTCACACTTGTCAGCCTTCGTAGGCGATGCTCGATAACCCTCTCCCAAAGCTTCATCGTATGGCTCATCAGCTTAATCCCCCGGTAGTTAGTACAACTTTGAACATCTCCCTTATTCTTGAAGATTGGTACTAATATACTTCGCCTCCATTCTTCAGGCATCTTGTTCGACCGAAAAATGTGGTTAAAAAGCTTAGTCAGCCATACTACCGCTCTCGCTCCCAGACATCTCCACACTTCAATGGGGATGCCATCAGGGCCCATCGCTTTACCTCCCTTCATCCTCTTCAAAGCCTCCCTGATCTCTGCCTCTTGAAACCTCCTCACAAAGCGTCTACAAGTATCGTCAAATGAGTCGTCCAACTCAAAGGTAGGACTATCATTCTCCCCATTGAACAGCTTATCGAAGTACTCTCGCCATCTGTCCTTGATCTCCTCGTCCTTCAGTAGCAATCGATCTGTCCCATCCTTGATGCATTTGATTTGGTTTATGTCCCTTGTCTTCCTCTCACGTATCCTAGCAATCCTATAAATGTCCTTCTCCCCTCCCTTCGTGCCTAGCCGTTGGTAAAGGTCATCAAAAGCCGACCCTTTGCTACACTCACAGCTCACTTTGCAGCCCTCTTTCGCTATCCTATAGCCCTCGATGTTGGCTGCACTCTTGTCAAGATGGAGGCGCTTGAAGCACTCCTTCTTCTTCTTAATAGCCCTTTGTACCTCGTCGTTCCACCACCAGGTATCCTTCGCTTCCTTCTTGCCTCCCCTATTATGCACTTAATATTTTTATTTTCGGTGTATTATGCATACAGAGATCCTGATTTTGGTAAAATGCCGGTGATTAGAACTCTATAAGGGCTCGTTTGGGTACAGTGTTAGAATATGCACGTGGGTTTGCTCCCCAAAGGCATTCCGTTCCCTGCACATGCCACCCCCGTCCCCCTCAGGAGATGGAATACCCTTGGGAGAAAAATACCGGCTACTGTTTGGGAAACAAGGGTACAAACCCCGGACGACAGAAATATATGCAAAATAGTCAGAAAAAGCACATAGAATTCAGAAATGATGATGTTTTCTCAAGCTGAAACTTAGTAACATAGGTAAATTTAGTACCGATACATAATTACATTAATTTGCATAGACGTTCAATATTATGTAACTAAAGATTGACAAACTTTCGAGATTTTGGAACCAAAGACTGAGAAGTAGCAAGTAGCAACATCCGATTCAAGCAAGGAGTAAACATATGTCCTGGACAAATGTATAAATCTGAGGTGCCTCTATATTGATACATTCAGTAACCCGATACTTCAAGTGCCTCGTCAAATGTCCTGGACACTCAAACCTGCATCAAAACTGAAATCAGCAGGCAGCCAGCTACTACCAGTAATGAACACATTAATCAAAACTGAAATATAACACCTGACCAAAACTAAGATGTGTAAAACTGATGGGAGCAATTTGGTAAGGTTGTGTAGGGTAGCAGTATGTCACTACTATGTCACTTTGCTTGTACAGCCAAATTAATGTAAATTTAGGCATTTGGGTTCTCACTTTCAGTCAAAGGCACTAGAAAACTCACAGAAACTCCAACAGTCAATTGCAGCACTAGGCACGGGCAGAAGATCAGATTTCATAAATATATTTTAATCTATGCATTCAAAGCCAACCTACTCTTGCTGGGAATTATATCTGAACATTGGTATTATACCAAATAGAGAAGTAAAATATGCACAGTTCAAGAAGTTGATTCAGGTTAATAACCAAATATGTTTCTAAGCAGGTAGACCTGATAACAAAGAATGTATGAATCTCAAATGAAAGTTAAGAGGTTCAACTCAGATGACTACATCTGTTGGTGTCAGTGCTAATGAAAAATAGTAGTAATGAATCACCCCAATATGAATCATGTTGGCACCGGTATTTGATTGCAAAGCAGGAAAGCCCTACTATAACAGCTATGGATCATGAGAATCAAGGGAGAATCAAAGGGGAAAACAATACAATCCCTCTGCAGTCTGTACTGGCTACAAGGAGTGGGGAAAAGGGAAAGAAAATCGAAATTCTCTGTACAGTACATGCACAACCGAACTATCAACCACACCAAATTTAGTCAATCAAATACAGTGGGGAAAAGGGAAAGAAAATCGCACTTCATGCACAACCGAACTATCAACCACACCAAATTTAGTCAATCGAATACGGGAACTGAAGAAGCGTACCTCCCGAGTCCCGGTGAGGAAGCAGCAGCGGCGGCGATGGGGTGGGGACACTGGAGAGGCTTAGCGGCGAAGATTCTTCCGGCGACGAGACGCTGGCGGCGGGGTTCAGGTGCGCTCGTGGTCGCGGGGGCAGATTCAGTCGGCGTGGGGCGTGTGCTTGCTTGGATCAGCGTGATGGAGGCGTCGGCGGCTCTCAAACCCTAGCCGCCGCCATGGACGGCGCAAGCGATGGAGGAGCGGCGGCGAGCACGCAGGGGGAAAGAAATAAACTAGTCTCGGGGCGATTTTTTCTTTTCCCCGTCCGTCAACGTGATTAGCGGGAAGGAGGAGTTGGCAGCCGCGTGCCTTTTTAGCTCGGGTTGACCCAAACGGGTACCGGTATTGGAAGGGGACCAAAATTTCGGCGGGCGTCTCCATCCACTGACCGGCCAGTATCCCCGCGTGGATCAGGCTATCCAAACGAGCCCTAATGGGGTGCCTTTCACGCTCGGCGTGCCAGGCAACGGCACGCCTCGGCGTCACCGGCCTGTCCGCGACTCCACCTAGGCCCTCTGTGCACCCGCACCTGGCTCGCCCTCCTCCTCAACCCTAAACAACAGGTGCTATCATCTTTTCGCTCTTCATTTGATTATTTTTAAGGTTCCCTTGAATGGCAAAATAGCTATAGTTTACTTCTATAGATGCAATGCAGGTGTTCATTTTGAGATACATTTCTCTGTCTTCGAATTTGTAACAGCATATGCCCGAGCAGTATATTAATTGGTCTTTCATGTGTTCTTTTCCATAGATCAGGTAGTTGATAATGCTCCAAGGCAGGAACATAATGACTCAGATCCTTTGCAGCAGTCTGTGCAGTGCAAATACACTGATGTTGATTCAGAGATTTCAAGTGCAAGCTGGTGTACTGTCTGAATTTTTGCAACTCTACAAGTTCTACTGATGAAGATGCCCTACTACCATATAAACTGAACCTCTACAGCACCAAAACCATCTTCACTCCTAGCAACGTCTGTAGCCCGTGCTGCTGGTAAGGGCCCTACTCACATTTGGATCAACTATGCAATATTTTCGACATGGAAATAGTTACCCTTCATAGATTACATTCGCCTTCTCTTGCAGTCTTGATTCTAGACTAAACTGATGCACACCAGGTCTATGAACAATGAAAAAGATATCTGAAGACCTGAAAGCTTTTTAATCTTAAGAGATGAATCGTTTTTTGTTTTCCTTCTTTTTAATCACAAAATTTTTCCCATATTTATTGTACCATTTGTACAAACAAAATCTACCGTTAATACTTTTGCTCCTATCCTGTATAGCTATAGTGAATCTTGGAAATGGTTTTCACTGCCTTGCATTTACATGTTTACCAAGGGTGGTGTTCCTCCGTTGGCATAGCCACTGCCTTACTCCTGGGCTAATGTTTCAAACATCTAAACCTGCTCCAAACTGTATATATTGGTTTCGCTTGAATTTCAAATTGTGATATCCCTGTCCGAATACATTATGCCTCCGTGCTGTTTGCTACAATGCCATAGTGATGCACTTTGTATTAGTCCATAACCTTCCTTATATCTTGCAAATTGTGCACACTTTTTACTTTTTCTTACCCCTCCTAACCACTCAATTTTAGGTGCAGAATTAACTGACCAAGATCTCTTCCGATGAATTAAAATATTCGATACACTTCTCACTCTGTCCACAAGTACGATTACATCACTGCTTTTTAAAAATCAGGTATTAAATTCTTCACATGCATACCATGAACACAGGCCACAAGCAACACAGTGTTCATCTCAACAATCCATACCAGGGTAATATTGTTTTCACCTATGTTCTGCATGATCAAGTCTACCATTGCACCTATATATGTTATATAACCCCTTTAGAATGTCTACCTGCAGCTGCCCACACTATCGTTCCTGATCACACCGACCAACTCAACACTGATAAAACAAGTGTGCATCAGCTGCTACTTCTAAAAACAACAAAGCTGGGACCTCCTGATCCGCAGACAGTTCTGCCGCCTTAATCCATTGTTTGGTGCTTCTATCATGCAACAACATAGCTCCTCTGGGTTTGCAGAAAGCTCAAGTGCATTGCTCTGCACCCAGCGTATATTTATCCATAAATGAAACTCTGTAAGTCCGTACATCCCTAGGCTACAAATATTTTTGCATCATCTTAATAGCAAATGAGAAGATTACTCATCAAACTTCATATTGTTAACATGAAACTAAATATCCTGTTATAATAACCACATAAGACTTCACTCATATTACTCACGCAACAAATTCTAGACTCCATCAGAGTTTATCTTTACCTATCCCAATTTTTTGAAAAAAAAAAACTTGGAAATGCCGATGCGCCCCTCTGAACACTGTTGATACATATGCATATGGTTTGCATATTTGACGTCTACAAATGTGCGATGTCCTGTTAGTCCAAATGTTGATTTTGTTTAACAGGTATCCATTTGCGACTCGGAGGTACCAGTGAATGCTAACACATCCTTGCTGTTGCGTCTCAGCTTAGCATTAACATGTGATTCTTCCATTAGTCCGTCCCTAATTTGTCCCCAACATGAAAAAAAAAAAAAATTACCTGCTTCGTGTATGAATGCACTAAAAGCAAAATTTAAATGCTCAATCTGAACATAAAATACTCCATATAAACATGGCAAAATATATGTTCTTTGCACTACTGAATTTTGAACCATCTCTTGATCTTGGAATGCCACATATGCCCTCTTGCTTAATTTTGATTGGCATAAACATCTACCTACAATTTTTGTTTTCTAACACAACTCTTCCTTTCTCAGGTTTGCCCTAAGGATTCCACACATATGCAGCTTTTTCCTACCATCAGCAGCTGCCAACCAAACTACACACATTCTTACTTTTATCTTATTCTTCGTGTAAAAATGTCCCATTAAACTCTGCCACAACACAGCACCTACATCGATCTCTGCTGGCCATGATGTCTTCGTTACCGGCGCTTTGCTTGGCTTTACCCGCTAGTATTGTGAAGAAGTAGGGACATGCGGAACTCGAACATCACCAATAGTGACTCGCTCTCTAACGAAGTGAAGATCGATCTCAATGTGCTTGGTACGCTGATACTGTACCGGATTGGAGGTCATGTGTTGATATTGTCACAATATACCGGTGTGGCGCGCTGAGGGGGGTGCAGCTCGAAGAAGGCCGGCGCAACCAAGTGGCCTCTGCAACTCCATTTGCCACTCCGCGATACTCGGCTACGCACTAGATCTTGACACGGTGTTTTGATGCTTCGAGGACCGGGGAGGCGAGATTGGCACCAAGGAACATGGCATAGCCCGAGGTGGACCGGCGGGTGTCCGGGCTGCATCGGTGTAGAGGGACGGTCGCGGGGAGTAGTCCAAGATGGAGAGTGCCTCGAACATAGCGAGTATCCGCTTCAAGGGCGCAAGGTGAGGCTCACGAGGATCATGCATGTGGAGGCAAACCTGCTGAACTGCATACGAAATGTCTGGCCGAGTGAACGTCCGTCTTTGTAGAGCTCTAGCAAGGCTGCGGAAATCTGTCGGATCGGACCACGGGGGCCTCCTCAGCTACAGCAACCTTTGGATTGGTGTCAAGCGGAGTGGAGCATGGCTTGCACTTTGACATCCCAGCATGGCTCAGAATATCCAGCATGTACTCTCGCTATGAGAGGAGACCTCGCCACTGCGCTGAACCTGCATGTCGAGGAAGTGATGCAGGACACCAAGATCCTTCATGGCGAACTCTTGCTGAAGCGCTCAGATGATCCGCCGGAGGAGATCGGGTGAGGAAGGCCGTGAGGACTATATCATCCATATAGAGCAACAAATAGGCAGTGTCTGAGCCACGCCGGTAGATGAAGAGCGAGGTGTCTGACTTGGTTTCAACCAACACAATGGACAATAGGAAAGAGGCCATGTGGCTATACCAGGCACGAGGAGCTTGCTTCAGCCCGTGAGAGACTTCACGATGAGGAGGCAGACATGATCCGGACGAGTGGGATCCTCAAACCCAGATGGTGGCGGCGGTAGACGGTCTCAGATAGGTTGCCATGCAGAAAAGCATTCTTCACGTCCAGCTGATGAATAGGCCACCTGCGGGACGAGCCAGAGAGAGCACAGTGCGCATTGTTGTTGGCTTCACGACGGGACTGAATGTCTCATCGAAGTCAACACCCGGGCCGCCGGGTGAAGCCACGGAGAACCCAACGGGGGCCATCAGACTGGAACTTGTGCTTGAATATCCATTTGCCGGTGACGATGTTGGCCTGAGCGGATCGGGGCACGAGATCCCATGTGTGGTTCTGGAGGAGGGCTGTGTTCTTCTTCCATAGCCGCGCGCCAATTTGGGTCGGCAAGCACGCTTCAGAAGGGACCGGCAGGGGCGCTGGGGACATCAGTGACGCCAGAGGGTGTGCCTGCAGACAAAAACTTGTGCACCGGCCCAATAGGAGGGAGCACTGAGTAGAATCGTCCTCGAGGAACGAAAGTCATTTGGAGCACTAGGACCATGGCGCTCGGCAAAGGGAAATGTTGTTTCATCAAAGATGACGTGCAAGTGCGGGGAGACAATGACTATTGGAGGAGAGGTCAAGGCAGCGGTACCCTTTGTGATGAGCGGGAATATCCTAGGAAGACACGAGAGGATGGACCGAGGAGCGAGTTTGTGGGGTGCAGTGGCCAACATGTTGGGATAACATTTGCAGCCGAAGACTCGTAGATGACTGTATGTGGGTGGCTTGCCAAGGAGGGCAAGATGTGGAGTGGAGATATCTAGAGTCTTGGTGGGCAGAATGTTAAGAAGAACAGTGGCTGTGGAGAGTGCTTCGGCCCAATAGGATGGAGGCATGGACGCCTGAAATAGCAGGGAGCGAACTACATTATTGATAGAGTGGATAATGTGTTCAGCTTTACCATTTTGAGGCGAGGTGTAGGGGCGGGACATACGAAGATGGATGCCCCGTGCGAAGAAGAATTGTCGGGAGCTAGAGTTGTTGAACTCGCGCCCGTTGTCACACTGGACAACTTTGGCGTGGGCCTAGAGTTGTCGAACTCGCGCCCGTTGTCACATTGGACAACTTTGACGCGGGCCTAGAGTTGTCGAACTTGCGCCCGTTGTCACTGAGTGGAGGCGAACGCGATGAAGCTGGTGAGAGTGCTGAAAGTGTCAGATTTCAGGCGTAAAGGAAAAGTCCATAAGTAATGAGTGCAATTATCAAGAATGACCTAATAATATTTATAACCAAAGATGCTCTCAACCGGGAGAGGTCCACATATCACAATGTATGAGGTCAAACTTATTTGACGCACGAGAACTAGAATGAAAAGGTAATCGAACATGACACCCTAACTGACAAGCATGACACAACTCTAACTAGATGCAAGCTTGGACAGAGTTTCGTGACCAGGGTGGCCAAGACGCCGATGCCACAACGGGTAGGATGACTGGATGACTAGGGAGTGTGCTGGAGGTAGCTGGAGTGGGTACAATGGACCAGAGCTATTGCACCGAACGATCTCTCTATGAGACGGAAGAACCTTCACAAAACAACCAGCGGGGTCAAACTCAAAGCAATTATTATCGGTAGTAAATTGGTGAACAGAGATGAGGTTCTTAATAATTTGAGGGGACACTAGCACATTATTAAGACGAAAAGATGGAGGTAACTCTATACCAATGGGCTGTAACGGGAAGCATGGAGCCATTACCGACAATAATGGAGGAAATATGTGAAAGTGAGGAGGGCAAAGAGGTCATATGTGAGGTAGCACATGTGTCGAAGTACCACTAGTTGGAGGACGGAGGTGTCGGGGACGTCGTGCTAAAGGTCTGCGGCGGGAGCATTCGGATCCCACGACGGCATGCCGGTCACAGGGTTGTACGACCCTGGTGCAACCCAATGGCCGGAGGCATCGGCGGCGCCGATCGGTTTCCGGGTGAATGTTCTTTGTTGTGCCCGGCAAGGCTTCTTGCTGTGCGAGTGGTGCGCTGCGGTGAGGAGGCATTGGGATGGGAGCCAACGGAGGGCGAGCCCCCTACCCTCCTCCCCCGGCCACATCACGGATGGACCCCATCCACGGGTTGTAATGGCGGGCCAGGAGCGGTGCCGACGCCGCTGGCTGCGGTGTCGCCGCCGCCGCTAACCGCCGGTGGGAGCGTGTTCGCTGCCGCCTGTCGGTCGGGGCCGCCCTTGCCACCATTGCCGCGCTTGCTACGACGGCTGTTCTTGGAGTTCGGTGACGTCGGTGGTGGAGGTAGCGGCGATCTCTCCAACGTGATTTCCTCGAGGATGAGGTCGTCACGCGCGCCTCCAGGAAAGTGGGGAAGGGGCGAGCGGCGAAGAAGTGTCCTGACGTGGGCGTGCGCTCGTTCGGGCCCGGATCATGTTGAGCACCAGCGTGCGCGTCGGTGAACGACCTCGCCGAGGGTCGTGGGATCGTCGGCCATCTTCTTCGACTTGCGGCGTGTCGGTGGCAGTGAGGTCCCCCCGGACTAAATTGTGGAACCGCGTCTCCGGGTGGATGGAGCGGGCCTCGCGGTTGCCGAGGCTGGGACTCGACGGCGAGCCAGGCGTGGCGCATGGTGGAGCCCTGGGCGGAGATGATCTCGCCCGGGTCGGTCGGTGGCGTGGCCCACGATCCACGACTTGGCGACGCTAGATCCATCGGTGCTTTCGGTGGGAGGCGTGGTCGGGATCGTCGTCGAGCAGCACATGACCCGAAGGGAGAATTTGACGAGGATGAGGAGGAACTGGTTGCGCCATCGATTGTAGTTCTTTGGAGTCAACGCCGAGGATGGTGGTAACGTGGTTGCGGATGTGGTGGACCGCGACGGCCGGGAGTGCGGTGGAGGAGGAGGGTGACCGCCTCGTGATGTAGCATGGCGACCAAAGATCGGGAGGGCTACCTCGGGCGCACCACCACCTTTGGATGGTTCCGGGCAGAAGGGCGGCTGCGGCGGTGACCGTTCCTTGGCCGCCGGGCGGGCCTCGCCCTCGCTGCGTTGAGAGGCGGACTCGTGTTCCCCGGCCGTGGCTGCGGCCTCCTCTTCGGCCTTGGAGGCGCGGGCCAGCGGAAATTGCGTGTCTAACCTAGGCGTGTGATACCATGAAAGAGATTAGGCACATGGTAATTGATTGATTGATGATGGTAAATATAGGTTACATATATAGGCAAGGATCCCTAGGGTTTATAGCAACACCCAATCAACAGTGATCCTTGCCTAACCTGCCATCTATCTAATCTTAGTCCCTAAGGCAGCCAGCCTAGTAGGCTTAGCGCCAGGCCAAGGCCAACCCGATGGGCGCACATTCTAACAGTCGGGCCTTGTACTCGACAATGGCATCGTGCTCATCCCGCTTCACCTTGTAGACCCACTTGAGGCCAATCGGCCAAAGCATCCTATCCGCGGATCGGCAAGCTTGTAAGTGCAATCAAGCTCTAAGTGGGTTTTGGCGTTGATGACCACCGAATTAGGGGACTAATGAGATTTTACGAAGATGACATGCAGGGATTAAAATATGGAGTTGGTGAACAGGTCCAAAGGTACCAAATACGCTAGACAATGGTGTTTTCGGATCAAGGCGTTTAAATTACTTTATGTTTTGAATCTTGAGTTTAGGAAATCTTGGGACTATTAAGAGGGATCATAGGATTCTCGGGTATCGTGGACCAAGTGCTCTAAACATCAAATCGGACACACACACACAACTCCAAGCCCCGGCCCGGCAAATCACCGTGTTTCACACTTCTGTCGGTCGGCGCGGCGATGCCGGCGCAATGGGTGCGGCAGTGCAGCGCCTACGCGGCAAGTGCAGCGTGTCGATCTTGGCGGTGCCACACTTAATCGTCACCGTTGGGTCCGTGGGGTATAAATACCCATTCTACCCCTCCCCAAGCGGTCACTGGCTCACTTTCTTCTTCCTCCCGACCAGAACAGCCCCAGGAGACCACCTTTTGCTCTCTCTCTCACCTCCATTGAAGCACCTTGAGCTCCCCACTCAATCTCTCACTTCCCACAGGATTCTTGAGGGAAACATTTTGCAAACTTCGATTGGAGACGGGGGATCTACGACTTCCCCACTCAAAAGAGCATTTGGTTCACGTTTGGCGGAACCCTAGGGTTCTTTACTCTTGGAGCTTGCTCCTAGGCGGCTAGGCGTCGCCCTTGAGCTTGCCCCCCCCGTGTGGCAGCCTTGGGAGGTTTGTAACCTTGATCTACAGCAATACATTACCCCACATCTCTAGGGTTAACTCCTAGACTTGTGAACGAGGAAAAAAAAAGCAAGCCGGTGGGCAAGCTAAGCCTTGTGTGGCAACCTCAACAACGTGGGCGTAGCCCGGCTGTGTGGCGCGGTGAACCACGGGTCAAATCTTTGTGTCACCTTGTCTCATTACTTTTGTTGCATATTTGTCTTGTGAGAAAGGGCTTCGACCCGATCTACTTTGTGGCAAGCTTCCCGCCGGCTAGAGCTTGTGTTTTGTGAGATACATGTGTGCGAGGAACCTAGGTGAATCATATCCAAGCAAGTGGAAGCACGCAGATTCGCCGTAGTCACTTACGTGAAGTGACCCGCGGGCGATGCCGCCCGGGGACGCTTGGCGGTGCCGCGCTCACGCATGCAGAAGTGCTACTTCTCCGTTTACGTCACTCTCTGTCGATTCACGCGGCGGTGCCGCCCCTTTTAGCGGCAAAGGTGCGCCGCTGTTCGCTATCGGCGGTGCTTGAAAGTTTTAACGGGGCGATTTTCGGGGGTTAAGCCTATTCACCCCTCTAGGCTTCCATCAGATCCTACAAGTGGTATCGGAGCTAGGATACTTCGCATGACACGCTTCACCCGCGTGAAGTATGGAGGCAGCTTAGGAGGGATCGAACCGAGGAGGCAAGTCCACCGTCGCTGTGGAAGAGCCGAGGCCCAGCCAGCCGAGCTTTCTCTTGGTACGGCTAGCGAGAGCACCATCAAGGGTGATGCTACCGATCCCGAGAGAAAGGCCGCTAGACAAGCACGGCGAGCCGCAAGAAGACAAGAGCGAGAAAGGAAGAAGCTAGAAGAGCAAGCTAGCTTGAAGCTCGAGAAGCTCCAAAGAAAAGAGCAAAGAAAGATGATCCGTGAGGCAAGGGCTGCTAGAAGGGCAGCTAGAGAAAAGCAAAGGCAAGAAGAAGAAGCGAGTCAAGTGAGCTATCAAGTAGCTCGAAGATGGAGATGATGATGTCTCCTACAACAACAAGAAGAAGAAGAAGGAAAGCAAGAAGGAGGAGGGGCAGCGTCAACAACAACAAGTTTCTTTGCCATCTCTTTCAATTATTCTTCTTATTTGACTAACCGCGACAAGAAGTCATACATCAATGTTCCCGTGGGGAAGTTGCCCAAATTTGATGGGACCAACTATGCCAAATGGAAACACTTGATGAGGGCTTACCTTGAAGCACTTCACCCCGGTCTTTGGGAAGTTGTGTGTAGTGGATTTCAACCACCGGTGAACCCAAAGGGCGCCAACAAATGAAGAGCTAGCTGCTGCCCACATCAATGGCCAAGCTACAAGCATACTCCTAAGTGCTCTAGAAGGAAATGAGTACAATAGGGTGATGAATGTCAACATTGCCAAGAAGATTTGGGACACCTTGGTGCTTGCACATGAAGGTGTTGACAAAGTGAGGAAAGCAAAGATTGATATGTTGAAAGCAAAGCTCAACCGGTTTGTGATCATTGATGGAGAAGGTGCTCAAGAGATGTTTGATAGGTTGATGGTCCTCGTTGGGAAGATTAGAGGATTTGGAGATGAGGATCTTGATGACCACACGGTTGTCAAGGTTATGCTAGAGGCCTACACACCTAGAAATCCTACCGTGGTAACCTTGATTAGAGACAAGAAGAAGTTTGAGCACTTTACACCCAATGATGTGCTTGGAAGGTTGATCACTCATGATATGCAAATGGAAGAAGCAAATGAGAGAAAGAAGCTTGGTGAGTTGCAAGCCAAGCTTGAGGGCATCAAGATCAAGGATGTTGCTCTAAAGGCATCCAAGACAAGCAAGTCATGCTCATCACACAAGACAAAAGGCAGCAAGCAAGCATCCATAAGTCAAGACAAGGAAGTGAAGAAGATGCAAGAAAATATTGATGAAATCTCTTCCTCAAGTGATGATGAAGATGATGGGGCTGATTACGAGAAGATTGATGATATGGCCCTATTCATGAAGAAGTATGGAAAGGGGATGAAGGCAAATGGCTACAAAATGGTGCAACGAAGATTCCCAAACAAGAAAAAGAGAACTTGCTTCAATTGTGGCAGCACCGAACACTTTGTTGCCGATTGTCCACATGAGAACAAGAACAACAAATACAAGAAGGACAATGGCAAAGATAAGAAGCAAGACTACAAGAGAAGGGGAAGGAACATGGGTGAAGCTCACATCGGTCATGAGTGGGACTCAACCAAAGAGACAAGTGAAGAGGAGCTTCACATTGCAACATTTGCCATGCAAGAAACCTCTACACCCAAGCTCTTCAACAACATGTCCGATGATGAGGATGAGGACCTTGACTCCACTCATGTTTGTCTCATGGCCAAGCATGAGAAGGTAAAAACTAAATCCAAACCCTCTCCCTCTCTTAGTGATGAATCTAGTGATCTTAGTGAAAGCTCTAGTGAAGATGAATCTAGTGATGATGAAGAATATGTTAGACTCACCAAGAACCTAGATCCCAAAACTAGAAGCTTTCTTGCTCAACTAATGGCGGATTTAGAAAGTACCCAAGCGGAGTTGGCAACTAGAGATAGTCAATTGGATAGACTTGAAAAACTCTATGTTGACAACAAGGATGCTCTTGTAGCTGAGAGAAGTGAGGTGGCTGCCTTGCAAAAGAGCCTAGCTAATGAGCAAGGTAACCATGCTCTCACAAAAAAGGCTATGGTATCCCTAAATGGGAAGTATTGTGACTTGCAAAACAAGCACAAAGAGCTTGAAGCTCAATATAGCCTTCTTTGGGAGAGCAACTCACATCTCTCAACCACAAAGGATACTTCCACTCCCTCCACTAGTCAAGGTTGTGGTAAATGTTATAATGTTGATATGAGTGTTTATGCCACTAACCTTGCAAATATGAAAGCAATGGAGAAAGAGATCACTAGACTCACGGCTATGATGAGAAAATAAGGTGAAAACAGCAAAGCCACAGTGAGCAACAAGGTTGTGGCTCCAAAGAAGCCCAACTACATTGATGGGAGAAATCCAAGAATAAAGGATGGACTTGGACACAAGCATGGAAACAAAACCAATGGTCGAAAGATGATCAATGGTGTTGAATGTGTCAAATTCTTGAGCAAAGGCACAGTAGGTACAGAGAGACCTGCACAGAGCGTTGGACACAAGCCAACCCGAGCCGTACTGTCTGCCACACGCGGCAGTGCCGCGAGGACGGGCGGCAGTGCCGCGCCCCCAAGAAAAGGGAAGGTCACCTACACTGCCTCGGCTCAGAATAAACCCAAAAAGATGGTCCAAAAGCCTGTGAAGAAGGTCCGAAGTCAGAAAATCTTGTCTGGACTATTCCTAAGGGCCACTTCTATCAATCAAAGGCAAAAGCAAGCAAGTTAGACTCAAATCCTTGCTTTGAAGTGAAGGCAAACAGCAAGGGGGAGGTGTTTGCAAAATACTTGGGCAGTGAAAAGAAACTTTATTGCAACACCTCTATATGGGTTCCCAAAGTTCTTGTGACTAAGGTAAAAGGTCCCAAGAATCTTAGGGGACCTAAACTTGTGAACTAAACTTGTTTTGCAGGCATACTCCTCCGGTGGGTCAAGTTGGGTGTTTGACAGCGGCTGTACAAATCATATGACCGGAGAAAGGAGTATGTTCTCATCATATTCCCAAACCAATGACGATAGGAACAACATAAGGTTTGGAAATGATGATGTGAGAAGTGTGATCGGTCTTGGTAACGTTGCTATCACTGGCGAGCATAATATTTCAGATGTATTGCATGTTGATTCGTTGGGATACAACTTGTCGGTCTCACAATTGTGTGAGAAAGGCTACAATTGTCTCTTTACGGATGTTGGTGTGGAAGTCTTTCGCAGGAAGGATTCCTCTGTTGTCTTTACAGGAAAACTCAAGAATAAGCTTTACTTAGTTGATTTCAACAAAAGTGAGGCTAAGCTTGATACCTGTCTAATGGCAAAATCTAGCATGGGCTGGTTATGGCATCGCCGTCTAGCACATGTTGGCATGAGGAACTTGGCCAAACTGCAGGAAAGACAACCACATCATTGGACTAACAAACATTGACTTTGACAAAGAGAGGGATATGTGGACCTTGCCAAGCGGAAAGCAAGTAGGTGCACCTCACCCACCAAAGAGCTTGATGACCCTTTGCTCAACCCTTGGAGTTGATACACATGGATCTCTTTGGACCGGTGGCCTACCTTAGCATCGGGGTAACAAATATGGACTTGTTATTGTTGATGATTATTCCCGCTTCACTTGGGTTTTCTTTGTCTTTGATAAGTGCAGTACAAGAGAAGGTGAAGACATTCATCAAGAGGGCACAAAGAGAATTCGATCTTCTGTCAAGAGAATAAGAAGTGACAATGGGACCGAATTCAAGAACACCCAAGTTGAAGAGTATCTTGATGAAGAGGGCATCAAACATGAATTCTCATTTTGCATATACTCCTCAACAAAATGGTGTAGTAGAGAGGAAGAACCGTACACTCATAGAGATGGCAAGGACAATGCTTGATGAGTACAAGACTTTGGACATCTTTTTGGTGCGAAGCTATCAACACCGCTTGTCATGCCATCAACCGTCTCTATCTACACAAGAAACTCAAGAAGACTTCATATGAGCTCTTAACCGGTAACAAACCAAAGGTGTCATACTTTAGGGTGTTTGGGTGCAAGTGTTTCATTTTGAATAAAAGGCCCCGAACCTCTAAGTTTGCACCTAAAGTTGATGAAGGTTTTCTTCTTGGTTACGGATCAAATGAGCATGCCTATCGTGTTTTCAATCAAACCTTGGGTAGGGTTGAGATCACTATAGATGTGACATTTGATGAATTTAACTACTCTCAAGTAGAGCAAGTTGATCAAAGTGTTGTAGGAAAGGAGGATCCACCTTGTGAGGCAATCAAGCAACTAGCTATTGGTGACATAAGGCCTCAAGAAGATCAAGCAAATGAAGAGGAGGATCCACCGGTTGTTGCTGCACAAGATTCGCTGACGCGTACTCAAAGACCAAGTGCAGCACACACTGCTGGAAGTGCCCAGTAGCGGCGAGTGCCGCACAAACAAAGCGGCGGTGCCGCGCCACCTACCTCGCGAAAGCAATCGATCCACCTACATCACCCATTCAACCACTTGATCTTGCACCAATACTTGAAGCTAATGAAGAATATGATGAAGATCAAGAAGAACAGTTTGAAGGTGTTGATCACCCACGACTACGACAAAAGCAGTTCAACGGGATCATCCCGTTGACAACATCCTTGGGAGTCTTCGGAAGGGAGTAACCTTTCGATCTCATTTAGCTGCTTTTACGCCAACATTTCTCGTTTGTTTCCTCTTTGGAACCCATGAAAGTAGATGATGCTCTCAAGGATCCGGATTGGGTGTTGGCCATGCAAGAAGAGCTCAACAACTTCAAGAGAAATGAAGTTTGGGAGCTAGTGGAAAGACCCAAGGCGAACATCATTGGTACCAAGTGGGTCTTCCGCAACAAGCAAGATGAAGATGGGTTGGTGACAAGAAACAAAGGACAAGATTGGTGGCTCAAGGCTTCACTCAAGTAGAGGGCTTGGACTTTGATGAAAACCTATGCACGGTGGCAAGACTAGAAGCAATTCGCATTCTTCTAGCCTTCGCTGCCCATCATGACTTCAAGCTGTACCAAATGGATGTCAAGAGTGCATTCCTCAATGGTCCGCTACAAGAGGAAGTATATGTTGAGCAACCACCGGTTTTGAAGACCCCAAGTTTCCCAACCACGTCTACAAGCTCCATAAGGCGCTCTATGGGCTTAAGCAAGCACCTAGAGCATGGTATGAATGCCTTAAAGAATTCTTGCTCAAACAAGGCTTTGAAATAGGCAAAGCCGATCCTACTCTCTTCACTCATAAAGTTAGCAATGATATCTTTGTATGCCAAATATATGTCGATGACATAATATTTGGTAGCACTAACAATATGTATGTTGAGCAATTTAGTAGGACAATGACCAAGAGATTTGAGATGTCCATGATGGGTGAGCTGAAGTACTTCCTCGGGTTTCAAGTCAAGCAAATGGAGGAAGGGACATTCATTAGCCAAACAAAGTACACCCACGATATGCTAAAGAAGTTTGACATGGTGAAGGCCAAGCCTATCAAAACACCAATGCCAAGCAATGGACATCTTGATCTTGATGAGGAGGGTCCAGCCGTGGACATGAAAGTATATCGCTCCATGATTGGATCCCTACTTTACCTTTGTGCATCTAGGCGGACATAATGCTTAGTGTGTGTATGTGTGCTCGTTTTCAAGCTAATCCAAAGGAATGTCACTATGTGGGTGTTAAGAGAATCTTGAGATACTTAGTACACACTCCTAACCTTGGCTTGTGGTATCCCAAGGGTTCCAAGTTCAATCTACTTGGCTATTTGATTCGACTATGCTTAGGTTGCAAAGTAGATAGAAAAAGCACTTCGGGGACATGTCAATTCCTTGGGCGGTCCTTAGTGTCTTGGAGCTCTAAGAAGCAAAATTGTGTAGCCCTTTCCACCGCCCAGAGGCCGAGTATGTTGCGGCCGGCGCATGTTGTGCTCAACTACTTTGGATGAAGCAAACCTTAAAAGATTACGGATGTCAATTCACAAAGATACCTCTTCTTTTTGTGACAATGAGAGTGCCATCAAACTAGCAAACAATCCGGTAGCACACTCTAGAACAAAACACATAGATATCCGTCATCACTTCTTGAGAGACCACGAACTGAAAGGAGATATCGCAATTCGCCATGTGAGCACCGAAAAGCAACTAGCCGATATCTTCACCAAGCCTCTCGATGAGTCAAGGTTTTGTGCTTTTGCGTAGTGAGCTAAATATTCTCGATTCTCGTAACTTGGTTTGAATTCAAGCACACATGCAATCTGGTTGAGACACTAGATCGACATAGGAAAAGTTTGTGAAAACTTTCATATTGTGTTTCAAAAGGATTTCAAATTCTAATCAAAATTCAATGCCATTGTTCTCAGATCGATGATCTGTCCCCGGCAATGAATTTTGGTGTCTTTCTTTGATCAAGTCGAGGAGAAATAGGTTAAAAAGTGGCAATATATGCGGGACAGCGAGTTTGGAGCGGTGCCGCGTGCCTGGCGGTGCCGTGTGGCGCAGCGGTGCTCGCGTCCTTTGCGGCGGTGCCGCGCCCTAGGGTTACCAGACCGATCTGTCAGAACCGGCACCGAGCCAAACCAATTTCTTCTTTCCTTTTCTACCCCCGGCTCGCCCGGTCCTTACTCTTTCTCCTCCGCCCCGACATCCCACGCGCCCGCTCTCTCTCTTTCCGAGCGTGAAGGAGGCCGCCGCCACCTTTGCCGCGCGCCCGCCGCCTGCTCGGCCGCGAGCCCCGGCGATGCCGTGTGCGCCGCTGCCGGACCTCTTCCTCGACTCCGGCCGGCCCTGCTCCCTTCTCCCCCCGGAGTCTCTCTTCTTCTCCCTTCAATCAACGAGGTACAACCTAACCCTAACTATAGAGTTCTTCGATCTATGGATTGTGTAGAAATTTCGGTGGATTCGTGTTGATTAGTGATGTATGAACTCTAGGAAAGTGGTTTGGTAGATTGAAATCAATGGATTTCGTGTTTTAATTATTTAAGTGATTAAGGGAAGAGGATATTGATGATCCTAAAATGAAACTTAACATTTCTTGCTGATTTGAACAAACAAATACCTCTCAAATCACTTATAGAATTGAAATGGGAAATTGATTGATTTAAAATACCGAAGAAATATTTCACTAGGGCTCATATTTATATTGAATCCATGGGGAATTTCTCACAAATTGAGATATGGTTTATGAAAGCAGTGATAGAAATACAAAATTGTGTTAAATAGATGTATTAGAAACATTTTGTAGGGGAGATTTGATGCTCGAGCAAGGGGAGCGGCAAGTGCCGCGTGCATGTCACGGCGAGTGCCGTGAATGCGCTGGCAGATGCCGTGCCTCTAAGCGGCGCGCTGCGCAGACCCAGTTCTCACCTCGGATAGCTTGCTCGAACATCATGTTTCTTCTCCTTAATGTTTTTCCTACATATATTTGATCATTTTTACATTCTATCTTACGATCTCTCACGAGAATCCTATTTTGTGCATAGATGGATCCTGGAGGTGATCCCCATGGCAAGAAAGCGAGAGGGTCAAGGTGATTGACGGAAGGGGTAGAGGGAGAAAGAATGCGAGAGCCGGGTGAAAGTGGAACAACCGAAGCTTCTCGAGGAGCGGCGGCGGCAGTATGGGTACACCATTGTACCTTGGTGAACAAGGCACTCGGACCACCCTCTAGTATTTGATAACTTGACTACATGCGGCGGGTTGAGGGTGTGTTTGAGATGATCGCACTTTGTCAATGACCCACCAATCCCAGTTGTGAGTTATTTGAAGAAGCAAAGGGAGGTTCGATGCTAGAGCTATCAATGTCTATATCTGAGGAGCGTTAGGAAGGCATTGATGAGAGGTTTTGGGCAGCCTTTCATTCAAACTTTACCTGCAGGTCCTTCTCCACTCCACAAAGAGCAAGATCACCACGATGCACTACATTGACTTTGAGAGGATGAGAGATAGAGAGGAGGATGCATTTGATGAGGCCATAGAAGCATGTGAGAAGTTTGAGCTGACAGACATCATGTCATTCAGGCATGATTGGAATGAAGAGATCCTTAGTCAGTTTCATGCCACCTACTCTTTGGGGACAGCCTTACGATACTATCCTTTGGATGACCGACGGGGAGGCACTACTGAGTTGACTTTGTCACATTCTCGTCGATACTTGGCTTTGGGGGTGACCACGGGGAGTACATGAGATATCCATGAGTTAGACCCTATTGAAGCCAAGGCCATCGGGGATTCTTTGGGCTGATCGAGGATTGCTTGGCAAGAGGAAGGGGTTGAAGGACTTCTTCTATGTGATGAACAACCTCTGCGGGTGTACCATTGATCCCAAGGATGGGGCAGCCTCGATGTGAATGGCTATGCTAGGAATGTGCTTGCTCATTTCGGGAATGATGAAACTTTCAATGTTGGAAAGTTCATTTGGAGATAGCTAGCAAATGCCTTGAACGATGCTAGGAGGAATCTGCCATATGCTCCCTACATCATGTTTATGATTGAGAGGGTTTCTGGGAACATTTATCCCAAGGATTGCTTTCACACAGTCTACAATATTGAGAAGACCCATGGCTTAGATGGAGGGAAGACCAGTGGCGAGAGCGGATCATCGCCAGGAGGCACCTCGGTGGCGAGAGAGGACTTGGAGGAGCCATCTAGCTCTAGGCCCGGGAGGCACGGCAAGTCCAAGGGGAAGATGAAGAAGTGGCTCAAGGCAATCTTTGGACATTGCTCATATGCTTCTCGGCCGGACTTATGAGCTACGCGAGGAGGTGAGACAGGCCTTCAAGAGTGTCGGGGAGAAGCAAGGACTTCCGGTTCCTCCTCCTATCCCTAGGCCACCACGATGCGACCTCCCGAGCTCTCACCACCAAGTAGCTCAGATCAGGAGTTGTCAGATATACTTGGGTCCTTCTCTCAGCAGATACCAGCTCGACGCTCCACTCGCCGTTCAGCTCAGGCCAGTGCCACTATCTCAGAGGAGGCTGAGGACACCGCTTCTAGCAGTGGGGATGACAGTGATGAGTGACTCCACTCTTCTTCTTTTCTTTTCTATGAACTTTTTGGTGCTTGACGCCAAAGGGGGAGAAAATTAGAAGAAATGAGGGGGTCAAACTTTTCGACATACGGAGATGGTTCGAGGATGGGGCAAAGCAGATTTTTGAGTTTAGATTCTTTGAGAGTAGCTTGTTAGGTGTGAGTTTGAGAGAAACTCTATTTTATGTAATAATGCCACCTATGACTTGTTATTTCTCGGATTTGGTCATTTGACTGCTTGAATTCTGTTTTATATATCTTGCTGCTGGTTTAGTTTGTTAATCATGTCTCATATGCTGTGGATTGATATTTACATTTGTCTTTGTCTATCTTTGATAGGCGCGGCGATGCCGCACCACGGGCGCGGCGGCAGTGCAGCATTCATCAACCTGAGCATGACATAATTGCTTGTGCTTTAGTTCATTATCTTGTCATATGCATCACGGATATATTTGTATGACACTATTTAAGCACCCCACAAAGAAATCATGGATGTAGGGGAGGTCTTCCACCACTTCCAAATGTGTGATTTGACTTCCATGTCAAAATGAGAATTCAAATCTCCCACACACATTTAGGGGATGCCTTACTACACCTAAAATATGTGAAAATTGACTTTTCATGTCAATATTGAGAATTCAAATCTCACTTACATATTTGGGTAAAGGGCTCTACATCCATGATCTTCGTAATCTAAGTTTGACTTTACATCTTATGTAAGCTCTAATTTGGTTGTCATCAATCACCAAAAAGGGGAGATTGTAAGTGCAATCAAGCTCTAAGTGGGTTTTGGCGTTGATGACCACCGAATTAGGGGACTAATGAGATTTCTGAAGATGACATGTAGGGATTAAAATATGGAGTTGGTGAACAGGTCCAAAGGTACCAAATACGCTAGACAATGGTGTTTCGGATCAAGGCGTTTAAATTACTTTATGTTTTGAATCTTGAGTTTAGGAAATGCCGGACTATTAAGAGGGATCATAGGATTCTCGGGTATCACGTGGACCAAGTGCTCTAAACATCAAATCCGGACACCACACACAACTCCAAGCGACGACCGGCCGACCAAATCACCGTGTTTCACACCTCAGTTTGTCGGTGGCGGCGGCAGCGTGCAGCGCAATGGTGCGGGGTCGGCGTGTCGATCTTGGCGGTGCCACACTTAATCGATACCCGTTGGGTCCGTGGGGGGTATAAATACCCATTCTACCCCTCCCCAAGCGGTCACGGCTCACTTTCTTCTTCCTCCCGACCAGAACGGCCCAGGAGACCACCTTTTGCTCTCTCTCTCACCTCCATTGAAGCACCTTGAGCTCCCCCACTCAATCTCTCACTTCCCACTGGGATTCTTGAGGGAAACGGTGCAAACTTCGATTGGAGACCGGATCTACGACTTCCCCCCACTCAAAAGAGCATTTGGTTCACGTTTGGCCGGAACCCTAGGGTTCTTTACTCTTGGAGCTTGCTCCTAGGCGGCTAGGCGTCGCCCTTGAGCTTGTCCCCTTCGTGTGACAGCCTTGGGAGGTTTGTAACCTTGATCTCAAACAATACATTACCCCACATCTCTAGGGTTAACTCCTAGACTTGTGAACGAGGGAAAAAGCAAGCCGGTGGGCAAGCTAAGCCTTGTGTGGCAACCTCAACAACGTGGGCGTAGCCCGGCGTGTGTGGGCGCGGTGAACCACGGGTCAAATCTTTGTGTCACCTTGTCTCATTACTTTTTGTTGCATATTTGTCTTGTGAGAAAGGGCTTCGACCCGATCTACTTTGTGGCAAGCTTCCCGGCTAGAGCTTGTGTTTTGTGAGATACATGTGTGCAGGAACCTAGGTGAATCATATCCAAGCAAGTGGAAGCACGCAGATTCGCCGTAGTCACTTACGTGAAGTGACCCGCGGCGATGCCGCCCGAGGGGCCTTGGCGGTGCGGCGCTCACGGAGGAGCAGTGCTACTTCTCGTTTACGTCACTCTACGTCCCGATTCAGCGGCGGTGCCGCTCCCCAGCGGCGGTGCGCGCTGTTGTTATCGGCGGTGCTTGAAAGTTTTAACGGGGGCGATTTTTAGGGGTTAAGCCTATTCACCCCCCCTCTAGGCTTCCATCGGATCCTACAAAGCTCCCATGTCTTTGTTGTCCTCAATGGACCGCATCTCCTCGGCATAGCCCGCCTTGGTTGGCATCTGCTCCGCCACGCGAGCGTCGTTGTCCTCGTGGCCCAACAACACCAAGGGTGTGCTTCTATCATCTAGCTTGCCGGTGGGGCTTCATGTTCTTGACATGACCAACGCGGCCAAATGTCCTTAGGAAGGAGACATTTGGCTTGTGTCCACGCCAACCCTCGAATGGCGTCTTGCCCTTCAGGGGCCTTGGTGAGCGTGTGGTTGAGGATGAACTCGTAGGTGGTGCGGTGGAGCGCGAACCAACTCTACATCCTCCACATCGGACGCGCCAAGCGGCTCTACCTCGCCCGCAGCGCATGGCGCTGGCATGAGTGCTGACGACCACCTCCCGCCGACCGCGCCGCACCCGGCTGTCCAAGGAAGATATGGCGTGTGGGGTGGCGGCGATCAAGCACGTCGGGCAATTGTGTGACACGTGTCATAACCAAGCACCGCCCGAGCTCGTTCCGTAAGAGGCCCGATACCGCGACCGGAGCTCGTCCGCGGCGATCATTGCGATCACGCCGGCGACTCCGGTGGTAGGCGCTACTTTCCTTTGTTGGTCGATGATGCCACGCGGTACATGTGGGTGGCGCCGACGACGAAAAGACATGGCCGCGGACACCATCAAGCTCCTGCGGCGCGGGCGAGAAGCGAGCGGCAAGAAGGCGTGCACCTGCACCACGAACAGCGGGCGGGAGTTCACCGTCGGGGATTCACCGCCCTACGCGCGGAGGAGGGCATCGGCGCCACTACGAAGCTCTCATCGGAGCACCCGCGTTGTAGCCTCAAGCGGCCCGATCCAATCTTCTCCCTACGAATTATGCACCAAAAGCGGGCCAGCCCGGCGTGGCCACGTCGGCGGATTTTTCACGGCCGTCAATCGGGCGGATGGGCGGCCCACATCGGGCTAGGCACGGGCGTTTTGCAAAAAGCCCTTGATCTTCAAATAAATCACTCTTCCGTCCTCGCCCTCTCTCTCTCTCCCCCCCACCCACACACACACCGGCGTGCACCGGGCGGCGGCGCACGAGGCGACCACCGGCGCGGCGAAGGCGGCTGCGCGTGCTAGCGGTCCGCCACCCAAACCCCCTCCCACGGTCATGGCGGCGCTCGGCGCGGCGGGGAGGTAGCGTCTTGGTGACACGGAGCCCCCGCCCTCGGCGAGGCCACGCTCCACGGTGGCCGTCGCCCCGATGAGGTCGCCACCCCGACCACGGCGCCCAGCCTCTCCCGGCCGCGGGCGTGGGGCTCGGCCAGAGCCCCGGCGGTCCCCCTCCCAATCATGCGCCGCCCCACACACGTTCTTTGGCGGTGGAAGAGGAAGGTGTCTCCTCCCTCCTAGCTCTCTGCTCTCTCGAATAGAAAAGGAAGGATGGGGACAGCGCCGTCTTTGCGAAGATGGGGTTGAAGAAGGGAGGTGGACAAAGGAGGAGGGCGAGATCCTGGCGGAGGTACGCCAAGGAACATGGTGATCACTGCCCAAGAATCCTGGTATGAAAGATCTAGCAGCTTATTATTCCTCCTAATTGACTTGATTCAGAGAATCGATGAGAGGGGAAAAGGAAAAAGGAATTAATAATTCTTTGTGTGCCAATCAATAAGCAGAGATCGATTTCTGACCAAAAAAATATTATCTTCCTGCTACTGCTGCAGGGTTGCTGCGGTGCGGGAAGAGCTGCAGGCTGCGATTCCAAGAATAGATTTGTTGTATTGCCACTCAGTTCTCTCCAACACCCACACGGCCGCAATTCCATGTAGCTAAGCTCTCTCATCTCTCTAGACTCTATATATGTCAACTATCAATCTATCATAGCTGAGGAAGGCATACAGGCAAGGTGCATGACAAAATGTCACTGCAGGTTGCAGCAGCGGATTGGTAAACTAAGGGCAGCCTCAAGGTTGGTGCTACAAGGAATAAGATTAAATTGGAACAAAACTCCATGTCTTGAGCATTAATCTACTTGCTTTCTCTAAAGATTTGCACCCTTAATTCCTTATGTTGCTTGAAAATCTTCACAAAGAAATGGCTTGATATACCTAAGTACTTATTTTCATAACAAAATCATCTCTTATTGCTAGTATGTTGCATTTCAGCTTCATAGATAGATTAAGTTCTATTATGCCATCTGCCCATCCCATAGCCTAAAAAGCTTTACCGATACTATGTCTTTACTGTTGATACACGGCCTATTGGCAGTTGCAGTTGCTTCAGATTACTAATTTTGTAACTGCTCAGTTTTAGTTTACCACATGAAATTATTAATTTCCTAATGATTCACATGTTACCAATCATATGCAGGTATCCAAAACCTGGAACCGCCAAATATTCTTGCTTCCAATTTCTCTTTCACACTGCTCGGTGAGTGCGCTTATTTTTTCCAAATGATGCATTTTCCCACAGTCCTTTTAGCCTTCTTCTCAGCATTGTTCTCCTGAAATAAAGGGAATAAAATAGCAGGTTGCTATATATTTCCAGTGCCCAGTGTTAATGCTGTTATTTTTCAACTACTATTGTTTGGTAAGTATGATCAACGGAAATTAATTTTGGTTTGCCACAAGAAGATATATAAAATATGGAACTGCTAAATATTATCACTTCCAATTCCTCTCTCCACACTGCTCCGGTGAGACTGCTTTTATCTTTTCCAAATGATATATTTTTGGCCACAGTCCTTTTAGCCTTTCTTCTAACCATTGTTTTACTATAATAAAGAATATAAAATAGCAGGTACCTGTATATTTTCGTTGCCCAGATATTAATGTTGTTGTTTTTCAACTACTATTGTTTCAGAACGTATGATCAATGGAACTTAGTATTAAACTACTATTGTTTCAAAGCGTATGATCAATGGAACTTAGTATTAAATATTTCATGGAGCCCCAACAACTACGGCTTTGTTACCAACTGAAGCTCAAGGTGCCAGTATTTCTTCTCATAACATTACCCTATATGATGTAGATCTTAAATGAAGCTTTCATATCGTCTTTGTAACTGCCAAAGGTAAGCTGTTTATCTTCAATGCACTGCATGGTTTCAAGACCTTATTCGGTTCTTATGGTTCATTATTCCACAAATAATTTTTTTTTTCTTTGCGACGAATTCCATATATATTATGTGTTTGTTACTTTTAAATTCAGTCAAGTACTGTAGTACTTCAGGTAATTTCTGTAATTATAATTCCAACTATAAGTGCTCACTAATGATTTGTCCTATATACTGGGCTTTGTTCATGTACTAAGGTCTACATCCAATTATTCTCAATATCTGGAATTGAGACTCAATGCTCGGATGTGAAACCATTGATGTCTAAATCAACTACGTTGCAAGAAGTTCATACACTGGCCATACGTATTATTTCTAGTGCTCACGATATCAGTAGCACGAGCAATCGCAGATACCGGACGGCCTGCCTAGGCCCGGGTCTGGCCCAAAAGAAGTAGCCTGCTATAGTCCGTGTGGCATGATGAGAAAAGAACAAGGAAAAAGTCTACTTTTTGGTCCCTCAACTTTTGCGAAAGTCAGATTTTGGTCCTCAACTCCAAAACCCGGACAAAGCGGGTCCCTCAACTTTTCAAACCGTGCAGATTTCGTCCCTCGGCGGGTTTGGACGGTGGTTTCTTCTGACAGTAACTCGGTTTTGCTACAGTGACTGTGGTTTCGTTTTTCTCTTTTCTTATTTATTTTGGCTGAATCTTTCAAAAATCATAGTAAATCACAGAAAATTCATAAAATAGAAAATCAATTTTGTTGGACTCCATATGAGTAGAGCTACGCAATGAATATATAATATGATATACTTTAGTACAAAGTTTTTGCTAGAAGGTTTTTTTTTTATTTTTTCAGCTCAATCTTTAAAAAATCATAGTAAATTACAGAAAAATTATAAAATAAAAAATTCAATTTTGTTGGACTCCACATGAGGCGCGCAATAACACAGATGACGTAGTTCTTTGTGGCTCTTTAAACTGGGTTAGGTTAGCTAGGTTTCTTTGTCTTGATCTAGCGTACACGCGTCACGTATTTGTGGAATGACGATTGATGGATCCTGGCCAATAAATTAAATAGTACACCTATATATCTTTATTGTGTAAATATGCTCATGTGGAGTCTAGGAAAATTGGTTTTTCAATTTTATGATTTTTATAATTTATTATGATTTTTTAAATATTGAGCTGAAATAAATAAAAAAAAAAAAAGGCAAAACCTTCATAGCAAAAAATTTTATATTAAAGTGTACCATATTATATATTCATTGCGTAGCTCTACTTATGTGGAGTCCAACAAAATTAGATTTTCTATTTTATGATTTTTCTGTGATTTACTATGATTTTTGAAAGATTCAAATTAAATAAATAAGAAAAGGGAAAAACGAAACCACATTCACTGTAGCAAAAACCACCGGCCCAAAACCCAAAGGAGGGACGAAATCTGCACGGTTTGTAAAGTTGAGGGACTCGTTTTTGTCGGTTTTGGAGTTGAAGGACCAAAATCGGACTTTTCGCAAAGTTGGGGGACCAAAAAGTAGACTTTTTCCAAGAACAATGCTTTTTAACTTCCTGGCTCAGCCCGGCTGAACCCATGGAGGTTTTAGTCACACATGCAACCTGTTTCTAAGAAAAAAAGAAATACTAAAAGAAAAAAAAAACTAGAACACAGACCAGAACAGCTAGCAGACGCGCCCCCACATCTGTCGGTGGTCGATCGGATCGGAAGATAAAAAGGAAACATGGGGAATTGCAAAATTTGGCGCCGGAAGATACTCTAAGTGTGCTCTGCTTTAGCCTAGCGCATGTGCTACCTAGCCAATTATTATTAACTCGTTATAGTTAGATACGGGCGGGACGAATCCACTAACACTATCGAGTCACGTTTGACTTATTCGATTATATGATTATTGGCTATACCCCGTCGTGCACTAACCACAAAGTTTTGTACGTATATATACAAACTCTCACCATTTGAAGTTTAAAGTGTTTTATTAGCTTTATTTTAAGTCAATCATCTCTAGCTCAAATTGATAGTCTTGAGAAAACATTATCATTTACATGACCAAATCGTAAACCGTCAAAATATATTTATAGTATATCTAATAAAAATTCACGGTTGGAGAAAGTCCAAATTACTTCCCCAAAGCATGTGCTATGTCCAAACAACCTCTTAAACTAACTTTTCGTACATTTAGGGCCCATTTGGATCCTATTGTCTAAAGGTAATTGGCTAAAGTTATTTTTGTCTAAAACTTTAAACCACATTTTAGTTCAATTTTGCGGTCTAAAATTTTGTGAAATTGACTATACTTAGACCTCCTATTTGGAGTGTCAAGAGCTAAAGTGATATATAGTTTAGCTTTAGACTATAGGATCCAAACATGGCCTACTCCCTCCAACTATAGTTGGTCTAGTTTACTACTTAACAAGATTGGTTATTTTGTTTCTTCATGTATAAGTAATAAGTTAAGTTTCATATCAACTTTTGTGAGGTGATTAAATTGTAAGGTTTTAAAAAATTCAAATTTTGACAAACAACCTTGGATGTTGACATGATCTATACCAAAATATTCATTTTACCTAGATGGTCGGGGGCTGGCCTATCATGCCAGAAGATGGTGACATGGGTAGTTGCTGTAATGCATTGGGGGGCACTGGCGGGGCTAGAGCAATTCCGAGGCGGGTGCGCTTGGCTTGTGGGTGTATAGATTTTTATTCCGTGGGTGCAAATACATTGAAATTTTGATCATAATCATTGTTTTTCTGTTTCTTCGTGGGTGCGGCCACACCCACTGACCATAATATAGCTCCGTCCCTATATGGGGGCACCTTATGATCCGTTGTCGGATGAGGGAGCAGAAACTAGAGTTGTGACGTAGTTGTTACCTCCTGACGTATTTGGATGATTGTATTGGCGTTAGGGATTTCCTTGGGACGTAGATCCTTGTTGTTGCGGTGAGCGTTGTGCGGCGACCGGTTGCTGCTGCCGTTGGCAGAGGTTGCCCTCGAGGGTGATGATCACACGATACCCGTTGTTGACGTCTGATCTAGGTATGGCAGTAATGGCAGCTGCCGTGCTCATGGTGCCACAAACAAGTTCATTAACTCATTGAAATTTACTAAATTCATTAACTCAATTCCTCAACTAAATTCATTAACTAAGCCACTCTTTCTAAATTTACTAAGACTCGGTAACTCAACCATTACGGTGGCGGCAGAGGCGACGCCCGCTCCTTCTTGGCGTGCGGTCCCTTAGGGCATGGCCCTAGGGTGCCCTTTTTGCCCAGGCCCTTTTAGGAGAAGCCGCCGCCCGACCCGACGCCTCGCGGTCTAGCCGGGTCACGCTTCTGCCGCCGTCCGCCCGGCCCCCGCCCGACACCATCCCGGCGCCCGACCCGACGCCTCGCGTTTCGCCGGCTCGCCTTTAGCTGCCGCCCGCCGCCCGACCCGCTGCCAGTCTAGCCCGACGCGAGTCCGCCTGGCGGCGCCGTCCGGCCGTCCCTGCGCCGCGCATCGCCCGTCCGGCTGTCCCACAAGCGTCGACCAACATGGATCTGGCCGTCCCAGCAGCGTCCAAAGGCAAGTATCCCCTTCACTTCTTCACTTGTTCGGTGTTTTTCGGTATTTACCGGAACCGAACGAAAGAACAAAACCGAAGTAGCTCGGTACCGAGAATTTTTGAAAACTGATCGGTACCGACTTTCTTTGGGAAACGAATTAGAGCTGGTACCGAGGAACCGAACCGATCGATTCGGTAATACCAACGCCCATGGGATGACAATGAGGGGTACGGCCTAGATTGGATGTGTGACAACTTCAGTGTAATTTAAATCTTAATATAATTTTGAATTGATAATTAAACAATGAACGGAGTTCCGTAGCATGCAGTAAGGGCATTTCGGTAGCCATCCGTGCACAGTCAACATGTAATAAATATTGCCTCCATTTTAAATTATATAAGACATTTTTATTTTTGTAGATATATTGTTTTTACTGTATATTTAAAATAAATAATACTTATTACATAATAAAAATACTCCTTTTGTCCCAAAAATAGATGTCGTTATAGGATACGTGTCAATCATTTTTTAAAACTTTAAGTAGGTTTATACAAAAAGCGTGCAACATCTATATATCCAAACAAACTTATTTTGAAAGTATATTCAATGATCTATCTAATGATTTTAATTATGTATTATAAATATTGGTATTCTTTAATATTTAGTTGGTCAAAGTTTAGAAAGGTTGACTTCTCAGAAAGCTATATATTTTAAGACGGAGAGGTAGTATGTATCTAGAAAAGAACATGTGTTTGGAACCGAGTGAGTACAAAGGTAAATATGACACGAAAGACAATTCGTCCCAAATTAATTAAATAAACAAATTGCTCACACCACAAGTTTTGTATTGGGCACCATTTGGCGCGAGATGGGTGATGAAAATGGAAACATGCATGCATCTTGTCAGGCATGAGAGAGACACACAGGCAGACATCCGGTGATGGTGGGGTGCATAGGCGGCGTCAAGGCCGCCGGAGAAGCGACCAATGCAAGGAAGAAGCGACCGGAGACTGAGAGAGACGCCTTGCCGCCACCGACCTGAGTCGACGGCAGCCGCACTATGATTTGATGCGATGCATGCACACACAGGTGCGCCCGGGTGGTGTGGGTGGCTCCTTTCCCTCTTGCACTGGCTGGTGGCTTCTGGTGCGCCACCTGGCTACTCCCGTTGTGTGCCGGTCAAGCCGTAGTCAGGCAGGGCCACAGCCACCTCCACAAAGTCACTCTCACTCGGAATCAGGAATCACACAGACACACACGCACCTTTCCATTTCCATATGCAGCTGACTTCTTTTTGATCATCTGGGCATGCAACCGCCGCCGCCATCTAGTCTAGATTGTATGCTCTGCTCATAGTTACTCGTAGTACTGATCCACCACGTATACATACACGTGTATTAATTCCCATCGCAATACATACACGTATGCTAGTAATGATCTGATTATATAAAATCCAAACAATCTTATCTCGTTCAGATTTACTTACTCTCCTAAAAACATCATGCAGATGAAATGAAAGGCGGCTGCAAAAGTGCTAATGCACCGCACCTCTGCACATCGCAATCACGCTTTTTGATACTAGATCACATCACAATCATCCATGCCTCCTCTCACGGTGTCACCTGCTCCTGCGCAGTGATGTGCTGCAGCTGATCCAAGACTCCAAGCAGCCAACCGTACCTGCTGAGGCTGCTGTATCGCAGCAGCGCCACTGCCTGCACCACCAACGGCACGAGCGCCTTCACCTCCACGGCATATACACCCACCTCCCTCAGTCCCTCACTAACAATCCTCCGGCCCAGTCAGCCACAACTACAATTCCATGGCTTCCACTGAACACAACGGCTGGATCCAGTGAACTGCAATAACTTTGCTGCGTAGTCGTCTTCTTTTTTCCCCAGTGAACCCTTGTTACAGTACTGCGGTCGCCATCATCAGAAGGTTTTTATGTGGAGTACAACTCTCTCTGCACACAATTGTACTCTTATCTCCCATAAAAAAATTGCTAATTTCATAAAAAAAAAAAACAACGGCCAACAAATCTATCTCACTGGTTTCTGCATCGGCCCTCAATTTCGTGCTCTAGCTCATTAAAGTTTTCATCTTCAGAGGTGGACGTTACGAGCCATCCAACCTGGCAAGGCGATGGGAGAGGAAAGGTTAGGTATATGAACGAGGCATTGTTTTTTTTAGATATCAGATTTTTTTTGACAAAATACCCTTCAACAACTTCTTTAATTGTTTATCAAAATATCCATGCATCCGTCTTCTATTCATGATTTCTCACTATCAAAGATAGAATACAAGAATAACTCTTTAGAGTGCGCACAAAATGTAGAAAAAAACTGTTGGAGAGAAAAAGATAGAGAAAGTGAATTTTATGCAAATCTCTCTTGAATGACGATTTAGAAAGCAAGTTTTAGAAAGATTCTTTGATATGCTCTAAGTATGATAATGGATTTTAGTTTGATCAAATTCATAACAATAATATTTTTTTTTTGTGAAATTATAAAAGCCAAATATATAATGTCTGCGACATCACACTAGTGTAGGGCTGAGCACTAGTCCTAGATGGAAAAACCCTTTTAGTCCTGGTTTTCCAACCCGGACTACGAATTCGGGAATAAAGCCCCCTAGTCTCGAGTTAGGGAAACGTGACTGAAAGTGGACCTTACACTACTCCACAGAAGATTAACCGTGGTGATTCTTTTTTTTTCGATTTACCATGGTGTTTTCTTCAACCGCCACCAATGGAAGGCCACGGTAAATAGATAGATTAACCATGGAGGTTTTCAATTCCACTAAAAACCACGATGGTTAATCCGAAAAAAAAGAGAAAGCCCATACCAAACCCTATCGGGTCGGGATCTGGGCCTCCACTGGATCCGCCCCTGCCGCAGCTGGTTCCACGCCCCGGACGCCACCCTTGCACTGTCGACGTCGCCACCACAAGTGGACCCGGCTACCACGGTTCACCACACTCGTGGATCCGGCCACCATGACTTCATTATGCGTTGCCCCGCCCTAGATCCTCCGAGAGAAGAGAGGGAGGGGTGGATCCGCGGAAAGGAGGGCCGCCGTGCGCCGCTGGTAGGAGCTGGCCTGTGTGCCGCCTCGTGTTGCCGCACACCGGGCCCCACGCAAATCTCCACTTTCTCATGGCGAGGGTGCCGCCGCGTTCGGCCACTTGAGGAGGCACCGTCGGGTACGGGCCGCTGGGAGGGAGGGGTGGTACCGGGCTTGGGAGGGGAGGTTGGGGCGTCGGGCATGGAGAACAGAGTGGGTGGTGCCAAACTTGGGAAGGGGAGGAATAGTCGTGCTTATCGAAGGGGGGGGAAGGGGCAACATCGGTCTTGGGTGAGGAGATACGAGAGGGTGAGTGTGAGGGGTGGTTGGCTGAGTGAGAAGGGTGAGCGAGGGAGGGTTAGGGTTAGGGTTGGGTGTTGTTTTTTATATGCTCGAGGTGTAGTGGGGTGGTATGAGCTTATTTGGGCCGGGAGTTCGGGCCTCATTAACCATGGCACCATGGTTAATCAATTTATCATGGTGGTTTTTTATAACCACCCACGTTAACCGAGACATTAACTATGGTGTTTTTTATAAAATCCGCCATATATGGTTAATAATTTGTAAACACCATGCAAAATCATTTGTGTAGTATTGTTAGGCCTTGAGACCTTACCCTATGACTAGCACATTTAGTCCGGTATGTCTAAACGGTACTAAAGGTCCCCCTTTTTTTTTTTTCCTTCCCCACCTTTTTTTATAGTTTCTTTCAATTCAACTCATTTTTATATGGATTAGGTTTTCGTGATATGAATTCTTCGTTGCTTATATATTCCATATAAGTTTTGGTTCGAGCATTATACATAAATAACACACTAATGTTTGAAACCCCCATAATTTTGGTTCGACCATATACATAAATAACACACTATAATAAGTTTTGGTTCATGCATTATACAAATAAACCATGACTATATCTCACAATGGACTTGGTGATGTTTATGGATATTACAAATGTTATTGTTTTTCAATGATGATGATGACTTAGTACAAATCGACCATAATTGTCATAATATACAATGGATCATTGGTTTTGTTTTTTTTTTTTCATTTTAGTTTTCTTTATGTTACTTCAGATGTGATCTCTTATAATTATGATGACATCACTACGTTTTCCTATCTTTATGTTTACTTTCCTAGCTATGTAAAAAAATATTGAAACAATTAATGTGGGTTGATTTTGTTCATTTTAATTAATGGGATCTTAACTCACACAAAGTCATCTAAATTTTGAATGGGATCCTTCTACTTAATCAACTAAATCCTGGATGTGTGTTATTGACAACATTTTCATACATACTTGCTAGTGAATTTGTTAAGTTGGGGCAGATGATTAGCGGGTGTGGCTTATATATGTACTTCCTCTACCCTAATAAAAGAAATAAAATTTTGATTTTTAGACCAATTGAGGATGCTAGAAAAAGATGCATGTGTCCTCACCTCCTTCCCTTTCTCGAATGATTTCTAATAGATTTGGTAGTTACTTGCTTGCTTGGGCCAATACTTAATTAGCTTCCACATCAAAAGGTAGTGTCCTATAAAAAAATATTTGTAGAATATTCCCTCCATCCCCGAATAAATAGATTCTATAATATGTGCCGATCAAACATTACTAAGTTTGACTAACTTTATAGAAAAGAATAACAACATTTATGATATAAAATGAGCATCTTATGAAAAATTTGCCATGATAAATCTAATGATACTAGTTTGATAATATAAATCCTAATGCGTTTTTCTAGAAATTCGGTCAAAGTTTAAAAAGTTTAACTTAAGACAATTTTAGAAATCTATTCTTCAGAGACAGAGGAAGTATGTTTTTGATAAATTTTAACCCTTAGAAGGTTATTTATTTTCGGAAGAGAGTATTAATTTTAAGGTCAGTAAGTATGAATTACTACATGCACCGGCCTCTTATAAGAAAGCAGGTTTGACAATTTGCTTGTGTTTCAAGATTTGGCTGCTTGAAAGGGTGGCCTGGGTTGGATAATAGTTTTATTGATTGTTGGGTGCGGTCTTCCCATCATCCCATGCACAAAGCCATGCATGGCCCAGGTTGGCTGTTTCTTTGAGGATGGTCACGAAAAAGGGAAGGAGGTGCACCAATGAATTGCAACCAGGAACAACTATAGCTGGGGTAAAGAAAACCATGTTGCTATATACTATTTGGTGACTACTGTGAGTATGAAAACGATGGGAAGAAGAATGAAAAGGTGAAAATTAAGGGCACTTGATGAAGGCGGTGGTGACGAGAAGGAGACGACCGGAGGTACCATGATTCGATTCTAATCTCCTATATATATATATCCTCCGTTGTAAAAAGTAACTAGGGTGTTTTAATTATTAATTGTGTTCTACTCACCGAGTAAGTACAGTTTCTCTAACTTTAACCAGATTATATGCACCAATGTCCAATAACAATCAGTGACGTCAAATTAATCAAATTCACCAAAAAAAAGTGTCTTGATAGTGTATTTATTTATTAATGTAGTACTGAATAGGATACTAATAGGGCGTAGTTTCATAATCCTGGTCACAGTTGAAGAAGTTTAACTAATGGCAAAACTGAAACATCTTATTATATTCTTGAATCAAGAGAATATTGGCATATGTATATATCATAATTAGCGTAAAGCATGCGCAAAGAGAGGAGTCGGGAGTATATATTTCAGTTCAATTCTGGTGATTCTCCACGCACCCCACACAAACCTAATGCATGCAGAAATGATAAATATTTGGTGGGAATAGCGGCAGAAATCTTGTAATGCCTTTTGGAAGAAAAAAAGGAAGGAACCAATGCAAGCACGTGCCGGGCCCACCATCAATATGCCTTTCCCATGCACCTTCCCTGGCCCTTTTAAACCCCCTGACGCCCGCGCCTTCGTCTTCCATTCCAACTTCCCGCCACCACCCTACGACCATCATCGATATAATTCACCAGTGCAGCAGCCATTACTCGTAACTGCTGACAGCAGCAACCACACCCATCGCCATCCGCTGATATGGACGACGGCGGAGGCGGCGAGCCGACCAAGTACCGCGGCGTCCGGCGGCGGCCCTGGGGCAAGTACGCAGCTGAGATCCGCGACTCGAGCCGCCACGGCGTCCGCATGTGGCTCGGCACCTTCGACACCGCCGAGGAGGCCGCCCGGGCGTACGACCGCTCCGCCTACTCCATGCGCGGTGCCAACGCCGTGCTCAACTTCCCGGAGGACGCGCCCATCTACGCCAGGGAGGCCCGCGGCTCCGGATCCTCCTCGTCAAGGCAGCAGCAGCAGCAGCAGGGGGCTCCGGCACCGGCAGGGACGTGATCGAGTTCGAGTACCTCGACGACGAGGTGCTCCAGGAGATGCTCAGGAACCACGAGCCGTCGTCGTCTTCGCGGAAGAAGAAGTAGCGATCGAGCGAATGCATTGCAGCTGGACACATGACCGAGATCAATGCCATGTATGCGTGGGTTTCTTACAACTGTTTGCATGCAGTACAGTGACATACCTGCCGGGTCCTGGATATCAGGCCTCTCCTACTATCATTAAGCAATCTTATATATATTGGTAGTAGAGTACCATATATTAAAATGTCAGCTCCCTTCTCTAATTTGGCAAGAGTACTGGTAGCTAACTACTTACATGCATGAGTGGTACTATGTAGAGATTGTTAAAGTGGACAGTGGACCAATGATAATCATTCCAAGGCCAACAATTTGATCAAAGAAACAATCCATCGCATCGTCTTTTCATTAATTTGTAAGTGCTTAATATAATACATATAAATGTCTTGCATACAAGATTGACTTGTTAGATATTGTCGGTAAAGTTATAATAATTTCTTGTGTATATATATGCTGTATGTGGGACGGACCCGGACCCGACCCCGGACCCGACGGCCGGATAGATGCAGTGGCCCGAAGAACACTCGAGAACATTGTACCATGCCGGCTGCGCGCTCGTGGCAGAAGCTTCCTAGAATTCTCTGCGCGCCTGCGGAGTCCGTGCGTACGTAACGTCTCTGCAGGCATTCCTCGATCATTAGTACTTTTATTTATAGTACTTTTATAAACAGCAGCAACCTGAGTTAATTATTATTCGTTAACCATGTAGTACTAGTATTTTCTAACAAAAATGCAAATGCCTATACGTAGCGCTGTTTTCCACAAAGAATAATTTGTGCATTCACATATACGGTCGACACTAAAGGTTTTACATGTCTCTTTCTTGGGGTATACATACAGATGTATCGTTCATTAATATGAGTTGTGAGTTAGATGTTCAATCAATTAATTAAAAGACAAAGGAATTCAAATTTAGGGACAAATAAATAGATGTGGATTAACAGACGAGCATCATCAATAAATGTGCAAAGAAATCTAAGGAAATTTATTTATTTATTTTATTTATATATGAAGAAAATAAACAGAGTAATAGGGGGTTATTGAATTCCAAGGATACTTTTTTATGGCCCTGTTTGCTTTCTCAGCGAAGCTAGGCTATTTTGAAAAAAATTATTTCACAAAACAACTTCATGCGTTACTTACAGTGGGAAATGAGAGAGAGTTGTGAAAAACTACTTTTTTTTTTTGCTTCACCTCTCTCTACTTGTTTGTGACAGTATAAAAAGGAGCTTCACCCATAAAGGTATTTCAAGAAAAGTATTTTGAAAAAAAAATAATTCATGAAGTTCGTAAAACATGTTGTAACATAGGGGTAGGGTTTGTATATGTGTGTGAGGGTGCGTGCGTGTGTGGTGGACCTGTGTACTATGTATTTTTTTTAAAAAAAAATAGGATCTATATATTTTGAACCAACACGTTACCTCTTCGGGATACCTTTAAATATTCTTAGGATGCATGATCACAGGTGTACATATAACATGTAAGTACTGGATCCTGCACGCGCGCTGTACAGTAGTACTCCGAGACCACAATAGTTTATCTCTAGAGAGGGAACGTGTACGTGTAGAGTTGTTAGTCAACTAACGCAAGCTAAGTGATCCGTTTTAGGTTTTTGTTAGTACTACAATGCAACGAGCCAACCGATGGAGACGGACGGCATACACGTCTGATCTTACGCACGCATGCATGTACGACTGGCTTGGCGCGTTATGCTTGTCAACATCCATGTAGCGATTTTTCAAAAAAAAAAAAAAAAAAAAAAAAAAAAACATCCATGTGGCGACAACACTGCTTGAAGAAGCATACATCACTCCTTACATCTTTCGTCATGATAAATCGATCTTCTGCACAAGGAAACCAGCAGTAGCTGTTAATATTTGGCTCTATTTGCGCAGACGTTAAGAAGTTGAAGCCTTGATCATGCATATGTGACATTGCATTTATGCATTTGATGTCTCAATCAAAGTGCATATATATGGGACACATATACATAACATATGTGTGCGCTTAAAATGATAAACAAAAATATAAGTAAGGTCTTTTGGGCCCCAAAGTTTGAAATTTCATTAAACAATTGAAAAGAGTCTAACATGAGTTTTCGTAGTATATATAAAGAATGTACATCGACAACAAATGGTGTCAAAATTTTTGGTTTGTTCTATCCAAAACAGGTTCAAATTTTACTTACAAAACTCAACAATGGCTTTGTTTGAATCCAGAGGCTAGAGATAGTTTGAGCTAGTATGCACTCAACTAGCCCAAAAATAACCAAACAAGAGGGCTAGAGCTAGTTTTTTTTTTAACTAGCCGACCCTAAAAACTAACCCCCCCCCATAGATGTGTTTATTTGGGCTAGTTTACATGGGGCCCACACAAATGAAAATTAATCCCCTGTTATCTAACCGCACGAGAGGCCACACAAGAGCCTGCCACACCAAATCCGGACAGAGATATGGTTTAAATGAGTCAAATGCTTAGAGCAACTCCAAGAGGTCGGCTAAAATTAATTAATAGCCAAATCCTATAATTTAGCAATTTTTTAAAATACAAAATAGGCTATTGTGTTTCTACCCTTGCTGAACACGTCAATTGTGACTTATGATTTTACTCTTGTTCTGTTAAAACGAAGCTCAAGTTTATCCTTACTCTGTTATAAGTTTATAACGGTCTTAACTATGCCTTTTAGGACAATTTAGGCTGTCTCCAACAGCTGACCGTAAATCTAAAACGCATTCCCATAGTATAAGTTACGTACAGTAAAAAAGTCAGCAACCTAAATCTTGCCGTCTCCAACGGGAGCCCCAACAGACCAGCTGCAAACTCTGACAAGTCACTGTGCTGCATGCAGTACTGCTACCTGTCGCGCACGCGGCGTGCGCTCCTCGCACGCAGGCCCACCACTCCAGGACCAGAGCTTTGCATCACCGCGTCTAGACGATGCTTATCTGCGTCTTAACTTCTCGGGTGCACAAAATACATCGTGGCTTGTGCACCCGAGAAGTTAAGACGAGGTGTTGTGCCGGAGCCGCACCGCTGTTGTGCGCGGGCGTCACCGTGTTCAGCCCGCTGGTGCACAGTACGCGCTCAACATCCCTGGGCATCGTGGGGCACGGCGGCCTAGAGAGGAACAATGTCAGGTACCGCTCCGTTATCGACGTCGCAGGCAGGCGTCGCTGCTTAGGCAGCCTCGATTCCAAGTTGTGCCAATCGACATGTGTGTGATTTGAATTTGCTTCCTCGATCATGTGTGTGAATTGAAGTTGCTTCTTGAACTTGTGTCTAATGTTGCTGACATTTTTTTTTTAAGAAAACAGGGATAAAATCACAATGTACTAAAAAAAAATAAGGGCATTTTATCTACGGCAAAGTTGTCCTAAAAGGTTCAAGTTAACACCGTTACAAGTTTATAACAGAGTAAGGGTAAACTTGAGCTTCGATTTTCTGTAACGAGGATAACAGAGTAAGGGTAAACTTGAGCTTCGTTTTAACAGAACGAGGGTAAAACCACGGTAGAAACACAATAGGCCCCAAATACAAAACGTCTAAAAAATGAGTTTCACAAGAGCCTGTCTATTTCACATATGCTATAATGAAAAATTGGGAGTTGGAGATGGCGAGCGGCGTAGGCTGGCTGTCTATGGCTAGTGTAATTTCAGGAATACATAACTAGCTATTTTAGAAAAGGATAGCATATCTTTTGGAGCTCATTTTTGCTCAAAAATTTTAAATATAGCCTAGACAAAGAATATAGCATTTCTGTTAGAGTTGCTCTTAGATAACCGTATTTATTGTTAAACTAGTCTTTGTATCAAACACATCTTCGGCTACTGACTAGTTCAGGGGCCAATTTAGAGACTAGCTCTAGCCAGTGTTGATACTTGTTATAGCATAATTTTACTAGTCAACTAAATATGAAATAAGGGTATAAAATAAATAATCACATAGACTAGGGGCTTTACTAACATAGTTCCACAAGTTTTGGTGATTTATATATTTTCGAGGGACCAAACAGGGAAAAAAAGCCTAGAGTTTGCAAGACATATGAAGCATAAACATGTTACAAACATATTCCAAGATAGCACCATTGCAAAGAGCTCGTCGAGACGATCGAAAACGGATATATTGTTTGCTATATTCAGAGTCCGTAATCAAAAGATATCGATTCGAGTAGAGTTTTCACTAAAACGGCCATAACTTTCTCATCCGGACTCCGTTTCCAGCAAAATACCAGTCATTACAAAGCTATCGACGAGATCTACGCACCCACGAAAAGCTCGGTCCAATGCTCCATAATAGACCGACGATCGCCAGGCCTATCCATGGCGACCGCCGGGAGTTAGAGTCCCAATCCACTCCGCTTCGTAGGTCGGTTTGTTACCGCCATTGAGGTTGTATCTACACCGTTGCCAAGGTCAGTTTGATCCAAGGGTTGTCGTTCATCGCCAAGGGCTATATAAGCAGACCCCCTGACCCCAGGGTGAAACCCTAATTCATTCTATTCTTTATCTCTTGACCTGTTGGTCATGAAGGTGTCCCAATGTGAGGACAACCTCTCCCCCACATTAGAGAATTAGGGCTAGACTCTCCAATGTAGTAGATTAGCAATTAGAGAGTTAGGGAGAGTGGAGCTACGCTCCGGTTCTAGAGATGTCTACAGAGTTTGGTATGTTTTGTATCCTTTCTTTGTAAAACTTATGATTCATATATTTATCTTCTCTATTTACTTCCATGACTTTCATATATTTGGTTAAGTATAGTTGTTATGCTATTGCATGGGATCTCCGCTCGTATTGAGGGCTCTAGTTATGCTAGGTAGCTAGAGTTGTAATCGATAGTATAGACATGGTGTCAAGGCTATAGGTTACCTGAGGTTGCGCCCAAACCAATGGAAAGTTGTGGTAGCCCCCAGAGGTGACAGCTCTGACCGACCGATGTAGTCCACCATGTACGTGTTGGTGTTTGTTGATATTTCTTACACGATCCAAATTAGGAAGGCGAAAGAAATATATAAGGTATCTATCGAATCATGTTAGCTTGGATGTGGAATTAATCTCACGATCCAACAATGGCGGAGTTAGGCGGTGTTAGTTGTGGGGTGTAAGCTTAGCATCATTATCCATAGTGGAATTAATCTCACCGGGATATGTACTCAAGGTATACCACTCATTTCTAGGCATTACCTACACACTAGTCTGTCAGCAATAACGCTCTAAGAAATGCGGGTATGGTATTCTTGATAGGCCTTGATAAAGAATGAACATGATATCGCGCAAAGCGCCACGGATAGAAATACCATCGTAGCACTTCACCAGGGAGTAATCCGGGTATCGTATTTATATTTTACCACAAGGAAGGGGAGTCTATGGAAAGTAGAGAGAGAGGGGTATAATGATTTAGATTGTGATTTACTTATGAGATCCACTTGCGGTTGTATAATGCAGAGTAGCCATATGCATCTAACAATACTCTTAATGGGATAACTCACAAGATAAAGATAATTGAATAAATGATAACTACCCAAGTCTAAGATCATCATATGCCACTAGTATCATATGAGCTATTAGCATGTTATAGAAAGAATAGAAAGAATATTCCTAAGTTACTCCTAATCATATGTCAATGAATAGTACAATTAGTGCAATACATCTAGCTATCATGGCAATTGGCAAGGTTGCAGTACATCTACACATGGTGGTAAGCAACTACCAATGACAATCAAGGATGAAACTTGATCATCATCGTAATTATGGCTCAACTTGGCCTAGCATTCGGAGGGTGGACTCCAAAGGACTCAACAGGACTGGCGGTCCCGCGAACTACCACGCCCCGGAATGTAGGGTGCAATTGCAGATAAACATTGTATAAACACCACGTTTACACATTGCTTATCACCCACATAGTGATCATCTACGTGGATGCTATACAATTTCATGCATAAGATATAAGACAAACTCACTAAACTAAACATATAATCATAGCATGTATGGATACATATCAATAAGAATATAATCATGATATAGATCAAAGTCATATCAATTGTATTCTGATAATAATACTTACAGATCGAATACAAGAGAGAAGCCACGAGAACGATGATCCCGCTACTTCTTGACTATCAGGAATCAAGATGAACTTTACTTCCTCTAGAACTAGCTAGGTAGCTAACTACTTCTAATATGATGAACTAGGGCTTAGGTCTAGACTTGGTTAGACTTGAGTTGAGATGATCTCAGATGATAATGACTTGATAATGACTTGGTATGAATTAGGGTTTCACCCTAGGGTCAGGTGGTCTTCTTATATAGCACTTGGCGATGAACAGGGACCCTTGGATCAAACCGACCTCCACCAACGGTGTAGATACAACCTCAAGGTCGGTGGTAAACCGACATAAAAAGATGAGGCTGACAGGGCGACCCCACCTGGCGGCCGGCCTAAATGGCTCTGGCGGCCGCCAGGGGGTTGAGTCCCCTCGGTCTCTCATTTCTTCTAGTGTCTTCTGATATCTTCTAGAGTGTTTTAGTCCATATATCCGGGTTGAGTTACTTCACAGTGAAGTCTTGTCATCGTATGGGATGTAAACTCTTCTGATTCTCATCGATCTTCTCTGTTTTTATCTGTTAGTCCCTGCAAAGTCATAAAATACCAAAACTCGTGGAAATATATTAGTTAGACCCCTAGACTTATGTTGATATCCAACTTAAGCCCTTATTTCATGTTAATTGACTAATAATATTATGCCATAACAAGGTGTCAACAGTGTTTCGTAGAGCTTTTTTGGCGGCCTTCCCCCGGCTACCCCTTCCCAGTCTATTCGAGAGCCGGAAAGGTACCGTTCTTTGTTGACACAAAAAGTGCCTCTTGTGCCCCACACACCGACAAGCCGGATTAGCTAGCTTTACTCGACCGCCCTGAGTGTCTTGAGTCGGTGCGTGCCGATCAATTTGACCTGTAAATTGACAAGGGAACAAAGTGTAAGATCGAGGAACGTGCACTGGTGAGACCAAGACAGTTCCGCATGTATGGCTCTGAAGCCGGTTACGATGACATATAGCTATAGAAGCTATCTGTCTGCAGTTGTATGAATGCATTCGGCAAGAATATGTAAAAGCACAGACTACCAAATGAACATAAGAAGACATGTTTGAACAAGTAAATCGATCATCAAGATGTGATATTTGTAAAGCTCATTGCATGGATCGAATCAATTGACAACATGATAGATAAAAAGAAGGTAAATCATAGATATAGATCTAATCTAAACATAATACATGCATAGGTTTCATCCAACTAGTCCGCCGCACGTCTAGCCTTCCTAAACCCGTCTAGCTTAAACCCTTAACAAGTTAATCCACCGCATGATATGACTTGTACAGATCTAAACCACTTCTCACGACTAGATTAATCCACCGGATGATACGATCTAATCATGGAAAGCCAAAAGCATGCATATATCTAAACAGAATCTATAAATACTCATTACATGTGAAAGCATAACCGTGTTCGGCAAGCTTGCCGAATCGGGTCCATGAAGAAGGAACTCATACGTAAAGACCTATCAGATTAAACTAGAAATCTAGTCTGCCGCACGTCTAGTAGCTCTAGAGTAACCCATAGATCTATGTCCACCGGATGACATAATTCTGTCAAGATCTAAACGTACACGAACCCGCAACACGTGACAATTTAGATTGATCTAAACTCGGCTATGATGAACAGATAGATCTAGTAGTATGACAAGATAAATATTGAAAGCATTAAAGACAACTAGATCTATGATAAGATAAAGCCGAACCATATCAATCTAAATTGGGCAAAAAAAGTGTGTGCAAACATAATTAAATAATAAATAAAGAACGTGCAACACACGGTAACTTAATGAATTCATTAGATCTTGCCAAAATCTAATAAAGCCGATAACTAGCTCTAAGCCCGACCTTAGCCCACCGGATGGCTCATGATCGACAAAGAACCCTCTTGTTCCGATAGCTTAAATCCGCCAGACGATCTAAGCGTAAACAAGACTACTTGCAATAATCTAAATCCACGGACGATACTAGACATGGTGCAAAGTTGCCGGTACTTACGAAGGTCGACGGGTCGATGGTTCCTCTCATAGTAGATCGACGACACGACTTGGACTCGAAGGGTGGCTAAAAGGTCCTAATGGCTAGAGGCGGGGTGAATAGCCTATTTAAAAACTCTTGCAACAACACTAAACACACCGATTAGTAAATAAGATGGCAAAGCTAAATAAGCGGTGCTACAAGCTAGCTAGGCAAGCCAGAAGTCAATTCTATAGTCTCTACTTCCACACAAGAGCTAGATCACTAGATTACTTCTAGGTGAGCAAGAAAAGCTAAGTAATCTAAACACTATGAGCTAAACAAAGCTAAGCAACTACACAACCTAGGCAAGGCTACACAAGTATATCAAAGTAAATACTAGAAGAGGTGTGATCGATATACCGACGTCGACGTGTAGAGGTGGAAGCCAATCACCGTGATCAACAAGAAATCGCCAACGAGCAAGAACAAGGTTGACACGATGATTTTTCAGCGAGGTTCACGTGCTGGCGGGCACGCTAGTCCCCGTTGTGGCGATGCACTCACTTGATGGTTGCTAAGCTTAATGGCGGTGCCAAATCCCCGGTGAGAGCTCAAGCAAACCGATCACAAGAGAGGATCAAACAAGCCACGAGCAATCCACTAGTGCTCCTTTCATGAATCTCCCGCGGGGTAAGGAACGACCCCTCACAAGTCCACCGGTGTGGCCTCGAACAAGCTCCAATCGAGCTCAACACCGCCTCTTGCTCCAAGCCGCTAGGGAACCAAGCAAATTCCCAAGAGAAACGAAATCCCGCAGCTCCTCCAAGGATGAAGTGCCTCTAAATGCAATCAAGCAATGCAATGCACTTCTATCACTTTCAATCTCACCAAAGAATCGAAGTTTGGATGAAGAGATGAGTGGAGTGGAGTATCACAAGCTCACAAAAGAGTTAGAGTGTTCAAATGTGCAAGAGAGACTCAAATGAACCGGCCATCCAAGTATATATAGAGCCTCCCACGAAATAGAGTCGTTGTGCTTCTCTGCGCACGGATCGGACTCGTTGATCGGACTCACCGAGACTCCGGTCCATGCGTCCGGTCACCTCCGGCGTCGCGTCCGGTCGGCCGGACAAGCACCAAGGCCCCACGGTGACACCATCGTCGTGCTTCCCGGTCGATGCTTCCGGTGCCCAGCGTCTGGTCGATTCCATGAGGCAAGTCCAAAAACATGCTTACTTTGGAATTCTGATCGGACCCGTTGACCGGACCGTCCGGTCAAAACACGTGAGTCCGGTCGAGCGTCCGGCCGGTGCTTCCGGTCGGCTTTTCCTGCGAAATCCAGCCTTGTGTTGTCGTCTTTGCTTCAAGCTTGCTTCGCCTCTTGCCATAAGTTGCCAACTGTTGACACCTGTTATAGCATAAAATATATAGGCTTTTAAAACACAAATAAGGGCTTAAAATGAATATCAACATAGTATAGGGGCTTTACTGACATAATTCCACGAGTTTTGGTGATTTATATATTTTCGGGGATTAAACAGGAATATGCCTAAGAGTTTGCAAGCCCTAGGACATAAAGACGTATCCGTGAAGTAATCGACTTGAAACCCACGCAAGAACATTCCAGAAGATACCGAGAAGGCACGACCCACGGGATGGGGCCCACGGCATAGGGCCGGGCGGCCGCGGCCACCATCCGGCGGCCGCCCACCGTCCCACCTGTCATAGGCCGCCTTCATAGGTCGGTTCACCACCGCCATTGCCATGCAATCTACGCCGTCTATCAAGGTCGGTTGGATCCAAGGGCTATGGTGCATCCAATGGAAGACTCTAGAAGGCCCAGACCTGAATTCGGCCCATCTAAGCCTATGTGCATTAGCATAATACATGGTGGAAGGATTAGTACCACATTGCCTACGGAACTAGGAGGGAGGCCTGGAGACCCCTACATAACAAGACCCCCTGCCCCCAGGGTGAAACCCTAATTCAATTCCATTCATTATCTCTTGACCTGTTGGTCTTGGAGGTGTCCCAATGTGAGGACAACCTCTCCACTAGAGAATTAGGGCTAGACTCTCCAATGTAGTAGGTTAACAACTAGAGAGTTAGGGAGAGCGGAGCTATGCTCCGGTTCTGGAGGAATCTTCAGGGTTTGGTATGTCTTGTATCTTTCCCTTGTAAGAATTATGATTTATATATTTATCTTCTCCATTACTTTCATGCCTTCCATATATTTGGTTAGTATAGTTGTTATGTCATTGTATGGGATCTTCGCTCACATTGAGTGCTCTAGTTATTCTAGTTAGCTGGAGTAGTAATCGCTAGTGTAGACATGGTGTCTATCCTATAGGTTACCCGAGATTGCACCCAACCCCACGGATTGTTTGTGGTAGCCCCAGGTGGTGATAGCCCTGATGGCCGATGTATTCCACCACGTTCGGGTTGGTGTTTGTAGGACCTTACCAAACCTTCCTAGCCCCCTTCTCATCCCTTTCTGTGGCTAGTGCTTTGGTGTCCCAAAGTGCGATGGTATGATTGCTATCATAGAACCTAAGTAATAGAGAAGTACATAGGAACCTTGAGATCTCCCGTTGTCCTCTCTACGTGCTACTACACATTTATCATTAGGAATTCTCTTGTGTGATTGATATTATTCATAACTCCTATCATTACCATTTACCCCCTCACTTTAGTTAGTGGTTTGCTTAGTTAGTAGATACGTGATTGAGAGTTATTGGATTCTTTAACCAACGCTTCCCTGTGGATACGATACTCTAGAATACTCATCCTAGGGGAAAAGCTACAATGGTAGGTGTTACGTGCGCTTGCGGAATCCTTCATATTCTTATAGCACTTAAAAAATACTAACAAGCTTTTTGGCGCCGTTCTTGGGAAGCATTTGGCGATAAGATTTTAATAATGATCATGATGTCTGCTAATTTAGTGTATCACTAGCTTTAGTAGGATTACCCTCGTTCTGTTGAGTTGTGGAATAGACAGGACAAAAGATGTCGTTATGACTTTCCGACAAGATTCCACAAGAAAAAAAAAAACATTGAGGAACCCAGGGTGCCTGATCATTCAAGATTCATCAACATTGGAACCCCTGCAATCTCAAAGGTATGCATTTAAATATATATTATTGTAACCATGTATATAGATGGGAAAAGAAGTCGCCGTCATAAGAATTCAATTCACACATCTCAAGTGACGTACATAGAAGCTGCACATCATGGTAAGTATGATTAATAAAGGTGAGAAAGTCTTGCTCATGGACTACAAATTGATTGAGTAGTTATCATTCAATTTCTTGCATTGCATTGCATATTTACTTGATCAACTCATACATTCACTCCATTTAGTTTATGTTTTCTCATAGTAGATCCATTGCATCTTTAATTCCTTGCAAATACTCATGTCTTTTGCATCTAAAAAGAAAAAAAATTAAAAAATCTCTTCACCATGATCATACCTTTTAGTCTCTTTTTTGAATAAATCTCTATAGGGCTATAATGCTATCTTTATGCGCTATGGTATGCATCGGTTTGGAAGTACTCAACATACTTCCATTGGCTTTTAAATTAAGCGTGGTGCTTAGGTTAAATAGCCTTCCTTAATTAAATTAGACATGGAGTGTAGTTTGGTTATTGAACTAAGAATTGCTTGCGTAGACATTGGTTATTGTGTTGGACTAACCCCTGTAGAAAACTCTCAAATCCAATTCGGGTAGTCAAGAGATGAACTTAGATCGAGAGATGAAGCAAGGCATATGATGAACTCCATCCTTGTGCAAAAGACACGGCTCATTCATCATTGATGGAAGAATTAAAAAGAGTCTATGCTATGTCTATTCGATGAAGAAGAGTGCCATACAATACGATCACGAAAAGTAATCACTCAACGTATTTGGATGGACAAAGCAATGGGCCACAAGAACATCAAAGACAGGTAAGTCAATATAAATCTCATATTTGTATACAACCTTTGTCTTATGTTCTAACAAAAAAAACTGAGCACAGGAAGTCTCATGCTAAAGAAAACAACAACAACATGTTCCTAGGACAAGTTCCCTTCGGGTATTCTCGGTCACTAACCTTGCAGGAACAAAGGATGAACAACATCTAAGGATATGGTGATTGCAACACACGATTAGGGATGGTTCAGCATTCACACTTAAAGTGTCAGTGATAGGAAGGCTTGAGCTTGGGGAGAAAGGCCAATTCCTCTACAAGATGATCCGACAAATCTCTCCCTCTTCTCAAGCTCCCGCCACTCGACACACCGGTTTGCAATCCCTCTACTCACTTTGTTACTTTGTGTCTCTAAGTTTGAATGTTTTTATAAATAGCATACATCAAAAACAAGCTTAAGATATAAAATAAAATTAACCCATTAGAGAAAACATAATAGTGAGCATATGCTAATTGAAAACCAAAACTTTTTTTGTAGCATAGAAGATACCTTTAGCTTCATGACAATTCTACCCTTGTTAAAATTACTTGGATATTCCTTCGGGTATATGTTGTCAACTAATACTGCAGGAATAAAATCATGAGAGGAGCAAAAAGGTCCAAGCACAATTTAAAGAAAGAATGGACAATGCAATAAAGGAGACAAGTGAGGAGCAAGATACAAAAGATGCCAAAGAAGAAAAGCTTCGAGCAAAAGAAAAAAAAGACCACCACTAGGTGTTACGGTGCCGTCACACTCCAATAATAAGGTAACATCTTGAGGTAAGTTGTCATTAATTAAGCTTTACCTTAATTATGGCTTGTTCATAAATAAAGAATCAAACTTGTTAGAGTGACAACCTTGCTTGATCTAGCTTTATGAGCTCAACTTGTTTTTTGTTTCTTTATTTGTTCCTATCACCACTCTCTTGATCTCAAAGTCCTAATCATGTAAGCTAGAATGTTGCACACCTTGCTTTGGAAGAAGATAATCATAATTATGCCTTTGATACATCATGTATGGATAAGAAAAAACCCTTCCAAGAGTCAAGGAGTTTGTTTCAATCCGCTGAAAGTTTTAAGCTGCAACATTCATGCTCAATCTTATGATCTTGTCAAGTTAGGACTAACCAAAGCTTATAAAAATCAAATCTATCTTGTTTAATGTGCCTATGGTTTGGTTCTGTTGGTGTTTTCCCCACCAAGAGCCCATGCACTTGATCTCTACCTTCACTTTGCAAGTAGGACACACTTTGAGCAAAGCAGGTGGAGAAGTCTATCGATTTCTCCAAAATTCAACAAGTGAATGTCTTACAACCATGCACACTAAACAAGATCTTTGCCTACGTCCATGCTCATCTCCAACTCGTAAGACCGACAAAAGAACACAGGTGACACCATTCGAGTACGGCTATCAAGATGAAATAATAAACTTAAGGAAACAATGAGGTAAGAAGTCTTGTTCGAGAGGACTTAAAAACTGAACCCTCGCCGAAAGGTAAGATCGGTAGTTATCCATATTTAGTGAATAGCATCTTTACTTCCTTGCATTATCATTTTCCTTTAGCATATTTACATTACAACACTAGCACTGCATTAGAAAAGAAAATAAAAATATTTGTTTGTGCAAAAAAAAAAAAAAAACTCTAAGCCCCATGTGAGTAATTTTGTGGCGTGTAACAACCCACAAGGATATTTCTTTGTGGTGGCATAAAAATAAAATAAATATGCATGCATCATCATTCTTTATCTTGCATAGAAATAATAAAACCTCAAAAATATTTAATGTTCTTTGAAAGATTTCGAGGCAGACAAAAGCAACGTGGCTAACCCCTAAAAGCTTAATCAAGTTCCACTAACATTGTTGTCTATTTGAGTTCAGCAGGATTTCAAGGAAGAGAGGAATAACACACATGGTGTCAGCGTTAAAGAAGATTGACAAGCCCACCATCACTATCTACCTCTACTTCCAACCATCAAGAACATTGAAGACTATGTCAACATCTAGCTTGGGGAGTGCAACCCCCATGTATCTAGATAAGTATCCCTCTATCTTATTTAATATTAGCTAGATTTGTTTGCTTAATTAGAAAGATATAAAAAGATGCATAACTAAGGAAATCAAATAAAAAAGAGTCTATATAGTTTTTAAGAGTCTTTATTAGAGTGTGAGAATAAAATAAACTCTGAAGATAATCTCTAGTCATGGAGATGATGAATAGTTGCTCCGTCGTAATTCCTTTCAAGTACCTACCTTTCAAGCTTAATTTCTCTCGAGAGCTTTTATTGCAAACTGCTTTGACTTGAGATTTGCTCTGAACCTAAAACCTGTGGGTAGCAAATGCTTGCTCTAAAGTCTAGGTGATTGACGAATATGATATATGAAAGTTTGAGCTGCTGTTTATCTTACTCCTAGTGATACTAGAGTTCTGGAGATTTATCTTTTGAAAATTAAAAGTGCACATGATGAGTTCTGTATGTGAGTGTTAAAAATCCTACCCATGACCATATATACATGCTCTTTAGATAGGAAAACCCTTTTTTGTTATATAAAGGCTGCTTACTTTGTAGTGAGTTTGGTCAATCTTTGTCGACCCTTAGAAACTTGTCATCTTGCTACTCATGCACACACTCCACCCCACTCTATTTCATTTGCACTTATGCTACTTCTACCCTAGAAGTACACATCCACCAAACACCCACCATAGATTCACCAAAAATGTTCTACTCCTACCCTAGGAGAGAACAACCAAAAATATTCCCCCACACATATCCACTTAGCCAATATCTCATAAAGCTCCTTTTATCCTTGTTTCTATCTCTCTATAAGTTTATTGCAAAAGGAGGCTTGGGTTGTATAGTAAAAAAAAAAAAAAGAAAGAAAGGAGAGTTAAAAAATGGACAAGTGTCCTAATAAAACAATGGGTACTTAGATGCCCGCCTCTCCATGAAAAAAAATATAATAATATATAGATAGAGTATACAGCCCAGGGTTCTCCCAAATACTTTCAAAGTCCACAAAAAAGAGATATGTTTCTTACAGGAGCAAAGTAGAATTAGGCTTTCACTTCATTCGCCTCATTCACCTACCATCATATTCATTCCACTACACCATACACATGCACATGCGGTATGCCTCGTGACTTTGGATCCATTGCTTGAACTTACAATATATGCTTAGTAGGTAGGTTTAGTCTTCTCCCACCTATGAACTCCATATATAAGCCTTAGATGTAGGGTGAGAAAGAAGAAGGCATAGTGTCCTCTTGCCTTAGTCCAAAAAATACCACATATTATGAGAAAAGGCAACACAACATTATTGCCTAGTGAGGATCCACAAATACCACAAATGAGAGACTTGAAAGGGTCATACTAAGGAACTTTGAGTTTTATTTTCAAAAACCTGCAAAAAGCTTCGGAATGATAGTTGAACAACGAGTTTGAGACATGGTGCTTGACTTGATTGTTCTATCTTTTAATTACCCAAGATCCCAAGAAAAGGCTATAAGCTCCATGGTTAAGGTAATATGGGTAAGTTGAAGGTTGAAAAAGGGTTTATTCTAATCAGGAGGAGAAATTTTGTTTGAAAGCATGTGTACTTTTGAGGCGTGAAAGCATTGTAGCAACTCGATCCATTCTTTGAGTTTGGCTTTGCTAGGGACTAACAAAGGGTAAGCTTGGGGAGCTTGTTGACACCTGTTATAGCATAAAATATATAGGCTTTTAAAACTCAAATAAGGGCTTAAAATGAATATCAACATAGTATAGGGGCTTTTCTTGACATAATTCCACGAGTTTTGGTGATTTATATATTTTCGGGGATTAAACAGGAATATGCCCAAGAGTTTGCAAGCCCTACGACATAAAAGACGTATCCGTGAAGTAATCAAACTTGAAACCCACACAAGAACATTCCAGAAGACACCAGAAGGCACGACCCACAGGATGGGGCCCACCTGGCATAGGGCCAGGGCGGCCGCGGCCACCATCCAGGCGAGGCGCCCCGCCGGTCCCACTGTCATAGACCGCCTTCATAGGTCAGTTCACCACCGCCATTGCCATGCAATCCACGCCGTCTATCAAGGTCGGTTGGATCCAAAGGGCTATGGTGCATCCAATGGAAGACTCTAGAAGGCCCGGACACGAATTCGGCCCATCTAAGCCTATGTGCATTAGCATAATACATGGTGGAAGGATTAGTACCACATTGCCTCTGGAACTAGGAGGGAGGCACGGAGACCCCTATATAACAAGACCCCACTTTGAGGGTGAAACCCTAATTCAATTCCATTCATTATCTCTTGACTGTTGGTCTTGGAGGTGTCTAATGTGAGGACAACCTCTCCACTAGAGAATTAGGGCTAGACTCTCCAATGTAGTAGGTTAACAACTAGAGAGTTAGGGAGGCGGAGCTATGCTCGGTTCTAGAGGAATCTTCGGGGTTTGGTATGTCTTGTATCTTTCCCTTGTAAGAATTATGATTTATATATTTATCTTCTCTATTACTTTCATGCCTTCCATATATTTGGTTAGTATAGTTGTTATGTCATTGCATGGGATCTTCGCTCGCATCGAGTGCTCTAGTTATTCTAGTTAGCTAGAGTAGTAATCGCTAGTGTAGAGCGTGGTGTCTATCCTATAGGTTACACGAGATTGCACCCAACCCCACGGATTGTTTTGTGGTAGCCCCGGTGATGGCGGCCACGATGGCGATGTATTCCACCACGTTCGGGTTAGTGTTTGTAGGACCTTGCCAAACCTTCCTAGCCCCCTTCTCATCCCTTTTACGTGGCTAGTGCTTTGGTGTCCTAAAGTGCGATGGTATGATTGCTATCATAGAACCTAAGTAATAGAGAAGTACATAGGAACCTTGATCTCTCCGTTGTCCTCTCAACGTGCTACTACACATTTATCATTAGGAATTCTCTTGTGTGATTGATATTATTCATAACTCCTATCATTACCATTTACCCCCTCACTTTAGTTAGTGGTTTGCTTAGTTAGTAGATATGTGATTGAGAGTTATTAGATTCTTTAACCAACGCTTCCCTGTGGATATGATACTCTAGAATACTCATCCTAGGGAAAAGCTACAATGGTAGATGTTTTTGTGCGCTTGCGGAATCCTTCATATTCTTATAGCACTTAATAAATACCAACACCAACACGTCGAAGATGATCTCAATATCACATAAGTTAGCATGTCACAATTGATTAGGCAAGAATGAAGTTAGTGCTCTCAATCCTAAATGCAATATGCAAGTCAATTGGACCTAGAAGCACTTCACCAAAGGATTAGTCGTGGCATCCCCTCTTGATAGTCGGCTATCTAACCTATAATGTGATCACACACTCTATCGTGTCTTGATCACCGAAAGAAAAACCCTATCAAGTATACCTTTGCCTTGATCTCCGGGTTCCTCTCAAACCGACACGCCAAGCTTGACGATCCATCATGTCCATCATCATCGTCCATGTTCATGATCATCATGCTCCACGTCATCCATGCAATCTTATCTCTCAAGTCACACTTAGAGCAAAAGGATTAGCATAACAAGTGTGTCATCAATTTCCAAAACCAAACATGAGATTTCGGTGGCGCGGAGCTGGGTTTTTGTTGTATTGATTGGGTAGATCTATTACAGTTGCCACGGGTCTTATATTTATACCCGGGGCTTGGCATGAGTCCTAACCGACTACGATTACAAAAAAGGAAAAGATCTAGCTAAGATACATTTGTCCTCCAAGTCTTCCGGAATCCACGAAGTCATACGCGTGACGAGCCTTTTCCCTTTGAATAATTCGCCTTGACGCCCTCGGGCTTCTTTGAATCACCATGTGCTCGAATCCTCCTCGGACTTAGGTCTTCTAACCGAATGCAACAGCTTCCGAATGCTACTGATGCTCAGCGATAACGAGCTGCTAGCCAAATGTTCCCTTACCGATCTGTCAGGTATCTTTGGCCTACATCATCTAGGCTTTACCAAATTTTGGTGTTAACAGTTGCTCCAAAGTGCACTAGTGTGATTGCTATTATAGAACCTAAGTAATAGAGAAGTACATAGGAACCTTGATCTCTCCCGTTGTCCTCTCAACTTGTTAGCTATACATTCATCATGGAATTCTCTAGTGTGCGATTTTATCCATAACTCATATATCCATTACCTCCTCACTTTAGTCTAGTGGTTTGCTAAGTTAGTAGATGCATGATTGTGACTTATTAGATTCTTTAGCCAAAGCTTTCCTGTGGATACGATACTCTAGAATACTCTCCTAGGGAAAAGCTACAATGGTATGGTCGTGCGCTTGGAGAACCTTCATATTCTTTTAGCACTTAATAAATACCAACACCGAGCTAAAGGGATCCAAAACGGGGCCAATAAATTGTACCTTCACCGATTTTTTTTATTTAAGTCTATGAAAACAGTTAGCAAGTTTGATGCTTAGGGCTCAATAAAAATAGATTTCATATATAAGCATATGTGACACTTTGGTTTTAATAAAAGTATAATATTTGAAGTATTGAAAAATAAAATTGTTTATAACCACAAAACTATAACTATCACTAAATTCATCACTAACAAGGCTTCACAAATAACCAAAACTCAGTTTTGAACTAAACCTGAATTTTAGCAATTTTGGTCAAACATTAAAACCCTGAACCGTTCAGATTCAACCATGATCCTTGAAGCAATGTTGTAGACCTTAGATCGATGAACAATTCTTCTTAAGAGGGTTCTTGCACTACTACAAAAACATAATTTTATGGTACAAGGGGATTTAGTTTTAGAGGTAGACTTTTGTGTAGCTTGTTTTTTAAAAGTATATGTATGGCCACCTCTGAAAAATAGAACCGAGAACCCTAACTCCCCTCTCATCTCTCACATATATCCTCCCTCTACCTTTGTAGCCATCCGCACCCTCTCTGCTTTTTGAGCAGTCAAGATCCCCAAGTGATAAGCATGGCACCTTCGACCCCGACTACCTCTGGTCAATGATCACAGGCTTGACTCCCATTATTGTGTCATGAGATCCTGGCTCGCCTCCCATTGGGTAGCGCGGGGACTACCATTCTTGGGCTATGGAGGCTAGATCTGCAGCAATGATGGTTATGGCAATGTGTGTCCCACACCTACTGAAATCTCATGTTTGGTTTTGGAAATTGATGACACACTTGTTGGACTAATCCTTTGCTCTAAGTGTGACTTATGAGATAGGATTGGACAGATGACAAGGAGCATGATGATCATGAACATGGACAATGATGGTGGACATGATGGATCGTCAAGCTCGGTGTCGGCTTGAGAGGAACCCGGGAGATCAAGGCAAAAGGTATCTTGATAGGGTTTTCCTTTTCGGTGATCAAGATATGATAGAGCGTGTGATCACATTATAGGATAGATAGCCGACTATCAAGAGGAGATGCGCGACAATCCTTTGGTGAAGTGCTTCTAGGTCCAATTGACTTGCATATTGCATTTAGGACAATGAGAGCACTAACTTCGATCTTGCCTAACCTTTCGACAAGCTAGCATGCATGATAACGTGATCAGTGATCATCTTCGACGTGTTGGCAAATTATGGCAAGAGGCGAAGCAAGGTTGAAGCAAAGGGCAACAACAACTTGAAGATCATCTTGAAAAAGGGTGACCGGACGCTCGGGATGGCGGCCGGACGCACCGGAATCGTGGCTCCGGTCGGTCGCGTCTCGTAGAGAGCTCTGAATCGATTTCAGCCGACGCGCGTTGACGGACCCTTGACAGGAAGCATCCGGTGTCGGCCGGAAGCCGCGGATCGGACGCACGATGGGCGTGTCGGCCGGTGGGCGGGGGCGGGATCCTTGTCGGTAGTGACCGGAGAGCGGGGGACGGACTCACGGCCGGACTCGATGATGAGTCCGTCGGTCGCGTCGGTCGGCTCCAAGGAAGCCCATATCAAAGCTCAATGGCTCCATTTCTTGAGGGGGGCTATATATACTTGGATGGCGGTTCCTAGCCCCCTCTCTTGCACATTTGAACACTCTAACTTGCTTGTGAGCATTTGAGACTCCTCTCCACTCATCTCTCCATCCTTAACTCAAATTCTTGGTGAGATTGAGAGTGATAGAAGTGCATTGCATTGGAGATTGCATCTAGAGGCACTTCATCCTTGGAGAAGCCGCGGGATTCTTGTTTTCTTGGGAATTTGCCCGGTTCCTAGCGGCTTGGAGCAAGAGGCGGTGTTGAGCTCGATTGGAGCTTGTTCGAGGGCCACACCCGGTGGTTTGTGAGGGGGTCGTTCCTTACCCCGTGGGAGATTCGCAAAAGGAGGACTAGTGGATTGCTCATTGGCTTGTTGGACCCTCTCTTGTGATCGTTTGCTTGAGCTCCCACCAGGGATTTGGCATCGGCCATTAAGCTTAGCAACCGTCAAGTGAGTGTGTCGTCACACGGGGGACTAGCGTCTTGCGGCAAGCACGCGTGAACCTCGATGAAAAATCATCGTGTCACTTGTTCTTGCTCGTTGGAGATTTCTTGTACATGGTGATTGGCTACAACCTCGACACTACACCGGTGGTATTGTATTCTAGCACCTCTTTGCATTACTTAGTAGTATATCTTGTTAGGGTGCTTAGTTGTTTAGCTTGAGTAGCTTGTGTAAGTTGCTTAGTCTTGTTTAGCTCCTAGTGGTAATTTAGTTAGACTTGCTTGTTCACCTAGGAGTAAACTAGCGACATAGCCCTTGTGTGAAATTAGAGACAATAGAATTGACTTGTGGCTTGCATAGCTAATTCATAGCACCGCTTATTTAGCTTTGCCATCTTATTGTCTATTTCGTTTGTTTAGTGTTGTTGCAAGAAATTTTAATAGGCTATTCACCCCCTCCCTCTAGCCATTAGGACCTTTTCAAGTGGTATCAATGCCGAGGCATCGTATTTGAGTGGCTTAACATCCAACGGTGACAAAATGGGGTTGAATTTTCATGTCAACAACACCAAGAAGGCGCCACCTTTCGATGGCACCAACTTTGCCTATTGGAAGGTGAAGATGACCGCACACCTCAAGTCAATCAGTAGAGAAGTGTGGGTCGTGACCGAACAAGTTTGAGGTTGCAAATCAAGCGCAACCAACCACAACCGAAGAGAAGAAGATCTATGCAAATGATCTTGCCGTGAGCGCCTTTCATGAGGCATTCAATGATAGAGTGTTTGAGCAAGTCAAGTCACTCACCAATGCCCATGACATTTGGAAGAAGCTAGAAGAGAGCTATGTGGGCACCGAAGGCATCAAGCAAGCAAAGGCCTACATAAAGCTTGAGCAATTCAATAGCTTCAAGATGGAGGAAGATGAGAGCGTGCCGGAGATGTTCCACCGCATGCAAGTGTTGGTGAACGATCTCAATGCACTTGGTGAAGACATCAAGGACAAGACCTTCAATATGAAGTTCTTGAGGTGTTTGCCGGAGAGGTTTGGGATGTTTCATGGTGCTTGTGAGAACAAACTTGAAGGATTTGACTCCCATCCAATTGCTTGATGAGGTCATGACCAATGATTCATATAGAGATGACAAGAAGAAGCAAGAGCTCATCAACAAGGCAAACAAGAAGGTCAAGGAAGAAGAGAAGAAAGAGGACAAGAAGGGCTTGGCACTCAAGGCAAGCTCATCATCAAAGGGCAAGAAGAAGAAAGAAGAATCAAGTGATGATGAGAGTGGCACTTCTACTAGTGGAAGTGAAGTTGATGAACAAATGACCCTCTTTGTGAGAAGATTAGGCAAATATGTGAAGAAGACATACATCAACAAAAAAAAGAAGAAGCAATCAGCAAAGAAGACCAAGGATGGCAAGAATGAGGGCAACATGAAATGCTTTAGATGCCATGATGATTGTCACTTGATAGCCGAATGCCCATATGAGAGTGATGATGAGAAGGGCATCAAGAAAGCAAGAAAGAAGAATGATGCCAAGAATGAGTAGGAGAAGAAGCCCAAGAAGAAGAATGAGTCACATGTGGCTACTTGGGATAGTGATGGCTCATCCTCTTCAAGTGATGAAGAAGAGGAGAAGAAGAACAAGAAGAAGGGACAAGCTCACCTTGCTATGCATGACAAGATCTCCCTCTTCGACACTCCTTCCTTATGCTTCATGGCTAAGGCCACAAAGGTACAATCTATCACTAGTGATGATGATAATGATAGTGATAGTGATAGTGATGATGAGGAGCCAAAACACACTAGGGAAGAATTACAAATTATGCTTGATGATTGTATTGACATGTACAAGCAAAGTAGGAAGGAGGTCAAGGGCTTGCATAAGGAAACAAAGAGCCTTAAGCAAGAACTTGATGAGCTTTGAGCCTCTTATGAGAGTCTAAAGGTAGACCATAAGAAGCTTGAGAAATCTCATTCTAAGTTAGAGAAAGCTCACTCCTCTCTACTTGAAGAGCACAAGTTGTGCTTAGTTGTTGAGAATGTTGATACATGCAATGCTAGCATCATGTGTGATATTCTAGTTGATGAATCATCTCCCATATGTGTAGCCTCCACTAGCTCTATCACTAGCATATCCATCTCTAGTGAAGATAATGACAACCCTATGCTTATTCATGAGAATGCTTGTTTAAAGAGGGAAGTGAAGGAGCTCAATCACACCTTGGCTAAAGCCTATGGTGGTGAGGACCGCTTGCTTATGTGCTTGGGTAGCCAAAGGGCATCCTTATACAAGGAGGGCTTAGGCTATATCCCCAAGAAAGGCAAGGCCGCCCTTGTAACTCACAAGACTTGTTTTTTGTGAAGAACAATGGTAGCTATTGCAAAGCTTGTAAGCAAGTTGGTCATGTAGAGCAAAAAGTGCATGAACAAGAAAACCAATGTCTCTTCGATTAAGCTTGATCATTCATATATGCTTGTGAAGAAGGACAATGGTGTTCATGCTAGGTACATTGGTACACCATGGATGGGCTGAAAGAAGAAAGCCATTTGGGTACCAAAGGCCTTCGTGACTAACCTTGAAGGACCCAAGAAAGTTTGGGTACCTAAGAAGAATTGGTCTCATTTTGTAGGTCAATTACCGTGCCGGAGGAGAGCATTGGATAATGGATAGTGGGTGCACTCAACACATGACCGAGGATTCTCATATGTTCAAGTCAATTAGCATCAAGGACATTGATGAATATGAGTCAATCACATTTGGCAATGACAAGAAAGGCAATGTGTTGGGGCTTGGCAAGATAGCAATCACTCAAGAGAAGAGCTTATCAAAAGTGTTGCTAGTTGATCATCTTGATTACAACCTATTGTCGGTCTCTCAACTTTGTGATCTTGGCTACAAATGCATATTCACTAGTCAAGAAGTTGAAGTGGTTAGTGGTGATGGTGCCAATATGATCTTCAAGGGATTTAGATATGGTGATCTCTACCTTGTTGATTTCAAGTCAAAAGAAGCCAAGTTGACAACATGTCTACTCTCAAAGGCTAGCAAGGGTTGGTTGTGGCATAGAAGGCTTGGTCATGTTGGGATGAAGCAATTGAACAAGTTAGTGAAGCATGACTTGGTTAGAGGCTTGAGTGATGTCAAGTTTGAGAAGGACAAACCTTGTGGAGCATGTCAAGCCGGCAAGCAACATGGAAATGCACATCCATCCAAGAGCACAATGAGTACAAGCAAGGCATTTGAGTTGTTGTACATGGACTTGTTTGGGCCAACATCATATTCTAGCATTGGTGGCAACAAGTATGGTTTTGTCATTGTGGATGACTACACTAGATACACATGGGTGTTCTTCTTGCATGACAAGAGTGATGTATTTGAGCTTTTTAAGACATTTGTCAAGAGGGTTCAAAATGAGTTTGAGACATCCATCAAGAAGATTAGAAGTGACAATGGGAGTGAATTCAAGAACACAAGAATTGAAGAGTTGTGTGATGAGGTTGGAATTGGACATCAATTCTCACCAACCTACACTCCTCAATCCAATGGTGTAGTTGAGAGGAAGAATAGAACCTTGATTGAAATGGCAAGATCAATGCTTAGTGAGTACAATGTTAGCCATTCTTTTTGGGCGAAGAATAATCAACACAGACTTGCTATTGTAGCAACCGATTATATTACCATGGGATGCTTGGCAAGACACCATATGAGTTGTTGAATGGAACGAAGCCCAACATTGGTTACTTTAGAGTCTTTGGATGCAAATGCTACATTCTCAAGAAAGGCACAAGATTAGGTAAGTTTGACAAGAAATGTGATGAAGGGTTCCTTGTTAGATATTCAACCACAAGCAAAGCATATAGAGTTTGGAACTTGGGTAGTGGTCAACTTGAAGAAGTCCATGATGTGGAATTTGATGAAACCCAAGGCTCTCAAAATGAGGTTGAAAATCATAATGATGTGAGTGGTTCCAACTTGGAAAATGCAATGAGGAACATGGATGTAGGTGACATTCGGCCAAGGCAAGTTGTTGATGATGATGACATTCCATTGCCTACCACTACGATTGAGATTGATGCAAATGAAGCAAGCACTAGTGGTACTCAAGATGAAGATCAAGAGCAACAAGCTAGTCCATCCACTCATCCTAGTCATCAAGTCCAAGTGATGCAACCATCCAACATTGCAAGAGATCATCTAATTGATCAAATTGTCGGTGACATCAATAGTGGAGTGATTACTAGAGGAAGATTAGCATCCTTTTGTGCTCACCATGCCTTTGTATCTCAAGAAGAGCCAAAGAATGTTGAGAAGACATTGGAAACGGAAGATTGGATAAATGCTATGCATGAAGAGCTAAACAACTTTAAAAGAAATGATGTATGGGAATTGGTGGAAAGGCCAAAGGACTACAATGTGATTGGAACCAAGTGGGTCTTCAAGAACAAGCAAGATCAAGATGGAATTGTTGTTAGAAACAAGGTAAGGCCAGTAGCTCAAGGGTACACACAAGTAGAAGGTCTTGACTTTGGAGAGACCTATGCACCGGTTGCTAAACTTGAAGCAATTAGAATCTTGCTTGCCTATGCATGTGCACATGACATCAAGCTCTATCAAATGGATGTGAAGAGTGCATTCTTGAATGGCTTCATAAATGAGTTGGTCTATGTTGAACAACCACCGGGCTTTGAAGATGAAAAGTATCTCCCAACCATGTCTACAAGTTGAAGAAGGCTTTGTATGGCTTGAAGCAAGCACCTAGAGGATGGTATGAGAGGTTGAGAGATTTTCTCCTCTCTAAAGGGTTCAAGATGGGAAGGTGGACACCACTCTCTTCACCAAGAAGATTGGACAAGACTTGTTTGTGTTGCAAATCTATGTTGATGACATTATATTTGGATCAACCAATCAAGAATTTTGTGAAAAGTTTGCTAAGATGATGGCCAATGAGTTTGAAATGTCAATGCTTGAGAGCTCACATTCTTTCTTGGACTCCAAATCAAGCAATTGAAAAATGGCACATTTGTTAGTCAAGGCAAGTACATCAAAGACATGATCAAGAAGTTTGATCTACAAGATGCCAAGTCAATGTCCACACCAATGGCAACCAATGGAAGCTTAGACCCCGATCCATTTGGCAACATGGTTGAGCAAAAGAAGTATAGGTCCATGATTGGAAGCTTGCTCTATGCAACCGCATCAAGACCGGACATTGCATTTAGTGTGGGCATGTGTGCTAGATATCAATCCGATCCTAGAGAGAGTAACCTCAAGGCAACAAAGAGAATTTTGAGGTACTTGAAAGGCACACAAGATGTTGGACTATGGTATCCAAAGGGATCCAAGTTTGATTTGATTAGATATTCGGATTCGATTATGGAGGATGCAAGATCAATAGAATGAGCACAAGTGGCACATGTCAATTCCTGGGAAGGTCACTAGTATCATGGTCTTCAAAGAAGCAAAATAGTGTTGTTGTTTCAACCGGCCAAAGCCGAATACATAAGTGCGGGAAGTTGTTGCACTCAATTGCTTTGGATGAGGTCAACATTGAAGGATTTTGGATTCAAATTTGACAAAGTTCCATTGTTTTGTGACAATGAAAGTGCAAGGAAGATGACACAAAATCCGGTTCAACATCCAAGAATAAAGCACATTGATATAAGGCACCACTTCATAAGAGATCATCAACAAAAGGGTGACATTTGTATCATGGGCATTGTTGGCGGTCATTATCAAGCATTTAATACCGCCAACTCAAGGTTCATTCCAAGGAAATAAACAATCTCATCGTGCATATGCATTTATTTCTAACCTAGTTCCACTTGTATTGGTAGAAAACATGTTTTGTAGGTATAAAAGTGGAAACATATACAAATACGCCTAATCAACAATGAAAGCACAAAACCAGGATTGCGCCTTGTCAAGGGGAGGGCCAACAGTCCGGAATCGGGCAAAAACGGGCCGATGCACCTATGGGAAAATGAACCAAAGTGGGCCAAGAGGTGACACGCGAAAGCCCGGCTCAAACCGGGCCAAACCTGGGCCGGCCGGCCCCCTGCGGCGGCCGGCGCAAGCATGGTCCCGATCCCGCCGCACCTTCGCTGACTTTCACATGCCAAAATATTAACGCTGAAAGGACGGTGCAAAGTTTCGTTCCGTCAAGAAGACCTCGAAGCAAGGAGAGCCCTCCATTCACTTCTCCTCTCCACTATATAAAGAGAGGCACCCCCTCACTCATTCACACACCATCACACACTTGATCATTTGATCATTCAATAAATCCCACACTTCACCATGTGTGATCCACACACACAACCATTCACTCACTCACTTTTCCACTCACACACTCCACTCCACCACTCACACTTAGTACACATTGGAGTAGAGGAAAGGAGCCAAGTTAGAATTAGAAGGGAGTGAGAGAGGAGGAAGTGTGGAGAAGAGGAGTAGCGACCCTCTCGCCTCAGGCAGACGGAGTTCCGAAAGCCCTGCCGGCTCCGTCTCGATTTTGTTACCTCTACGGATCATCCTACTGGTTTGAGTAAGAGATCCGTGTTCTATTTACAGTAATTATCTTCGAGTTTGAATTATTACTTTAATTATACGTTCGTCGGTTCGTTGTTTACCATATCGGTAGATGCTCTAGTAGAGGACTCGATGAAGACGGATGCCCTGGCCAACGCCGAGCACGTGATAAGTAGTGTAAACGTGGTGTCTAAACTACGAGTCACCCTCGTTTGCCAATCACCCACGGTAGTGAGGTAGGCGGTGGTGGTGACAGCCCCTGTTTGACCTTAGTATTCCTCCACGTCCGGTTGTGCGGTAGTCCGAGGCCGGACCCTTCCGCGCAGATCGGGAGAGCCGGTGGCTACGTGAACGTATAAGAAAAGAAGTAATTTGGCTTTAGGATAATCGCTGTAGTAGAAACTCACTACCCAGTTCACCCTTTCCATCTTCATCCCGGTAGCTAGTCGAGCCCCGACTTAACACCCGTTCCTCGTGGAAATCGATACCTGAACACTTAGGGTGAAGTGCTACAACGGTATTTCCGTGCGCTGCGGACTATTTCGCTTACGCTAAGAAACACCAACAAGCATTTCTAGCGCCGTTGCGGGAACGGTTGTCGTTATAGTCTTGAACCTAGTCTACCCGTGTATCCTACATTATCCATTTCCACCCCGCCATTAAAACAAAAATCTAAAAAAAAATTTATGGAGCACTCAACTATTGCAAAACTATGCGCTCCGAAAGTGGCGAGCTCTTAGAACGCCCATCTTCTTGAAGCCCATCACGCCTTCGAGTTATGAGCTCCGCCCGGCCTACATCGCCATGGTTAGGGATCAATCCTTCTCGGGTTATGATTACTTAAAAATCCATACCATCACCCGAGGGAGTTTGAGCAACTAACGTGCTTGCCTCACCATTGAAGGCATGTCACAAGACACGTTGAGGTGGAAGCTATTCCCTTTCTCACTTGAGGAGAGAGCTAAAAGTGGTGGTTCGACCACAACGTAGGGAAGGCTTGGTGATTGGGAAGAATTGCGAGCAAGGTTTTGCCATGCTTTCTTCCCTATATCCCGAATTGCTTCCCTCCGTCAAGAGATACTCGCTTCCGACAAGGGGAGAAGGAGTCGTTAGGTGCAGCCCTGGGGACAGATTCTTAATTTTAACGAGGTCCGGTCCGAACTATCCATTCCGACCATGTGCCGCTTCAAAGATTTCGGCTAGGTTTGACTAAAGAGTTCCGCCTGCGAGTTAGACACGGCCGCAAGGAGCGCCGTTTACACACAAAACCACAGAGGAAGGGAAGCCCTTTTAGACCGAATACTTGAAAACACCCCTCCTCTAGAACCCGTCTCGTGTTGAGCCGGTGTCCGACGAGGTTTTGTCGCTCTGCCGAACCTCTGAAAATACGGACCGAACCAAACCTGCCCTCGAAGATCAATAAAGTTTGTCTTTGAATTTTTTCATTGTGCACTTGTTTCTCTCGGGTATTTTCTTTGTTAACTTCGTGAAAGAAACAAGTGTGGGGAGATAAAATTCATATGCCATAATGACCAACTTAAAAAACATAGACAAACTTTATCCTTTCGTCAATCTATTAAAAGAACCACACATTATCGAATTTTTTTGTGCTTTGAGAGATAGCATGATTACTTGAATTTCTCCTTCCTGTACAAATAAGACTTGGTTTTTCCTATTGAAAACTAACCCAAAATCATGTTCCCTGGGATAATCAAAACCTGAACTAGTATTCAAACAAAATAGCTACTTCCTTATTTATTGCATCTTGTCAAATTCAAAGATTAATGTTTGAGAAAGTTTCATGGTCCCAAGATCAAAACACATGTGCACAAGTAAATTGGTGTTCTAAATATGATGAAACCTTTATGCTTCAAAGACATGGGCTATGCTAAAAGATGGGCACGTGCCCGCATATAAACAAAAACAATGGGTACGTCGATGCCCGCCTATCTAAAAAAAAAAGAGAGAGAGAGAGAGAGAAGAAAATAATGGACAAGTGTCCGAGGGCGAGTAGAGCCCACTTCTCCAAATAAAAAAAGCAAAGAAGCCCATGACTCTTTAAAAGCAAAGAGGCATCATAACTAAAAAAAAAACATTTGTCATATGCACATCTTTGATCTAGGAATATGACACTTCCCTCCATTAATCTAGAATTTGACTTGACATTTTATACAAGGAAGTAAGCAATTTTTGTTGGTACTCTCAAGTTTGATTAAACCCGGGAACATAGCATAAATTCTTTTCAAAAATTTGAAAAAAAAACAACCAAGTCTATTTGTGCAGTGTAAGTAGAAAGAAAGAACTCCTGCTTATCTCCATCGCACGATCATTCAAGATAATGTGGTAGAACACTTTGAATATTGACAAAGGAAACAACCTCTCAAAAAACCTAAAGTTTGACTTTACTCGAGGACGAGCAAAACCAAGTGTGGGGAGTTGTTGGCGGTCATTATCAAGCATTTAATACCGCCAACTCAGGGTTCATTCCAAGGGAAATAAACAATCTCATGGTGCATATGCATTTATTTCTAACCTAGTTCCACTTGTATTGGTAGAAAACTCACTACCCAGTTCACCCTTTCCATCTTCCTCCTGGTAGCTAGTCGAGCTCGACTTAACACCCGTTCCTCGTGGAAATCGATACCCTGAACACTTCCGGGTGAAGTGCTACAACGGTATTTCCATGCGCTTGCGGACTATTCTGCTTACGCTAAGAAACACCAACAGGCATTGGCACCGAAGATCAACTAGCCGACATATTCACCAAGCCACTTGATGAGAAAAGGTTTTGCATGCTAAAGGGAGAATTGAACATTATTGACTTCTCCAACTTGAGTTGATGCACCCCACGTATATGACATGCCTCTCCTTCGACAACAAGCAAGGTAAAAGTTGTTTGTCATGGCATTCATATGTTGCTAAGGACTTGTTAGTGCATCTAGACATCATGCATGTTAATAGGCTCATTCATGGAAAATAAAATGATTTCAATGTATGTGTGGCACCACTATGGTTTTGAATGGTTCTATGAACTAGTGGTGGCATATGACATGTTTATGTGCTTGCAATCCTAGTGTCAACTCTAGAAAATGAGCTAATGATGTGTATTCTAACATGGTGCAAGATAACCCTTATTCATTTGAGGTGTGAAATAGCTTGTCCTTGGTTCAAACTTGAATACATGTTAAGGCAAGTGATCTAGATGAGACCACATGTGATACTTTGATTGACTTGATTTCTCTCATTTACATCTTTTTGGTGATTGTTGACAAAGGGGGAGAAATAAGTCATAAAGATATTGGAAAGGATCACACAAATAGGGGAGCAAGCTCATAGACTATTTGTGCATTTGTATGTGCATGATCATAATGAAATGTTGCATTGGCAATTTAAATTCAATATACATGATTGCTTGGTGTATGCTAGTTTTTGAAAAATTGATTGGTGATTGACCAACTAGCATGCATAGGATGTATCTAGACAAAGCTCACATTTTAGCCTATAATGTTGATCTCATGGGGTATGTTGAGTTTTGATGATTGTCTAGTTACATTGATGCTAAGGACTCCGATTGGTTTCACGCTTCAAAGGTCCGCATTCTAGAACCTTAGCATCTCTTTTGGTATTAGTATCTTTCCCCAAGATTTCTATCCATACATATGTGCCAAATTAATCCAAACACATGGAAGCACATATGTAGGGGGAGCTACTACTACCAAAACCGAACCTTGAAATGTTTGTCCAAACTATGATTCATGATCAAAATGCTATGGACAAGCAATTCAAGTTCAATTGAATTTTATTTCATATCTTTGTGAATTTGGTTGTCATCAATTACCAAAAAGGGGGAGATTGAAATCTCATGTTTGGTTTTGGAAATTGATGACACACTTGTTGGACTAAACCTTTGCTCTAAGTGTGACTTATGAGATATGATTAGACGGATGACAAGGAGCATGATGATCATCATGGACAATGATGGTGGACATGATGGATCATCAAGCTTGGTGATCGGGCTTGAGAGGAACCCGGGAGATCAAGGCAAAGGTATCTTGATAGGGTTTTTTCCTTTCGGTGATCAAGACACGATAGAGCGTGTGATCACATTATAGGATAGATAGCCGACTATCAAGAGGGGATGCCGCGATAATCCTTTGGTGAAGTGCTTCTAGGTCCAATTGACTTGCATATTGCATTTAGGACAATGAGAGCACTAACTTCGATCTTGCCTAACCTTTCGACAAGCTAACATGCATGACAACGTGATCATCTTTGACGCGTGTTGGCAACTTATGGCAAGAGGCGAAGCAAGGTTGAAGCAAAGGGCAACAACAACTTGAAGATCATGCTAAAAAAGGGTGACCGGATGCTCGGGATGGCGGCCGGACGCACCGACCGTGGCTCGGGTCGTCGCCCCGCAGAGAGCTCTGCAATCAGATTTCAGCCGGGACGCGTCGACGGACCCTTGACCGGAAGCATCTGGTGTCGACCGGAAGCTGTGATCGGACGCACGATGGAGCGTGTCAGTAGTGGGCCAGGATCCTTGTCGGTAGTGACCGGAAGCAGGGACCGAACTCATGACCGGACTCGCTGATGAGTCCGGTCGGTCTAAGGTCGGCCAGCTTGCAGGAAGCCCATATCAAAGCTCAACGGCTCCATTTCTTGAGGGGGGCTATATATACTTGGATGGCCGGTTCCTAGCCCCCTCTCTTGCACATTTGAACACTCTAACTTGCTTGTGAGCATTTGAGACTCCTCTCCACTCATCTCTCCATCCTTAACTCGAATTCTTGGTGAGATTGAGAGTGATAGAAGTGCATTGCATTGGTGATTGCATCTAGAGGCACTTCATCCTTGGAGAAGCCGCGGGATTCTTGTTTTCTTGGGAATTTGCCCGGTTCCCTAGCGGCTTGGAGCAAGAGGTGGTGTTGAGCTCGATTGGAGCTTGTTCGAGGCCACACCGGTGGTTTGTGAGGGGTCGTTCCTTACCCCGCGGGAGATTCGTGAAAGGAGCACTAGTGGATTGCTCGTGGCTTGTTGGACCCTCTCTTGTGATCGTTTGCTTGAGCACCCACCGGGGATTTGGCATCGGCCATTAAGCTTAGCAAGCATCAAGTGAGTGTGTCGCCACAACGGGGACTAGCGTGCCGGCAAGCACGTGAACCTCGGTGAAAAATCATCGTGTCACTTGTTCTTGCTCATTGGAGATTTCTTGTACACGGTGATTGGCTACAACCTCGACACTACACCGGTGGTATTGTATTCTAGCACCTCTTTGCATTACTTAGTAGTATATCTTGTTAGGGTGCTTAGTTGTTTAGCTTGAGTAGCTTGTGTAAGTAGCTTAGTCTTGTTTAGCTCCTAGTGGTAATTTAGTTAGACTTGCTTGTTCACCTAGGAGTAAACTAGCGACATAGCCCTTGTGTGAAATTAGAGACAATAGAATTGACTTGTGGCTTGCATAGCTAATTCGTAGCACCGCTTATTTAGCTTCGCCATCTTATTATCTAATTCGTTTGTTTAGTGTTGTTGCAAGAAATTTTAATAGGCTATTCACCCTCCCCTTTAGCCATTAGGACCTTTCACCTACCAACCAACTCCCATCTCCTACTCTGGTGAGCATGTGCACGACATTGCCTTTTCTCTAACCTGTCATGGACCTGCGGTAGTCCTCTCATGGTATATATGATTTGTGTTGACCTCTCTCTCTATCACTATGTCTCTATCTCTCCTCGGGCTCTTCCTTTTCAAACATAATTACTACATCTGGTTTGGACAAGAAGACAAAAGAGAGGCAAGGCACTAGCCATTCTTGGACTAGATCGAAGACTAAGGATGTGCAACATTCATGGTATGCAGATTCACAATGTCCAAGCTGTGGCTGCATAACATAGGGGTATGTCAAACCTCTATGTTATGTCCAAGCCACATGATTCACGACGGATGAATGAATGTGAGGCTCAAAGTGGCACGTCTGTGACGATGGGAATCAAGGGTGATGAGACATAACATAGGTTTGAAATCTAATGTTTGGTTTTGGAAATTGATGACACCTTGTTATGCTAATCCTTTGCTCTAAGTGTGCTTAAGAGATAGGATTACATGGATGATATGGAGCAACATGATCATGGACATGGACGTTGATGATGGACATGATGGATCATCGAGCTCACGTGTTGGAATGGAAATGACCCGGAGATCAAGGCAAAGGTATATCTTGATAGGGTTTGCTTTCGGTGATCAAGACACTATAGAGAGTGTGATCATATTTTGGATAGATAGCCGACTATCAAGAGGGAATGCCACGGCTAATCCGATGTTAAAGTGCCTCTAGGTTCATATTGACTTGCATATGCGTTTAGAATCTAGTGCACTAACTTCGCCTTTGAAATTGCTTGTGAAATTGCTAACACACTTGCACATGGAGATGTACACTTGGTGGTGTTGGCACATTTGCAAAGGCGGCGGCGGTTTGCAGGGTTGACTAGGGTTTGGGAACCGCTCGTGCCTATTTTGAGAAAATGAGATGCTAATTTTCTATTGCGCCGGATGCAATTTGTCGGAGATATCTTGCTAACCCTCGTGCTCAAGTTGGTATACTTATTGCGTAGCAAGTTGGAGCAAAGACGGCGACGCGACGTTGAAGTGAGCTTCAAACGGCCGCGCCGGACGTTGAATCGGCGGCGTCGGACGCCGGCTCCAGCGCCCGACGCATTGTGGAAACGCATGCGTGAGAAGGGTGCGTTGAGCGCTCTGCTTGGTTAGCGATCGACGCCGTCCGACGGCTCAGTCTCTGTTGGCGGTCGTTATCGACCATTTTATACCGCCAACTTATGTCGTTTTCCAGGGAATCTTGCACACCAACGGCACATATACCTTTACTTCTGTTGACACCTGTTATAGCATAAAATATATAGGCTTTTAAAACTAAAATAAGGGCTTAAAATGAATATCAACATAGTATAGGGGCTTTACTGACATAATTCCATGAGTTTTGGTGATTTATATATTTTTAGGGACTAAACAGATAAAAGCAGTAAAAGCCCAAGAGTTTGCAAGCCCTACGCCATAAAGACTTATCCGTGAAGTAATCCAACTTGAAACTCACGCAAGAACATTCCAGAAGGCACCAGAAGATCAGGCCTGGAAGGTGGGACCCACCTGGCATGGGGCCCAAGCGGCCGTGGCCACCTTTTAGGGTGGCCGCCCTCTGTCCCACCTGTCGATGACCATCTTGTTAGGACGGTTCATCACCACCATTAAGAAGAGATCTACACCGTTGCTCAAGGTCGGTTTGATCCAAGGGCTGTCGTGCATCGCCTAGGGCTATATAAGGAGACCCCCTGCCCCCAGGGTGTAACCCTAATTCATTCCATTCATTATCTCTTGACTTGTTGGTCTTGGAGGTTTCCCAATGTGAGGACAACCTCTCCACTAGAGAATTAGGGCTAGACTCTCAAATGTAGTAGATTAGCAACTAGAGAGTTAGGGAGAGCGGAGCTATACTCCGGTTCTGGAGGAATCTATAGAGTTTGGTATGTCTTGTATCCTTTCTTTGTAAGACATTATGATTTATTATATATTTATCTTCTCTATTTACTTTCATTCAATTGGTTAGTATAGTTGTTATGCCTTTGTATGGGATCTTCGCTCGCATCGAGTGCTCTAGTTATAGACATAATTAGAGTAGTAATTGATAGTGTAGACATGGTGTCTAGACTAGAGATTACCTGAGATTGCACCCAATCCTACGGATTGTTTGTGGTAGCCCTGTGTGGTGACAGCCGATGACCGATGTATTCCACCACGTTCGGGTTGGTGTTTGTAGGATCAGAGTCGAAAACTTCCTAGCCCCCTTCTCATCCCCCTGTTCGTGGCTAGTGTTTTGATGTCCCAAAGTGCTATGGTGTGATTGCTATCATCAAACCTAAGTAATAGAGAAGTACATAGGAACCTAGATCTCTCCCGCCGTCCTCTCAACATGCTACTACACATTTATCATTAGAATTGTCTGTGTGATTGATATTATTCATAACTCCTATCATTTACCATTTACTCCCTCACTTTTTAGTTAGTGGTTTGCTTAGTTAGTAGATGCATGATTGTGACTTATTAGATTCTTTAGCCAACGCTTCCCCTGTGGATACGATACTCTAGAATACTCATCCTAGGGAAAAGCTACAATGGTAGGTGTTCCGCGGCGCTATGAATCCTTCATATTCTTTTAGCACTTAATAAATACCAACAAGCTTTTGGCCCGTTCTTTCGGGGAAGCATTTGGCGATAAGATTTTAATAATGATCTTGATGTCCGCTAATTTAGTGTATCACTAGCTTTAGTAGGATTACCTTTGTTCTCGTTGAGTTGTGGAATAGACAGGGACAAAAGATGTCGTTGCGACTTTCCGACAAGATTTCACAAGAAAAAAAAGATTGAAGAACCTGTGGTGCCCGATCATTCAAGATTCATCAACATTGGAACCCTGCCATCTCAAGGTATGTATTTAAATAAATATTATTCTAACTATATGTAGATTGAGAAAGAAGTTGCCGCCACAAGAATTCAATGCCCATATCTCATGTGACGCACATAGAAGCTGCACATCATGTAAGTATGATTAATAAAGGTGAGAAAGTCTTGCTCATGGACTATAAATTGATTGAGTAGTTATCATTTAATTTGTTGCATTGCATGTTTACTTGAATAATCCATGCATTCACTCCACTTAGTTTATGTTTTCTCATAGTAGATCCATTGCATGTTTAGTTCTTGCATACATCCATATAGTTTGCATCTCAAAAAAAAATCTCTCACCATGATCATGCTCTTTCATCTCTATTTGATAAATCTCTATAGTGCTTTCATGCTACCTTTGTTTGCTATAGTATGCTTTGGTTTAGAAGTGCTTCATATGGGTACTTCCAAAGGCTTTTTAAATTAAGCGTGGTGCTTAGGTTAAACAGTCTTCCTTAATTGAATTAGACATGGAGTCTAGTTTGGTTATTGAACTAAGAATTGCTTAGGTAGACATTGGTTATTGTGTTGGACTAACCCATGCAGAAAAATCTTAAAACCAATTGGGGTAAGTCACGAGATGAACTAGAGTGCAGCCATAAAACAAAAATTTGGTGTAAGAAATGATGAATAAAATCTGTGCTAAAAGGTAAACAAAGAACCATCTTTTTATTAGCATAGATGAAATCATATAAACTTTAGATACAACCCCTACTTCAAACTTGTTGTATTCCCTCGGGTATGTGTCCACTAATATTTTGCATAAAAAAAAGTCTATGCTATGTCTATTCAATGGAGAAGGGTGTCGTACAATACGATCATGAAAAGTAATCACTCAACAAAAAGTGGATGGACAAAGCAATGGGCCACAAGAACATCAAAGACAAGAACAAAGGATGAACAACATTCAAGGACATGGTGATTGATTACAACACACGATTAGGGATGGTTCAAAGATTCGCACTTAAAGTGTCGAGTGACAAGAAGGCTCAAGCTTGGGGAGGAAGGTGTTGACACCTATTATAGCATAAATATATAGGCTTTTCAAAATTGAAATAAGGGCTTAAAATGAATATCAACATAGTATAGGGGCCTTACCGACATAATTCCACGAGTTTTGGTGATTTATATATTTTTGAGGGGATTAAAACAGAAAACGCCCAAGAGTTTGCAAGCCCTACGACATAAAGACGTATCCGTGAAGCAATCCAACTTGAAACCCACGTAAGAACATTCCAGAAGACACCAGAAGGCACGAGCCACAAACTGGGGCCCACGATAGTGTGCCGGGGCGGCGCCCTAGTAGCAAGGCGGCGGTCGCGGCCGTGGGGCCCACATTGTTAGCCTCTCGCTTCAAAGGTCGGTTCATAACCGCCATTAAGAAGAGATCTACAATCGTTGCTCAAGGCAAGGTGGGTTTGATCCAAGGGTTGTCGTGCACGCCTAGGGCTATATAAGGAGACCCCCGCCTCGTGGTGAAACCCTAATTCATCCTAATTCATTCCATTCATTATCTCTTGACCTGTTGGTCTTGGAGGTGTCCCAATATGAGGACAACCTCTCCACTAGAGAATTAGGGCTAGACTCTCCAATGTAGTAGATTAGCAACTAGAGAGTTAGGGAGAGCGGAGCTGCGCTCCGGTTCTGGAGATGTCTACAGAGTTTGGTATGTCTTGTATCCTTTCTTTGTAAGACATATGATTCATATATTTATCTTCTCTATTTACTTCCATGACTTTCATATAAGTATAGTTGTTATGCTATTGCATGGGATCTCCGCTCGTATTGAGGGCTCTAGTTATTCATGGTAGCTAGAGTAGTAATCGATAGTATAGATATGGTGTCTAGGCTATAGGTTACCTGAGGTTGCGCCCAATCCCACGGATAGTTGTGGTAGCCCCAGGGGTGACAGCCCTGATAGGCCGATGTAGTCCACCACGTTCGGGTTGGTGTTTCGTAGAGCTTTTGGCAGCCTTCTCCCAACTACCTTCTTCCCAGTCTTTCTCGAGAGTTGGAAAGGAACTATTGCTCCAAAGTGCATTAGTATAATTGCTATCATAGAACCTAAGTAATAGAGAAGTACATAGGAACCTAAATCTTTCCTGCTGTCCTCTCAACGTGCTACTACACATTTATCATTAAGAATTCTCTTGTGTGATTGATATTACTCATAACTCCTATCATTTACCATTTACCCCCTCACTTTAGTTTGTGGTTTGCTAAATTAGTAGATATGTGATTTTGAGTAGATTCTTTAGCCAACGCTTCCCTGTGGATACGATACTCTAGAATACTCATCCTAGGGAAAAGCTGCAATGGTAGGTGTTCTCAGGGCGCTATGAATCCTTCATATTCTTCTTGCACTTAATAAATACCAACAAGCTTTTTGGCGCCGTTGTCGGGGAAGCAATTGGCCTAAAGATTCTGATAATGATCATGATGTCTGCTAATTAGTGTATCACTAGCTTTAGTAGGATTACCCTTGTTACGTTGAGTTGTGGAATAGACAAGACAAAAGATGTCGTTATGACTTTTCCGACAAGATTCCACAAGAAAAGAAAAGAAGAAAGATTGAAGAACCCAGGCGCCGATCATTTAAGATTCATCACACATTGGAACCCCGCTATCTCAAGGTATGTCTCAGTAAATATATAAAATCTTCTAACCATGTGTAGATTGGAGAAGAAGTCGCCGTCATAAGAATTCAATGCACACATCTCAAGTGACGTACATAGAAGCCGCACATCATGGTAAGTATGATCAATAAAGGTGAGATAGTCTTGCTCATGGACTTTAAACTATTTGAGTAGTTATCATTTAATTTCTTGCATTGCATGTTTACTTTGATCAAATCATGCATTCACTCCGCTTAGTTTATGTTCTCTCATAGTAAATCCATTGCATGTTTAGTTCCTTGCATCCATCCATGTTCGCATCTAAAAAAATATAATAAAATAATAATAATCTCTCACCTTGATCATGCTCTTTCATCACTATTTGAGTAAATCTTTGTAAGGCTTTCATGTTACCTTTGTTTTACTATAATATGCTAAGGTTTGGAGTATCTTCATACATCTCTTAAATGAAGCATGGTGCTTAGTTTAGAGTGGTGATTTTACTTCTATTGGCTTTTAAATTGCGTGGTGCTTAGGTTAAAATGCTTTCCTAAATCAAATTGGACGTGGTGTATAGGTTGATTTTTGAACCAATAGTATGTTGTAGTAGATCTTTGGTATATTTTGTTGGACTAACCCATGCAGAGAACTATCAAATCCAATTTGGGTAAGTTAAGAGATGAACTCGGATCGAGAGATGAAGCAAGGCATTGGATGAACTCCAACCTTGTGCAAAAGACACGGCTCATTCATCATTGATGGAAGAATTGTAAGTATCAAATATCATTCACTGTCTTTTGCTACAAGTTACCTTTGCCTTGATCCACATGCTAGAGTGCGATCATATAAATAAAGTTTGCTATAAGACATGAGAAATAAAATCTGTGCTAAGAATAATCAAAGAACCATCTTTTTACTAGCATAGATAAAATCTTATGAATTTTTGGATAACAACCCCCGCTTCAACCATGTTGTATATTCCCTCGGGTATGTGTCCACTAATATTTTAAAGAAAAAGAGTCTATGTTATGTCTATTCGATTAAGAAGAGTGTCGCATACAACACGATCACAAAAAGTAATCACTCTAAAGAAGTGGATGGACAAAGCTACGAGGCCATAAGAACATCAAAGACAGATAAGTGAATATAACTCACATATTTATATACAACTTTTGTCTTATGTTCTAAAAAAGAAAATAAAAATAATATATATATCTGAGCACATGATGGCTCATGGTAAAAAGTAACATGTTCCTAGGACAAGTTCCTTCGGGTATTCTTTGTCACTAACCTTGCGTAAACAAAGGATGAACAATGTCTAAGGACATGGTGATTGCAACACACGATTAGGGATGGTCCAGCATTCACACTTGAAGTGCTGAGTGACAGGAAGGCTCAAGCATGGGGGAGGAAGGTCGACTCTTCTAAAGATCATCCGACATTACTCTTCCTCTACTCAAGCTCCCATCACTCTGACATGCTGGTTTGCAATCCCTTTACTCACAATTACTTTATCTCTCTAAAGTTTGAATGGTTAATAGATGTCATGCATAAAAATCAAACTTAAGATATCATAAAATTTCCAACTAGAGAGAAAGTAATGGTGAGCATATAAAATATCCAATCAAAACTTTTTTCGGCATAAAAGCAACCTTAAGCTCCATGACGTTTCTACCCTTGTTTACAAATTACTTGTATTCCTTCGGGTATCTGTTGTCAACTAATATTACAGGAATAAAATCATGAGAGGAGCAAAAAGGTCTAAGCACAATTTAAAGACAAGAAAGAAAGGACGATGCAATAAAGGAGACAAGTGAAGAACAGGATACACAAGAGGCCAAATAAGGAAAGCTTCAAGCAAATGGAAAGATCCACCACGAGGTGTTACGGTCTTAGGCATGCTCTAACAATTAAGGTAACATCTTGAGATAAGTTCTCAATAAATAAGCTTTCCCTTAACTATGGCGTGTTTATAAACAAATAGTCAAACATGTTAGAGCAACACCTTTGCCTCGATCCAACTTCATTAGCTCAACATGTTTCTTTAGTTGTTCCTACCACCATTCTTTTGATCTCTTCGCCCTCATCTTTGTAAGCCGTAATATTGCTTACCTTGTTTTGGAAGAACATAATCATAATCATGCCTTTGGTGTTTAGATAAGAAAAACCCTCCAAGAGTCAACGAGCTTGATTTGATCTGTCGAATGTTTTAATCACAAACAATCATGCTCAATCTTCTGATCTTGTCACCCAAGTTAGGTTAAAGAAAAGTATATAATAAATCAACTCTATCTTGTTTGATGTGCGTATGGTTAGAGAAGAATGAATGAAGTTTTGGTTTTGTTGGTGTTTTCCCCACCAACGAGCCCATGCACTTGATCTCTACCATGACTTTGTAAGCAGGACATACTTTGAGCAAAAAGGTGGAGAAGCCTATCAGTCTCTCCAAAATTCAACAAGTGAATGTCTTGCAAGCATGCACACTAAACAAGACGCCTACATCAATGTTTCAATCCAACTCATAAGGCAAAAGAACATGGGTGATGCCATCCTTCACTATCTCAAGGAGCACAACCATCAAGATCAGATAATACACTCAAGAAAATAACAAGGTAAGAAGTCTTGTTCGGAGGACTTAATACACCGAACCCTCGCCGAATAGGTAAGATCGGTAGTTATCCATATTTACCTTATTGTGATGCATAATTATTTTCCTTTAGCATATTTACATTATAGCACAAGCCTTGCATTAGAAAAGAAAATATATATTTGTTTGTTGAATATACTTTGAAAAACTCTAAGCCCCATGTGAGTAATTTTGTGGTGTGTAACAACCCATAAGGATATTTATTGTGGTGGCATAAAAATAAAATAAATATGCATGCATCATTTTTCTTTGCATAGAAAATCCAAAAAATATATCAATGCAAATGAACTCTGTCTTAATAGAATTATCTTTGGCAACAAGAAGCTAAGTGGCTAAAACCACTAACGCTTAACTAGTTCCACTAGCTTTGTTGTTTATTTGAGTTCAGCAGAGATTCAAGGAAGAGAGAGATGATAGGATGACACCATCGTCGTTGTCTACCTCTACTTCCACATCATCATCAAAGACTATGTTAACATCCAGCTTGGGGAGGGCAACCCCACATATCCAGATAAGTATTCTTATACCTTATTTAATTTTAGCTAGATTTGTTTGCTTTATTAAAAATAAATAAAAAGATGCATAACTAAGGAAACCAATTAAATAGAGTCTATCTAATCTTTATTAAAGAGTCTTTATTAGAGTGTGGTAATAAAATAAACTCAAGATAATCTCTAGTCATGGAGATGATGAATAGTTGCTCGTCGTAATTCCTTTCAAGTACCTACCTTTCAAGCTTAATTTCTCTCAAGCTTTTAATGCAACTACTTTGACTTGAGATTTGCTCGAACCCGAAACCTGTGGGTAGCAAATGCTTGCTCTAAAGTCTAGGTTATTGACGGATATGATATATGAGAGTCTCGAGTTACTATTTATCTTACTCCTAGTGATACTTGATTTACGGAGATTTATCTTTTGAAAATTAAAGTGCACATGATAAGTTCCTGTGTGACAAGAGTGTTGAACCTCCTACCACAGCCATATATACATGCTCTCTAGATTAGGAAAACCCTTTGACATATATATAGGCTGCTTGCTTTGCATTGAGTTTGTTCAATCTTTGTCGACCCTTAGAAACTTGTCATGCTGATCATGCACATTCCACTCCACTACACTCTATTCCACTTGCATTTATGCTATTTCTACCCTAGAAGTACGCATCCACAAAGCATCCACCAAATATGCACCAAAAATATTCTACTCCTACCCTGAGAGAGAGCAACAAAAAAAAAATATTCCCCACACATATACACTTAGCCTACATTTCATAAAAGCTCCTTTATCCTTGTTTTTATCTCTCTACAAGTTTATTGCAAAAAGAAGGCTTGGGTTGTATAGTCAAAAAAAAAAAAAAAAAAAATGTTGAGAGAAAAGGGAGATGAAAAATGGACATGTGTCCTACAGGCGAGTAGAGCCTACCTCCCTAAGAAAAAGAAAGAATAAAGGAGAGTTAAAAAAATGGACAAGTGTCCGCTATAAACAATGGGTACTTAGATGCTCGCCTCTCCATAAAAAGAGAAATAAAGAAAGAGATACAACCCAAGTTCTCATAAAGTCTTGAGAACCCAAGAGAGAGATGATTCCTCAAGGAGCAAAAAAGTAGAATTAGGCTTTCCCTCATTCATTCCATACACCTTACCATATTCCCTACCATATCCACTATATTCTTTCCACCATACACATGCACCACTTGATCAGTGTGACTCGTGACTTTGGATCCATTGTTTGAATTTACAATATATACTTAGTAAGTAAATTTAGTTTCTCCCACCTATGAGCTCCAGGATATAAACCTTAGATATAGGGTGAGAGAGAAGGCATAGTGTCCTATTGTCTTATTCCAAAAATACCACATACTATGAGAGAAAGGCAACACAACATTATTGCCTAAGTGAGGATCCACAAATACCACAAATGAGAGACTTGAGAGGGTCATACAAAAGGAACTTTGAGTTTTATTTTGAAAACTTGCAAAAACTCCAGAATGATAGTTGAACAAAGAGTTTGAGACATGGTGCTTGATTTGATTGTTCTATCTTTCAATTACCCAAGATCCAAAGAAAAGGCTATAAGCTCCATGGTTAAAGGTAATATGGGTGAGTTGAAGGTTGAAAAAGTTTATTCTTATCTAGAGGAGAAATTTTGTTTGAAAGCATGTGTACTTTTAAGGCGTAAAAGCGTTGTAGCAACTCCTGATCCATTGCTGAGTTTGGCTTTACTAAGGACTAGCAAAGGGTAAGCTTGGGGAGTTTGTTGACACCTATTATAGCATAAATATATAGGCTTTTCAAAATTGAAATAAGGGCTTAAAATGAATATCAACATAGTATAGGGGCCTTACCGACATAATTCCACGAGTTTTGGTGATTTATATATTTTCAGGGGATTAAACAGAAAACGCCCAAGAGTTTTTAAGCCCCTACGACATAAAGACGTATCCGTGAAGCAATCCAACTTGAAACTCACGTAAGAACATTCCAAAAAGACACCGAAGGCATGAGCCACGGCGGGGCCCACTGCAAGGTGTGCGGGCGGCCGCCCTAGTAGCGGCGGCGGCCGCGACCGTGGGGGCCCACTATCAGCCTCCGCGCCGAAGGTCGGTTCATAACGCCATTAAGAAGAGATCTACACCGTTGCTCAAGGTCGGTTTGATCCAAGGGGCTGTCGTGCACGCCTAGGGCTATATAAGGAGACCCCCTGCCCCTAGGGTGAAACCCTAATTCATCCTAATTCATTCCATTCATTATCTCTTGACCTGTTGGTCTTGGAGGTGTCCCAATATGAGGACAACCTCTCCACTAGAGAATTAGGGCTAGACTCTCCAATGTAGTAGATTAGCAACTAGAGAGTTAGGGAGAGCGGAGCCGCGCTCTCGGTTCGAGATGATGTCTACGAGTTTGGTATGTCTTGTATCCTTTCTTTGTAAGACTTATGATTCATATATTTATCTTCTCTATTTACTTCCATGACTTTCATATAAGTATAGTTGTTATGCTATTGCATGGGATCTCCGCTCGTATTGAGGGCTCTAGTTATTCATGGTAGCTAGAGTAGTAATCGATAGTATAGACATGGTGTCTAGGCTATAGGTTACTTGAGGTTGCGCCCAATCCCACGGATAGTTGTGGTAGCCCCAGGGGTGACAGCCCTGATAGGCCGATGTAGTCCACCACGTTCGGGTTGGTGTTTCGTAGAGCTTTTGACAACCTTCTCCCAACTACCTTCTTCCTAGTCTTTCTCGAGAGTTGGAAAGGAACTGTTGCTCCAAAGTGCATTAGTATAATTGCTATCATAGAACCTAAGTAATAGAGAAGTACATAGGAACCTAAATCTCTCCCGCTGTCCTCTCAATGTGCTACTACACATTTATCATTAAGAATTCTCTTGTGTGATTGATATTACTCATAACTCCTATCATTTACCATTTACCCCCTCACTTTAGTTTGTGGTTTGCTAAATTAGTAGATATGTGATTGTGAGTAGATTCTTTAGCCAACGCTTCCCTGTGGATACGATACTCTAGAATACTCATCCTAGGGAAAAGTTGCAATGGTAGGTGTTCTGGCGCTATGCGGAATCCTTCATATTCTTCTTGCACTTAATAAATACCAACAGAAGGCCAATTCCTCTACAAGATGATCCGACAAATCTCTCCCTCTTCTCAAGCTCCCGCCACTCTAACACACTGGTTTGCAATTCCCTACTCACTATTACTTTGTCTCTAAGTTGAATGTTTATAAATGTCATACATCAAAATCAAACTTAAGATATAAAATAAAATTAACCCATTAGAGAAAAAAGTAATGGTGAACAAATGCTAATTAAAATATCTACCCCAAAAACCTTCAGCATAGAAGTTACCTTTAGCTCCATGACAAATCTACCCTTGTTTACAATTACTTGTATATTCCTTCGGGTATGTGTTGTCAACTAATACTGCAGAATAAAATCATGGGAGGAGCGAAAAGGTCCAAGCGTAATTTAAAGAACAACAAAGAAAGGACAATGTAAAAAAGGAGACAAGTGAGGAACAAGACACACAAGAGGCTAAAGAAGAAAAGGACCACCACAAGGTGTTACGATGCTATCACGCTCCAATAATAAGGTAACATCTTGAGGTAAGTTGTCATTAATTAAGCTTTACCTTAATTATGGCTTGTTCATAAATAAAGAATCAAACATGTTAGAGTAACAACTTTGCTTGATCTAGCTGTTTTTTTAGCTCAACTTGTTTTGTTTCTTTAATTGTTCCTATCACCACTCTCTTGATCTTATAGTCCTAATCATGTAAGCTAGAATGTTGCACACCTTGCTTTGGAAGAAGATAATCATGCCTTTGATACATCATGTATAGACAAGAAAACCCTTCCAAAGAGTCAAGGAGTTTGTTTCTATCCGTCGAAAGTTTTAAGCGCAACATTCATGCTCAATCTTATGATCTTGTCACCCAAGTTAGGACTAACCAAAGCATATAAGAAATCAACTCTATCTTGTTTAATGTGCCTATGGTTTTGGTTCTGTTGGTGTTTTCCCACCAACAAAGCCCATGCACTTGATCTCTACCGTCACTTTGCAAGTAGGACACACTTTGAGCAAAAAAGTGGAGAAGTCTATCGATCTCTCCAAAATTCAACAAGTGAATGTCTTACAAGCATGCACACTAAACAAGATGTCTGCCTACGTCCGTGCTCATCTCCAACTCAGCGAGACCAGCAAAGAACATGGGTGACACCATCCTTCACTATCCGAGTACGACTATCAAAGATGAAATAACAAACTCAAGGAAACAATGAGGTAAGAAGTCTTGTTCGAGAGGACTTAAAACATTAAACCCTCGTCAAAAGGTAAGATCGGTAGTTATCCAAATTTAGTGCATAGCATATTTACTTTCTTGCATTGCATAATCATTTTCCTTTAGTACATTTACATTACAACACTAGCCTTCGCATTAGAAAAGAAAAAAAAAAAATATTTGTTTGTTGCATATAAAAAAATTCTAAGCCCCATATGAGTAATTTTGTGGCGTGTAACAACCCACAAGGATATTTATGGTGGTGGCATAAAAATAAAATAAATATGCATGCATCGTCATTCTTTATCTTGCATAGAAATAATAAAACCCCAAAAATATTTTTAATTTGTTGAAAGATTCCCAGAGACAAAAAGCAACGTGGCTAACCCCTAACGCTTAATCAAGTTCCACTAGCTTTGTTGTCTATTTGAGTTCAGCAGGATCCCAAGGAAGAGAGACATGACACACATGATGTCCGGCGTTAAAGAAGATCGATAAGCCCACCATCACTATCTACCTTTACTTCCAACCATCAAGTACATTGAAGACTATGTCAACATCTAGCTTGGGGGAGTGCAACCCCCATGTATCCAGATAAGTATCCCTCTATCTTATTTAATATTAGCTAGATATGTTTGTTTTATTGAAAAGAAATAAAAAGATGCATAATTAAGGAAATCAAATAAAAAGAGTCTATATAGTCTTTATTAAAGCGTCTTTATTAGAGTGTGAGAATAAAATAAACTCGAAGATAATCTCTAGTCATGGAGATGATGAATAGTTGCTCCGTCATAATTCCTTTCAAGTACCTACCTTTCAAGCTTAATTTCTCTCAAGCTTTTAATGCAACCGCTTTTGACTTGAGATTTGCTCGAACCCGATACTGTGGGTAGCAAATGCTTGCTCTAAAGTCTAGGTGATTGACGGATATGATATATGAGAGTTTGAGCCATTTGTTTATCTTACTCCTAGTGATACTAGATTTACGGAGATTTATCTTTTGAAAATTAAAAGTGCACATGATGAGTTCCTCGTATGACGAGTGTTGAGACTCCTACCACGGCCATATATACATGCTTCTTAGATTAGGAAAACCCCTTTTTGATATATATAGGCTGCTTACTTTTGCAATGAATTTGGTCAATCTTTGTTGACCCTTAGAAACTTGTCATATCGCTACTCATCCACTTCACTCTACTTTATTCCACTTGCACTTATGCTACTTCTACCCCACGAAGAAGTACGCATCCACCAAATATTCACCATAGATTCACCAAAAAATGTTCTACTCCTACCCTAGGGAGAGCAACTAAAAAAATATTCCCCACACATATCCACTTAGCCAACATCTTATAAAGCTCCTTTATCCCCTCTGTTTCTATCTCTCTACAAGTTTATTACAAAAAAAGAGGCTTGGGTTGTATAGTCAAAAAAAAAGAGAAAGAGAGAAAGAAGAAAGGGGAGATGAAAAATGGACAAGTGTCCTACGGGCGAGTAGAGCCTACCTCCCTAAAAAAAGAATAAAGGAGAGTTTAAAAAATTAGACAAGTGTCCGCAATAAAACAATGGGTACTTAGATGCCCGCCTCTCCATGAAAAAAAAAAGAAAAAAAATATATAAAGAGTATACAACCTAGGTTCTCCTAAATACTTTCAAAGTCCCAAAGAGAGAGATATGTTTCTTACAGGAGCAAAGTAGAATTAGGCTTTCACTTCATTCGCCTCATACATCTATCATCATATTCATTCCACTACACCATACACATGCACATGCAGTATGACTCGTGACTTTGGATCCATTGCTTGAACTTACAATATATGCTTAGTAAGTAGATTGAGTTTTCTCCCACCTATGAGCTCCACATATAAGCCTTAGATATAGGGTGAGAGAGAAGAAGGCATAGTGTCCTACTACCTTAGTCCAAAAATACCACATATTATGAAAAAAAGGCAACACAACATTATTGCCTAGTGAGGATCCACAAATACTACAAATGAGAGACTTGAAAGGGTCATACTATGGAACTTTGAGTTTTATTTTGAAAACCTGCAAAAACTCCGGAATGATAGTTGAACAAAGAGTTTGAGACATGGTGCTTGACTTGATTGTTCTATCTTTCAATTGCCCAAGATCTAAGAAAAGGCTATAAGCTCCATGGTTAAAGGTAATATGGGTAAGTTGAAGGTTAAAAAGGGTTATTCTAATCCAGAGGAGAAATTTTGTTTGAAAGCATGTGTACTTTTGAGGCGTGAAAGCGTTGTAGCAATTCCTGATCCATTGCTGAGTTTGGCTTTGCTAGGGACTAGCAAAGGATAAGCTTGGAGGAGCTTGTTGACACCTGTTATAGCATAAAATATATAGGCTTTTAAAACTAAAATAAGGGCTTAAAATGAATATCAACATAGTATAGGGGCTTTACTGACATAATTCCACGAGTTTTGGTGATTTATATATTTTCAGGGACTAAACAGATAAAAGCAGTAAAAGCCCAAGAGTTTGCAAGCCCTACGCCATAAAGACTTATCCGTGAAGTAATCCAACTTGAAACCCACGCAAGAACATTCCAGAAGGCACCAGAAGATCAGGCCTGGAAGGTGGGACCCACCTGGCATGGGGCCCAGGCGGCCGCGGCCACCTTTTAGGGCGGCCGCCCTCTGGTCCCACCTGTCAGTGACCATCTTGTTAGGATGGTTCATCACGGCCATTAAGAAGAGATCTACACCGTTGCTCAAGGTCGGTTTGATCCAAGGGCTATCGTGCATCGCCTAGGGCTATATAAGGAGACCCCCTACCCCACTATGTAAAAAAGGCTAATAACCGCCAGTGAGCCCAGAGACGTCGCTAATAACGAGCGTCTGTGTTGTGACATTACTGACGCGCGGGCTGGGTGAGCGCCGCAATAGGCGCCGGATGGTCCCACAGGGACCAATACGCGTCGATAATAGGAGGTCATTACGAGGCACGCGTGTTCATGTAACGCGTCTCTGCTTTTTCTTAATCGCACGCGCGTTTTCCTTGGTCGGGCACGCACGCCGGCGGCTATGGCGCACGCTTTTTGAAACCGAGTGTGTGCAGAATTCAACGCGTGTCTCGCACACGCCGTTTCATCACAGGCGCATTTTCGAGACCGATCGACCGTGGATGCAACCGTAATTCAGGCGTGTTTTTACTTACGAGACACCTTTTCCGCCGCCCGCCCGTATCGTTACGAGTATTACGACGCCGCTGGATTCACGCACTAGCGTGGTCGATACCCGTCCGTGTTGCTTGACACCGGCATGACGCTGCGTCGCAGATACCGACGCTTGGAACAAGACAAGGGTCTATAACGGCCACGTAAATTAAAGTCGCACAGCGTTTATTTTTCGACGAGTTGTGTTAGGAGGTGTCCGTACATGTCCCAACCACTACCGACGCGTTTATTTTTAGATGAGTTGTGTTATCAGGTGTCCAGACATGTCGCAACCACTACCGACGACGCTTATTTTCGTGACGAAGTTGTGTTAGGAGGTGTCCAGACATGTCGCAACCACTACCGACGCAGCGTGTTTATTTTCAAACGAAGTTGTGTTAGCGGGGTGTTCAGACATGTCGCAGCCCTACCGACGCAGCGTATAGTTTCGACGAAGTTGTGTTATCGGGTGTCTCAGACATGTCTCGCCCACTACCGACGCGCGTATAGTTTTTTAGACGAGATGTGTAGCAGGTGTCTCGTACATGTCGCAACCGCTACCGACGCCAGCGGTCATTGACACGCGTCTCACGCGGGACCGAATTTGGTCGGGCCGCATCGATTTTGAACAGCCTCCGCATTTCCCCCGGAGAACCCCCTTCCTTTGGGCCTGAATTTGGACTCGCATGTTAGGCCCGTTCTCTTGTGGTACAACGAAGCCGGGCCATTTCCGGCCGGCGATGGATGTCGGCATGCGTGTGTAAGTGACCGCCTGTCACGGACGCATGCCACGTTCGTTGGGTTCTGACGGCGTATGTGGTACCATAAAATCAGAATTATAGTACTCCTACCTAGTAAAGCCGATATGCGTTTGTAAGCGCATTCGGTTAGGGTTATCCGTTAGCGATGATTCTTTAGTACGCGGCGCTTGTACCTTGTACGTGCGGTCGGGTTAGCTGCTTTCGGGTTACTGCGGATATATATAAGGCGTTCTTCGCGCCACACACTTGAGCACCGGCTCTCTTCGCGGTGGCGGCACACCGCTGGGGGGGCGCGGAGGAGCGCGACGCACGGGGCGGCGGCTGCGTTGGTGTGTGCTCCGCCATATCGAAATGTAGTACTGTGGGCGTGCTTAGAGCTCTCCTCCTTTGTCACCGCGTTCCTCTCGGCATTATATTGGTGCTCGTGCGTTTCAGGCGTAGCGACGCAAAGAAGGGCGAGACGCGTGCTCCGCCCGCCATCTTCGTGTCGAGGCGTGCTCGCCCGGGCAGGGATTTTGCCGGGTGGCCGGCGGTGCTCCGCCGACTCTGCAGGGGTCGCCGATGCGGTGGTTAGGCCGATCTCCGAAGCGTAGGTGAGCAAACCTAGCTACAGATGCTTTACGCATCGATTAATGCATAATGGTTGAGATAGAATTAAAGCATCTAGTTATTGGCAACAATATCTTGACTTAAATTGGTCGAGGATTTCTTCCATTTCCACCATGCTTAATTTTGTAGACGATGGGGATCGGCCCTTTGGATGTACAGGGTGAGACGCGACGGTCGTGAGTACATAGATGGGTTGCAATCTTTTCCTAGCCGCTGCGAGGAGGCCGATATGCGCGAGACCCGGATGCTAGGTTTGTGGTGCCCATGTGTGGACTGGGCGCGGGAACCGGATGCAATACTCAAGTTCGTTTTTACGTCCATGCCCACCTAATCCTTCGAGGTTTCATGGCTCGGGTACACAAGTTGGAACAAGCATGGAGAAGGTGTCAACGACGGAGAACAAGCGCAGTTCCCGAAATTGGTGCGGTGGTGAGGAAGAAGCGACATTTGAGGATGAGGAAATAATTATCGATGATGAAGTAGCAGAGCTTATCTGCGAGCCCCATCCCTACCGTTGAGGATATGGACAAGTTGCTGCGTGATGGCTTGGGCTCACGATGAATACACCGCTGAAGTGTTGAAGAAGCCGGAACGACTCTTGAAAGATATGTGGACACCACTCTCGCTTAGCGTAAAAGAGTTTTTCCAAGCTATCGGTACACTAAAGCTTCTCCAACTCAAGGCGAGAGAAGCATTGGACCGACAAGAGCTTTAGACAATTGCTAGGGGTGATTGGGGATATGCTTCCCCCATAGAATGTGTTGCCAAAGACGACATATGAGGCCAAAAAGATTGTTTGTCCCTTTGGGATTGAAGTTCGAGAAAATTCATGCTTGCATGTATGATCGCATCCCCGTTCGGTGACTATGCAAATCTTGCCGCATGCCCCAAGTGTAAAACCTCTCATTACAAACGAACAACCGATGATGGTGAAGAAGGCGGGGAGGTGCGCCGTAAAGTTCCTCGGAAGGTTGCATGGTACTTTCCAATAATTCCTCGCCTAAAACGTCTTTTTGCAACCTCAGGGGACGACGATCGATGACATGGCACTCGGATGGCGGAAGCGTGATGATTATATAAGGCACCCCAGATGGTATTCATGGCGGGACATTGATCACAAACATAAAACCTTTTTTTGATGACCCAAGGAATATTCGGTTTGCACTGAGCATAGATGGCATGAACCCCTTTGGTAACATGAGTAGCACACATAGTGTCCGGCCGGTGCTATTAACTATCTACAATCTTCCACCGTGTCGCGTGTAACACGAGGAGGTACATGATGATGTCGGTCTTGATCTCGATCCTCATCGGCCCGTGTATTGACATCGATGTGTACCCGAGGTCGCTTGTTGACGATCTCAAGGAGCTCGGAAAGAGGGTGGTGTCGGTGTGTACGATGCTTACAAGAAAGAGCGCTTCAATTTACGTGCCCCGCTCTTCACTACAATCACCGATATTCCAGACACCATAGCGTGTCAGGCGCGAGCAAAGGAGAGAAAGACTGCTTTCATTGCTTAGACGACACCGAGATCTTTTGGCTGAATAACTCAAAGAAGAGGGTTTATGTAAAGCACCGACGCGTTTCCTTCCTACAAAGCATCCATACCGTGAGATGAAACGCCGGTTTGATGGGACGAAGGAGAAAGCGGTAGCGCAAGGCATTTCAATGGGGAATGTGTTTACTGGCGGTGGTAAAGGATACGACCGCCCGCCTGATGAACCAAAGGAAACAAAGAGAAAGAGAAAGAGAAAGCAGCTCGAAGAGCCGAAAACCGCAAAAAGCCCGCCGATAAGAAGAGGTGGAAGAAAATGTCAATCCTATGGGAGCTACTTCATCGAAAGACATAGCGGTTCGCCATAGCATAGATATCATGCACGTGAAAAAGAACGTCTTTGGAAGTTTGCTTGGGACACTCATGAATGACAAATGGAAATCGAAGGACCATGATAAAGCAAGAGCTGACCTAGAGGAGATGGACATAAGGCCCGAAGCTCCTTCCTAACGACGAAACCGTGCCCGTCCACCTTTGTCCGCGTAAACCCGACCCGCCGAGAGAAGGTGAGTTGTGCGACTTCTTTCGTAGTGTCAAACTTCCCTCCGGATACGCAGCCCAAGTCCGGAAACTTGTGCCTCGCTAAAGAGAACAAAATGCTTCCGATGAAGGCTCACGATTGCGATGTCATGCTCACGACGATGCTTGCGTCGGGATCCGAAACATATTGCCTGGGAAAAGGTCCGAAAGGCTATCATCAGCCTCGCGCGCCTTCTTTAATGCAATCTCTCGAAGGTGATCGACGAACCAAAAACCGAACGATCTTGAAAAGAACATGTGTGACACGATGTGTCTCCTTGAGGCTTACTTCCCGCCGACTTTCTTCAACATATCCGTCCATCTCATGGTCCATCCGGGTTAAGGAGATCAGGTATCTTGGACCGATGTACCTCCACCACATGTATTCGTATGAGAGATTTATGAGTACTCGAACAGGTTTTCAAAGAGTCGGGTTCATCCCGAGGGAAGCATGGCACAAAGTGCTATTCTGCGAGGAGGTGGCCGATTGGTGTCTCCGTTATATCGACCCCGTAATCCAATCGACATCTCCAAGTCTCGCCATGACGGAAGGCTAGCGGGGGACGTGGTTTCTTGGGAGAAGCAAATTACTCGAAGAAAGACGACTTTGACAAAGCCCACTCTCTTGTGATGCTACACCTAAAATGTAGATAGATCCTTACATCGCAGAGCATTATTAGTTGTTGCGAGGAAGAAAATCCGCATTGGACCGAAGTCTCGGTTAACGAGGGCGCATATTAGACAGTTCAACATCCGGATCGAGAGACCGACTTGCCGGTTCGGGCGACTCTTTGCGACAACGAAAAAGCTCGACAAACCGGCTAAGGGGCCTTTCTTCATAGTCACAACTTATCGGGGCTATGACATAAATGGCTACACCTTTTACAACCGGCCGATCAAGACAAGAAAAGTGTGTACCCGAACTCGGGTGTTCGTATTGTTGCAACCGATTCGAGAAGGTGCGGAAACCATACTATGGCGTGATTGAAGAGATATGGGAACTCTCATATCCGGGGAGACATGAAGTACGCCATTTTTTCGGTGTAGATGGGTTCCCGATAATCAAAGGTGTCTCAAGAAAGACAAATACGGCTACACTTGCGTTGACCTTGGGCGGGCCAGAACACGCAAGAGCCATTTGTACTTCGCAAATCAGGTTAGCCAAGTCTTCTATGTGCGCGACACTAGAAGCAAGAACCTACAAGTGGCTCTCCCCGGGAAAAAGCGGGTTATCGGACTTGAAAATCAAGTGGAAGAGGAAGGTATCTATGAGTTCGAGTGAAATCCCTTCTTTTGATGCAAAAATCATCCCTAGGATTCCGGGCGAGCGGCCGACTCCATACCTCGAGAGATGGACATAAAGAGAAGGAGGGCCCCGTGGCAAAAAGGCGCCGAAAAAAGCCGGTCTTGCAAATGAGTATGCATAGCTATTGCCTGTTGTTAAAGCTCATGTGACGTGCGGGTTTATGGTGTGGTTTGAGTGTTTGAACCGGGTTGTTGTTCTTTTGTTATAAAAGTACCTCTAGCTTTTTATTTTCTCGGCTTTATGTGGTGACATATTGGCCTTGGAGGTTGATTTGAGATGGCATACCATCTCTCAATCTTGTAAAAACTGAACATGGTCTATCTTTGTAAAATTAAATAGCTAGCTATATATGCAGCATATGTATGTGTGGTCAACAATTTGTATGAACAAGCTACTAGCATCATATATTTTATCAAATTGAGCAAGCAAATCATCGAGTTTGCATCGATCATCACACATAGTTTTAATACTTACTTAGCTAGATAGTACATCATCAATGTAAGTAAGTCAAGACAAAGATAAGATCGATCACATTAATTAGTGTGGTGTCGGCATCGAGCGAATGGCACCGCACCCTCGTCCCGAAAATCGTACCTTCTCGGCCTTTTAATTCTTCACGTACTCAACAAATAGACTCAACAGCCCGGAAGACTTGGTCGAGCCTTTGCATCATGAGCCTCTCCTTCTCAGCCTTCCCTTTGTTGAGATCCTCAATAGCCCCGTAAACTTCCCCTGAGCTTCCGCGATGATGGGTTTCACAACCACCACCTCCAGGCACTACATATATATATGCAAGAAACAATTATATGAGGGGTCCGATAAGATAAGATCGTGTCAACAAAAACAAATCACAATCCTCAAATCACGTTCAAGAACTACAACAGATGAAGAAAAGTGAACTATGCGTAACCTGGTGGCTAGAGAACTACAAAGATTCACGCACCATTCACGTAACTATATATATGCCAAAACAGCTATTGGTTTCCACAATTTTGAGTTTTAAACAAGTACTCCCTCCATCTCAAAATAGATGTCACTATAGGATGCGTGCCGGTCAAACTTTCTCAACTTTGACTAGCTAGGTTTGTAGAAAATACGTGCAATATTTAAATCTATAAATAAATTTGTTAAAAAACTAGACTTAAAGATCTTTCCAATGATATTTATTACTTAGCATAAATATTTTATTATTTATATATTTTAATATATAATTGCCGGCATTTTGAAAATGTTGATTTCTCGGGGAAGCGAGAATGACATCTATTTTGAGACGGAGGGAGTATATATATATATATATACGGTGAAGATGGCGGGATGGAAGACCGAGAAGTGCTCGTGAAAAGGAGATCCGAAATCATGAGGATACCGCAAGTAACATGTTCGCAAGAATCGAAAAGGTCTATAATCTATATATATGACGTGAGGCCATGTTAATAGGCTAGATGATTAGAAGCCGGGAGTTGTTGTTATGCTAAGTTTCGGGTGCTCGGGGGAGAGGGCTTAGTCTACTTTTGGTGTTTGCCGTTACCGTTTGAACTCTTTGTCGTTGTCCGATTGCCCGTGATATATGGGTTCAAGGGAGGTTACGTTGTGTTCAGTTTTAAGCTCAAGAGAGTCTCTTAGGCATGTCCCGTGTTTTTGTAGCTTCTCTTCACGTAAAACTTCTAATGAATGCTTGTGTTTCCGTAATCAAAAGTAATGGAAATGGCGTCATCCCCGAGTGGAAAAAAGTTTTAAATGAGGCATTATTACCGCGCCAACGACGAGCTCGCTTCCTTCTCCTTCGGCGTCACCTCCGCCACCAGCTTCCTCACCGCTTGCCTCGACGCCGCCGAGGACTTCTCCTTCGCCCTCGCCTCCGCTTCCTTCTGGCCGCTAGCCGCCTCAACGACGCCGCCGGAGGAGGCGGCATAAGGCCTCGGAACGGGGCAGCGGGCGTCGCGCCGCCCTCCGGCCGCATGTCGTGCCCGCGAGGGTGGCGCCCAACTCGGTGTTGCCAGACGCAACTCCTCCAACGCCATCGCCGCATGCCGCTCCGCCTCTCCATCATCGGCGTCGCTAGGGTTTGATGCATGTGAGTGGCCACGGAGCTTCTAGTCTTCCACGAGACAAGGATGAAGCGCACGGATGGCCGGCTTGTTGTACCCCGTGGAGGCGGCGGGACGCCCTTGTTGAACCTGGCGGTGTCGTCACCTCCGTCTTCACCTCCGTCGACATCGCCGGGGACGAGGAGGGGGCCGAACCTCCCCGTCTTTGGGTCCCTCTCCCGTGCCACTTCATCTTCGACGGCGGGGGGAGGGGAGAGGGCGAGGAGGAATGGAGGCGGCGCGGCGTGGTGGGCGGGGGAAGAGGCTAGGAGCACAAAGGGCGGCATGCCCGGCGGGGAAGTGAAGGAGTTGAAGCAGAGTGGAGCACGCCGAAAAAAAGCAGAGTGGAGGGAAGGAGTTGAAGCAAAGACGTATAGGCTACGACGCGGGCATTTTTGATCGCATGTATCCAACACGGGTCCGAAGTATAAAAAAAAATGTCAAGAGTTATTGAACCCTGATCCTCTCGGTCCAAAAAAAAAATTGGGATAGACGGCATGCGCGCATGCGCGGTCAAAAAAAAAAAAAAATATACTGGCGTGCAATTTGGTCAAATTAGATTTTAAAAAGTCAAAGAATTGCGTTTTTGTTAGACACCTCAAACAAATCTCAACCCCCGTCACGTCCGGTTAGATTCGAGTCCCCATCTCCCATAGAACAATATTTTACATGAACAAATCGTGACAACGACATGTTTGAACAATATTACAAGCATGAATAAATATATATTCTTTTTCTTAGAACTAATAAATATATATATTCTTTTTTAGAAGAATAAATACATATTCTAGGAGGCGCCACGGATGGGGTGCGGCGGTAAAAAATCGACCGCCAACCGCGAAGGGAGGAGGGGAAGGGTTTTTCCGACGGCCCCGCCACACCTTTTGTTTTTTTTCGAAAAGGGAGGGGAAGAGTTCAGGCTTTGCCCCTCCCCCGCGCACGGTTCACTCCACTCTTCATGTCTTTCCTCTTCGCACCCTCATCTTGTACCACTCCTACTTGTGAGCACGATGGAGGGTGGTTCTACTACCGGAGCCAGCCGGGGGTCCGGGGCGTCCGTCACCGCAACCCGGCCCCCCCGCCGCCGCGGGACCTACGCCGGGTTGTGTGGCCCCCCCCTCCACGTGCTCCCCGATCCGCCACACGTCTCCTCCTCCTCCCACTCCGATTGAGCGCCTTCACCAAGACTGAATTCCATGTATGACCACGGGCTGCTGCGGTATGGAGCGGGATATGGCGCCCTTCAAGATCCGGCCGAGAACGCCGACTTCCACCTCGCCGGTGAGTCGCTGATTGCCCTTGTGCTTACGCCGGTTTTCCTAATCCTCGTTGTTTGCTTTGCGCCGCCGCAAGGCATCCGTGAGTTGGAGGCGGAGCGTAAACCGCACGCTGCCGGCGCGGTGGTACGCCGCGATTTGGCCGTGGCGCCCGTGATGGCAATCGCGCGATGGCGAGTCGATGGTGCAGCGGACCTTGGCGGGGTGGAGGGGTTCCCGAAGGGGGCAGCACTGGGCGAACCACGCCAGATCTCCTCGATGGCTACGCCGCTTACGGCGGACGCGCGGGTCCGCGAGGTCGACATCGACGCCCTTATCAACGAGGGGAGATGCTTAGTTTGTAGTACCCAGGCACAACTGAGGTGAGAAAGAAATTGGGCGAGTTGGGAGATCAAAATGGATGTTTTTTTGTATGGTTTAGAGTTTGGTGAATCGAGGTCGTTAGAAAGTGCCCGTTGAAGATCTCTAGTTTGGTTTTGGCTAATTAGTGACACCTAAGGACTAATCTCTCGATGCTAAGTGTTTGATTAGATTGGAGATTGGTCGTGAGGAGTTGGTGCATGGTGATCATGGAGGATGGATCGTGGTGATCCAAAAGATGATCGAGCATGCAACACGGTGGAGTTTTCGTGAGATCAAAGGTCCCAAGGAAAAGGTATAACCATAGGGCTTTTGATTTCACACCCAAGACACTATAGAGAGTGTGGGTGATTATAGGATCGATAAGCCGTACTATAAAGAGGGAAAACTATCGTACATATCGGGTCCTCATGTGCCTCTAGGTTCAAAATCATTTGCATGCATTCTAACCTAAAGAAGCTAACCCGACCTTCGAAATTGTTTGTGAAAATGCTAACACACGAGCACATGGTGATGTACACGTGGTGGTGTTGGCACTTTTTTGGAAGGCGGTGATAGTTGCGTGGTTGAGATGGGTTTGGGTACCGCTCACCCTCCCGCCGAGCTTGCAGGCGGATTCGGCGCTTTTGAGAAAATGAAACGTCTATTTTCTATTGCGCCGGATGCATCATGGTGGTAAAACATGCTAGTCCTTGTTCTCAAGTTGGTACACTTGGTGGATAGCATGTCGAAGCAAAGGCGTAAAAACGCATTTAAAATTCGCAGCTCGGTGTTGACCGGACGCGACCCGGCCGGAAGCGCGACCGGATGCACGAGATTTGACCGACGCTCCGGTGGGTCGCGTCTGGCGGCGAGAGCATGTTTTCGCTCGGGCGCCGACGGGTGACCGGACGCGACCGATCGGGAAGCATCCGTGCTGACGGACGCGATCGATCGGATGCGCCGGCCGACGCACCGGCGCGGCAGGGGGTCGGGGGTCGGTTTGGCCTTGTCGGTTGTGACCGAGGACCACCGGACCGGACTCACGGGGTGAGTCCGGTCGACAAGGCCCGGTCGGCCGCTGGGAAAAAGTGTGTGTTTTCCACCCTTTCCACCACATTTCGTGGTGTGGCCTATATATACCACCTTGGTCGCCACTTGCTCTCCCTCTTGGTCATTTTGAATCACTCCTAACATCTTTGAGCAAGCAAGCAAGCCTCCCTCCTCTCTCTCACTCTAGATTTGAGCTTCATTCTTGAGAGAAGAGTTGATCCTAGTGCATTGCATCGAGTTCTTGCATCTAGAGGCACTTGGGGATCGTGGTTGTGACGGTGGATTTCCCGTTATCTTGGAGGCACCGCTCCTAGCCGGCTTGGTGAAGTGGTGGAGGCGTTGGCAAGAAGAGGTGATTGTTTCTTGGCCACCTCCGGTTGATTTGTGAGAGGATTACGCACTCCTCGTCGGGAAGACAAAGTGCAAGGAATACATTGCTCGTGCTTTGGGTACCACACTTGTAGAGTGGTGTGTTGAGGCTAGCAAGGGCACCGCCTAGCTCAAACACCATCCTTGTGTTGGTCGGCACAACTTAGAGAGTAGTTTGTCGGTGTACGTTTAACTCCGGGTGAACAAATCGACTTGTTCATTGTCTTGGTGATTGGTTCTCCATCTCATTGTGTTGATTGGATCATCCTCTTCCCTGATTGGTTCATAGCCTCTACAAGTCGGTATAACAAGTTTCTCACTCTTGCATTACTTTGCTAGATTACTTTGAGTAGAGAGCTAGCACTTGCTTGTGTAGTTTGTTCTTGCTAGCCTAAGGATCATATTAGGCTTGTTCACTAGTTAGAGTAGTGACATAGCTCTTGTGTGACATAGAGATCATAGTTGATATTTAGAATTGTCACTAGAGGCTTGCAAGACCACTAGAGCTAGTGCAAAAACCGCTTTACGCCGTGTTTTTATACTAATCGGTTTGTTTAGTTGAGCTTGTAGAAATTTTTTTATAGGCTATTCACCCCCCCTCTAGCCATCTAGGACCTTACACCTGTGATGGCTATTCTTTTTGGTTGCTATGCACGGTACGGGTGAATCGAAATGTAAACATTCTTAGTAATGGGGTCATCCTCGGTAGCTGAAATGCACAAAAGTGAGATCTCTTGATCACTTCCACTAGAAACTGCATTTCTATAAATAATAACCTGCCGTGCAAAGTATGTTCTTCTAGGGTTCGTAAAACAATAAAAGACCCTAATTACCCAAATTGTGAAACATAGGTTTAAGCCAAGTTGAAAAGCTATTTTAGAGGCAAGAGATACAATCATACTACAATGCAAGGAATTTTGGTAATAATAACATTACAGAGAAACGGGTTGTTACGCTAACGGGTGATTAATTAGTATCCCGTGAGACAAAATAAGATGAAGCAAGATGAAGCAAGATGAAGCAAGAACAAGCAAACATTGTCGAAGAAAGAAAGACCTAAGCTACGAAGACAAATATGGACATAGTTCTTTGTGGTTGTACCTGGGATCAACCCGAAAAAGGTATTTAAGACAACACAATTTTTGTACAAGTTAGATAGCAAGAAATACATAAATTTGTAACACAAGACAAGATACATGTTCGGCTGTTCGCGCTGGATCCGTGCTAGATCCCCGCCTCCAAGGTCGCCCCTCATGGTCCGCATCAACAAAGACGATGAGGGTGGAGGATGGGTCATCGACGACGGCGAGGCCTCCGCCGCCATGATGGGGGAGCCGGACATTGAACAATCTTTTTCTCCATCTCCTTCTCCTTCGTGAGGTCAAATATAATAGGGTTCCCGATGGAGCGCCCCCACACTTTTATAATCTCCCGCATAGATCTTTGTGTTTATACCGAATCAATCGGAAAAAAAGGTATTTAAGACAGATAAAATGAATCACACGTATATGCAAGACAAAACAAAACCTTTTTAGAGCCAATCAAATACAAATAGTAAGTGGACGGCCCTTCGCCGCACATCGTCATTACACCCTCCGTCTCACAAATACTGAGAACGCAATTATTTGACTTCTACTTAATCCTCTTTGACCATTCGTCTTATTTTTAGATTTTTGTGTGGAAATAATAAAATAAATAAATAATTTTGAAAATATCTCTAACAAAAAGTAAGTCATGGGAACGGTGAAAATAATTTTTTTAATAAAGACTAACGGTGAAACGGTAATCGTTGAAGTCAAAGAATTGCGTTTATTTGTGAGACGGTGGGACATGGGAAACGAAACGCAGGCGAGAAGAGGTAAAAAACTAAGGGTGCAAATATAATAGGGTTCCCGATGCAAGTTTGCTAGAGTGGGAAGTTTATAGATCCGAGATTGGTTGGTTAGTGGAAAATGAAATGCACTTAGGATTAGATTCAGCGTTTACCTAAGAAGATATGCGTGCGAAGCTAGCGAGATCATAGTCGCCGGCAACGAGATTTCTTTGCGCACTATTTCCTTCGTGAGCTCAAATATAATAGGGTTGAGCGCCTCACTTTTATAATCTCCCGCATAGATCTTTGTGTTTATACCGAATCAATCGGAAAAAGGTATTTAAGACGATAAAATGAATCACACAGATATGCAAGACAAAACAAAACCTTTTAGAGCCAATAAAAAAAAACCTTCAAAAAAAGGGTAATGCACTTTACAATTTAGATTTAGGTGTTTACCCAACAAGACGTGCTTCTCTTGCGACTTTTTCTTCGGCCGCCGCCCAACCCACTAGTAAAACACCGAGAGATCGAGCGGTAGGGACTTCGAACACGAAGCGCGCCGGGCCATCGATCGAACGCCGCTGATAAACGCCTCGTTCTCCGCGGCGCCCCACGCCGGCCGGGATCACCGGTGAGGAAGTCAAGACGATGGCGCGATCTCGCCCGTAAGCGCCACGGAGGCCCCACGACGGACCCCAGATCCGCAACCACCCAAGAACTTCAGATTTGCCGTTTCAAAAATGACATCAAAAATCATATCTAGATCCATGGGTGTGATAAAGAGGTGCACCTACCAAGGATGTAGAAGGCGAGGAGGAGGGCGGGACCCCGTGTCGGACCGCTCTCTACTCTCTTTGTTTGGTGAGAAGAGTTTGTTAGTCGCCAGAAGTGGCGAGAAGAGGGCACTACTAGTACTAGTAAGTACAAGACGGGAGAAGGAAGTGAGAGATGCGAGAGACGCACAATACTACTAGTATCAGATTGTTCGGTGTGCATACACCATGGCCCCACGGGCACCCGGTTTTTAGACATAAGTTTGCTAGTAGGGGCGATCGTAACTTGTGTACTACTAGTATTTGGAATTTGAAACAGAGTTTGGAGTTAGGAGGGAGAAAGACTAGGCTTTTGGCGGCACTACGGCACTCCTGCATTAAAAATAGAAATCGGGGGTTTTTTTTTTTTTTGTGATGGGTCGAGCGAGGAGCCGAGGACATTGGCGCCGTGCTCGCCCGAATTTCAATTTTGAGCAGAGGGCGGGAGGAGAGTGGAGAAAGCGAGAGTTGTTTTGTTTCGTTTCACTTCCAGCAGGGGACACCGCACCGAATGAGTTTTTGTAGTGAGCGTGGGTTGGACTTCAAAATATATTCAAATTAGGAAATTTGCCAAACTTTGTATAGATAAATACTCTCGATCTTAAGTTATTTATTTCAAGATTTTTGGAGAGCTAGAGCATTCCAAATTTGAACAAAATTTTGATAATAATAACATTACTGAGAGAAACGGGTTGTTCTCGCTAAAGGCGATTTCGGGCCGATTTAATAGTACCCCGTGAGACAATATAAGATGAAACAAGATGAAGCAAGAACATTGTCAAGACGCTTTGTGACCCAACAACATGTGTGATTTTTTTATGAATTTACATAATTTTTTTGCCGTGGTTTATACAAAGTTTACACGAAGATGGTGGTTTGCACTACATATTTTGCCGAAAAGACCTAAGCTATGAAGACAAATATGGACATCCCTCGGGTCGGACTTCGAACACCATCGAGACGCTTGTGACCCTCAACAGAGGATTATAATCTCCAGCCGTAGGTCTTAAGCGCTAGCCATGGCCATGATCGGGCTCGAGACCTACACGGGAGATTATAGTCCCCACGGCCACGAGCCCCTCTCTTAGATGTTAAAAGGGACGATAGAGAGCTACCGCCGCTGTATATTCACTTGGACCGCACCACAACTTGTGCCCACAACACAAGATCTATTATCTTCAAATTGCTCTAGGAGGATAGATAGATGTGTATATGATCTTCTCTTTGATTCTTTTTAAAATCTTCTTTGTGGTTGTACACGGGATCAACCCGAAAAAAGGTATTTAAGACAACACAATTTTTATACAAGTTAGATGGCAGGAGTCACATAAATTTGTAACACAAGAAGATACGCTTTCCTCGGCGTTCGCGCGGGATCCGATGCTAGATATTGCCTCCAAGGTCGCCCTCATGGTCCGCATCAACAAAGACGATGAGGGTGACATCTCCTTGACAAGGCCCTCCCTCCCCCATTATGGGGCAAGAGTACTTAGGTGTGAGCAGGAGTGTTAATATTATCGGTGAACATGGAAGAATTATTTTCTTCACCTTCCTCCAGCTTTTCATCGAAGTTTTTCGAAAAAAAAAAAATATAGTCAACAAGATATGACTATGATAGAGAGTCGCTAAACCATTGCTTCATAGTAGCTTCATGTACTACAATTAACAATAAAATGACAAAGATCTCCTCGCCGTGTGTTTGGTTTGCGCTAATTTTGAAAGCAGAGTCATCTCCTAGAGTTTGCTAAACTAGTTTGCCATCCTTGGATTTTTGCAAAAAAAAAAAAAAAACTTGGCTCCAACCGTAAGAGGTAGTTTAGTGCCTAGTGGACGCCCATCTATCGTACATGGGAACGTAATGCAGGACGAGAAGAGGTAAACGAAGGGTGGAAATACTAGTAGCACGTGTCTTCGTACTACACAAGTTCTGATCGCTTTTAGCAAAGTTATAGCCTAGTGGACGGCCCATCTATCATACATGGGAACACCTCAAAAAAAAAAAAAAAAAGGACGAGAAGAGGTAAACGAAGGGTGGAAATATAATTTAGTTTCACTCTTAGGGTTCCTGACGCAAGTTTGCTAAAGTGGGAAGTTTATAGATCCGGGATTGGTTGGTTAGTGAAAAATGAAATGCACTTTGGGATTAGATTCGGGGTTTACCTAAGAAGAAATGTGTTTTTTTTTCGCGTTTTCTTAGGCCTCCTCCCACACTTTTATAATCTCCCGCATAGATCTTTGTGTTTATACCGAATCAATCGGAAAAAGGTATTTAAGACAGATAAAATGAATCACACATATATGCAAGACAAAACAAAACCTTTTTAGAGCCATTCAAAAAAATAAACTTCAAAAAAGGGTAATGCACTTTACAATTTAGATTTAGGTGTTTACCCAACAAGATGTGCTTCTCTTGAGACTTTTTCTTCGACCGCCCCCCAACCCAAAAGTAAAACACCTAGAGATCCGAGCGGCCGAGACTTCGCAGACGACGGCGTCGGGCAATCCTGTCGAACGCCGCGATAAACGCCTCGTTCTCCCCGCGCAAGGCCCCACGCCGGCCGGGATCCCCCGGCCGTGAAGTCAAGACGATGACGCGACCTCACCGTAGCCGCTACCGGGGACATGAGGCCCCGACGGATCCCAGATCCGCAACCACCCAAAAAAAAACGTAGATTTGCCGTTTCGAAAACCACATGAAAAATCATATCTAGATCCATGGGTGTGATAAAGAGGTGCACCCGCCAAGGATGGAGACGTGAGGCGCCGAGGACGAGGGCATCCCTATGTCGGACCGCTCTCTACTCTTTATTTGGTAAAGATTTGGTGAGAAGAGTTTGGAAGTCGCCAGAACAAGCGAGAAGAGTGGTGGTACTACTAGTACTAGTATGGGAGGAGAAGGAAGCGACGAGAGTGACGAGAGACGGGAGAGAGAAAGACAAGAACTTTTAGTAGAGTGTTCGATGCGGACACCATGGTTTGTTGTGCACTCGGGTTTTCGGACCTTAACTTTGCTAAGAGCGACTATAACTTGTGTAATACACGTACACCTAGTATTTCGAATTTAAAAACGAGTTTGGAGGAGGGAGACAGAATGTTTTAGGCTTTTTGGAGCCACGCTCCTCAATTTCAATTTTTGAGCAGAGGGTGGGAGAAGGGTGGAGAAAGCAAGAGTAGTTTTGTTTCATTTCACTTCAGCCAGGGGGACACTTGTAGCGAGTGTGGGTTGGACTTCAAATATGTATTCAAATCAGGAAATTTGCCAAAGAAAGGAGGACGGACCTAAGCTATGAAGACAAATATGGACGTCCCTCGGGTCCGGACTCGAATAGGGATGACAACAACACCATTGAGACGCTTGCGGCCCCTCGGCAGATTATAATGTCCAAACAAGCAGTCTTAAGCGCTAGCCATGTCCATGACCGAGCTCGAGACCTATATGGAAGATTATTAATTATTATAGTCCTACGGCCACGAGAGCCCCTCGTCGATGTTAGCGGGGACAATGAGTACCAACTACGCTACTACTACTACTATTCACTTGGACCGACCGGCGGAAGGAGGCACACCCGCCTCTACCGGTTTGTGTGGTTAGATCCTTTTGAGCACACAGTAACGTTGTGGAGAGTCTTAGCATCCAGTTTTACACCTTGAAAAATAGAATAGCCAACAAGATATGAGTACTACAGGAGCTAATAAACCATTGCTTCTTCATGTATATAATTAACAAGAACATATGTTACCTCCACAAGTTGTCGAAAATGTCTTTTCTTCACTTTCATTGAGTTTTTCACCCTAAAGAATAGAATAGCCAACAAGATATATGAGTACTACAGGGGAGCTAAACTATTGCTTCCTAGCGACTTCATGTATACATTTAAGCGTAAAATGACATAGCATCTACAAGAGTTTGCTAAACTAGTTTGCCATCCTTGGATTTTATGCAAAAAAAAAAAAAAAAAGTTGGTTTATCTTATTTCAAATTTTATAATACTATTCAATCAGCCAAAATCAGCCTAACATATTCAATATGTAGTAGTAGTATCTTGTAGAGTGTTTGATGTCGACACCATGGTCTCACGGGCACCCGGTTAATGTAGGGCGACACATTTTTGCTTCTTAAATCTTGCTAAGGGCATCAGAACTTGTGTACAATTTTGAATTTGAAAGAGTTTGGATTAATAGGAGGGAGAAAGACTGTTTTAGGCTTTTTTTTGAGTTGCCTCTTACTCCTGGGTACGCTTGTAGTATCTGTTCATACACACTCACACACACACTACACGCACACGACACACACTACCCGTGTACAACCGCACCTAACTACAACTAGTACACACACTATCCTAGGAATCGAACTAGCGTCAGGTTGCTCGCTCACCGGGCGAAGCTAACCAATCGAAAGCTATGCTCGGTCCTCGATCGTTAGGCTTTTGGCGGCACTCCCGCATTAAAAATAGAAATCATTTTTTTTTTTTTTTTTTTTTGTGAAGAGTCGAGCGAGGAGCCGGGAGGGGCCCGGGGCCCCGGGAGTAGTACTCAGATATATCGTGCATGCGAGTAATCCTTTGAGTACAATAGGGCCCACATCCTGGCGCCTATCATCATTCGCACCCGTCCATCCTTGGTGCAGTCGCCGAGTGTCATCTACACCGCACCGACTTTTTTTTCCATGACCAGCCTGTAGGGTCACATATGAAGTCATTTGACAGCCCGTTTCGATGCGATCGGGAGAAGGAAGAGGGAGAAGGGGAGAGAGAGAGAGTTTGGCCAAGCTCCCGCATCTCCATTTGATATAGGGCTGCCAAATTTGTTTCGACACAATTAGTTGGTGAAATATTCGATCAGTAGCACTTTTCGTTTGTATTTGGTATTTATTGTCTTACCATAGAGTAATTAGGCTTAAGATTCATCTCGCTCTTTTCGCCTAAACTGTAATTAGTTTTTTTTTTGTTTCTCTATATTTAAATACTCCATGCATGCGTTAAAAGATTTGATGTGCAGTGCATCGTAGCACTTTTTGGGTTGCATGGGAACTAAACACCCTCCATTTGCACAAAGGCACCATCGATCGCACACCTACACCTACTCCTACTACTATTCACTTGGACCGCACCACAAAGATCTAGTATTATCTTCAAATTGCTTGAGCACCATAGATAGATGGATATGTTCTTCTCTTTAAACCTTTTATAATTTCCTCGCCCACTAGTTCTTTGTGGTTGTACGGGATCAACCCAAAAAAAAAAAAAAGATATTTAAGACAACACAATTTTTGTACAAGTTAGATTGAGTCACATACGTAGTAGATTTGTAAGACGACACAAAATGCACTGTTCCTAGCATTTGCGCTAGATCCGGTGCCGGATCCGCCTCCAAGGTCGTCCACATGGTCTCAGATCCACAAAGATCATGAGGTTGGTAAGACAGATGACAAGGCCACCCTAGGTGTGGGCAGGAGTGTTAGTATCGAAGTTTTTCATCTAGATTTTTGCCCAAAAAAAAATACGACAGGAGTCGCTTGTAGTAGAGTAGCCAACAAGATATGACTATGAAAGGGAGATGCTTAGTAGAGTAGCCAACAAGATATGACTACGACAGGGGAGTCGCTAAACCATTGCTTCCTAGCATCTTCATTTATACAATTAACGAGAAATTATGAAATTTAACCCATTATCGTGTGCCGCTAGAAATATGACCCGAAATCGCATGCCTTATGAAATATGACCCATGTCGCGCGAAGTTCTTATGAAATCTGGATTTTTTGGGATTTTTGTATTTTCTATAAATTTAGAAAATTTCTTTAACTGTTTGAGAATGGGAAAGGACATCATTACCCTTTCCTCAATTCCTCTTGAGCCCCGCCGGCTCACGGAGAGTCGACCGAGCACGACCTTCGCCTTGAGTCCGCTGAAATAGTGATAAGCGCGCCGTCGCCGCCGAACCCGCCCGTCCGCGCCCCAAGTCTACACGCCACGCGCTCTCCATCGCTTCCTCCCCCCGCCTCATTTGCCCAAAGCCCACATCCATAGGGTGGCCGCGCGTGGCAAGTCAGCACGCATATCGGCGGTGGCGTTGGTAGGCGGCCCCCGATGCCCTAAAATGTGAAAAATGGCCCTTGTAATTATTGAAACTGGAAAATTCAAAAAGTCTAGATTTCATAGCAAATCGCACAACATGGGTCATATTTCGTAAAGCAAGCAAATTATGTGTCATATTTCAAAGGCAGGATTAAATTTCACAATTTCTCACAATTAAAAGTAAAATGACAAAAGGCGTCTCCAAGAGTTTGCTAAACTAGTCTACAAGTACCATCCTTGGATTTTTGCAAAAAAAAAAAAAAAAAATTGACTCACGTTCCTCTATTTGCTTCCTTTAGAAGGAATATTCTGTCCTAGTCATCAAGATTCCTAGTTTCTCGCATTCATCGTGTGGGCCCACTTGTAATTTTCTAAATACGTATATCCATGTGACATCTTGTTTTGAAGAATTAATTGAAACAAATTTAATGGTGTAATCGAATTTAATTTAGATTTTTGGTTTGTCGGCTTAAAACATTTTTTAGGTATTTTAAATTGTGGGGCCCGGTGGCCATGCTCTCTCTCATCTATAATTAATCCGACGCTCGCGACAAGGAACCGTAAGCGTTCACGTTGGCATGGCCGGCCGGCTCGCTCGCCCGCCAGCCGCGAGTCCCCGTAGTATTGTTGGAAAAGGGTTTGGGTCAAAACTTTTTGGGAATATAAAAACTCGTCGTTCGGCCCATCCTCGCAGTGTCATCATCCACCAAAGATGGGTCGTAGAGAATCGTAATCATGATGATGACATGCTCGAACACCGCGGTGTCTGATGAGGTGTACCGTACATCGTGGGTCACGTATGGAGTCATTTCACATGCCCGCTCGATCGATCGACGAGAGAGAGAGAGAAGGAGGTGAGTGTTCGATGCCAAATTTGTTTCAACACAAGGCCAAAATTTGCCTCTTTACGGAACAAATCAAGCTGAATTGTTTTGAGCCACAATGCACAAACTAGCAATACAGTTCGATCTGATTCGAGTAGGGAGCATCTATTTAGAAGGCGGCCTCCTCCCCGTCCGGACTTCGTGTAGAGACAACAGCACCGTCGAGACGCTTGCGGCCCTTGGCGGATTATAATCTCCTCCAAGAAGTCTCCAGCCAGCATGCGCCCGCCACATGCGCCCGCCCACGCCGCGGTGTGGCGGCCACACATCCGGTGGCGGGCAAAGCGGCCGCCACACTTGCCACACTCGCCACACACTAAACGACGAGCAAAAATAGAAAAACGACGAAGCATGCGTGGTGTGGCGGCCACCGCAAACTGAACCAAACACTCGCCTTGGGTCCGTGGCATGCCTAATCTTATGAAGGCGAAGTTGGGGCGTGATCCCGACACCCCCTTAAGCTCTAGCCATGCGCATGATACGTGAAGTGGAATCCACGTGAAGCAAGGCGAGGCAGCCCGATAGCATGCAAGAAGAAGGTTGAGAGGTGGAAAAGGATCTCCAAGCGAAGAAGATGTGCTTTTCTTGCGACATTTTCTTCGCCTCCTCCCCATCCTTTTATAATCTCCCCGTAGGGTCTTTGTGTTTGTACCTAGGAAGAATCGGGAAAAGGTATAAGACAAAGAAAAAATAATTGAGCAATGTTGTACAAGCTAGTAGATAGCATGAGTCACATGTGATATGCAAGACAAAACAAAACCTTTTTATAGCCATTCAAAAAACCCTTCAAAAAAAGGAAGGATAATGCACTTTACAATCTAGATTTGGTGCTTACCCAAGAAGATGTGCTTCCGCGACGGACCCCGTGATCCGCAACCACCAAAAAAGAAAAGAAGATGTGCTTCCGCGACGGACCCCAGATCTGCAACCACCAAAAAAAAGGAAAAAACTTTTGTATTAGCCGCCTTCAAAAAAACCACATGAAAAACCATATCTAGCTGCATGGATGTGATAAAGAGCACCACCGCCCGGGATGGAGACGGCGTTTTAAGGCAGGCACCCCGTGGTGTCGGATAGCTTTGTACTACTCAAAGTTTGGTTGAGATGAATTTGGAAAGTCGGGACGGAGAAGAGGTGAGAAGAGTACTAGTAGGTGTAGTATGGGAGAAGGAAGAGACGAGAGATCGCGAGAGAAAAACCGCCCATAGTAGCACTATAAAGGAATCCGAGGTGGCAACTGTAGAGTGTTCGATGCAACTATAAAGGAATCCGAGGTGGCAACTGTAGAGTGTTCGATGCAGACACCATGGTCCCACGGTTAATGTAAAAGGGCGACTGTAACTTGTGTGCTATTTCAAAATTTCAAACATTATTTGGAGTAATAGGACTAGGGAGAATTAGGAATTGGCCCCCGAAAAAAAAAGTTTGTCCTACTCTATCCCAACCGCCATCGTGTGGGCCCACCGTTAATTTTATCTAAATACTATATCCATGTGAAGTCTTGTTTTGAAGAATTAATTGAAACAAATTTATGGTGTAATCGAATTTAATTTAGATTTTTGGTTTTGTCGGTTAAAACATTTTTTTAGGTATTTTAAATTGTGGGGCCCTCAACGTGCCCTCGAACCACGATCGTTGTTGTTGTTTAAATTGTGGGGGCCCGCCCGGTGGCCATGCTCTCTCTCATCTACTAGTGCCATGCTCTCTCTCATCTAGTATACTAGTATATAATTAATCCGACGCTTTCGCGACAAGGAACCGAAGCGTTCACGCGGGCCGCACGGCCGGCCGGCTCGCCTCGACGGCCGCGCGAGTCGGCCGATTTGAGTTGTTGGAAAAGGTTTTGGTCCTTTTTTGGGAATAGACAGCTTGTTGGAAAAGGTTTTGGTCAAAACTTTTTGGGAATGAAAAACTCGCCGTTCAGGGCCATAAAATCGTTCGCATCCAGGTGTGTCATCCGCACCAAAGACGGGTCAGTAGAATCGTAATCATGATGATGACATGCTCGAACACCGTGGAGGTACGTAGAGTGTACCGTACATCGTGGGTCACGTATGGAGTCATTTCACATGCCTGCTCGACGAGAGAGAGAGAGAGAGAGAAGGAGGTGAGTGTTCGATGCCAAATTTGTTTCAACACAAGGCCAAAATTTGCCTCTTTACTGGAACAAATCGTTGAATTCGTTTGTTGAGCCACAATGCACAAACTAGCAATACAAAGTTCGATGCGCATTCTTGGAGAGCCGAAAGCATTCCAAATTTGAACAATTTTTTGATAATATAACAACATTACGGATAACAAAGTTGTTTTGCTAAGCGCCCGATTTTGGCCGATTTAATAGTATTCCGTGAGACATAACAAGCTGAAACAAGATGAAGCAAGAGCAAGTTTAACATTGTCAAAAAGAGGAAGCAAGACCTAAGCTACGAAGGCAATCAGAAGGCGCAAGAGCCGGAGTCGGGAGCCCCAAAATCGAGCCCGGCTCCTAGCGACATGGCCCAATGTTGAGAGGGAGGGAGAGAGAAAAGTGGCTCCTAGCTACAAGTGGGGTGCAGGAGGAGCCGGAGCCAAAGCTTCTTTTGCCAAACTTGTTGAGCCGGAGTCGAAGCGCGACTGAAAAAATGCTCGACTCGGGCGAGGAGAGGGGAGTGGCCCCCGCCGCGACCTCCAAAGACCCATACTTTTATAATCTCCCGCGTAGGTCTTTGTGGTTGTACAAGCTATAGCATGAATCACACAAATATACAAGACAAAACAAAACCTTTTAGAGCCACTAAAAAACTTCAAAAAAGAAGTGCATTTCGAGATCTCAAAGAGGTGTTTACCCAAGAAGATGTGCTTCTTTTGCGACATTTTTCTTCGGCCTCCTTCCCAACCCAACACTAGCTAAAACACGAGATCAAAGCGGCCAGGGACTTTCAGAGACCACATGAAGTCGAGATCCGAACGGCCGGACTCGATCCAGACCGCAACCACCAAAAAAAAAGAAAAAACTTCTAGTATTTGTTGTTTCAAAACCACATGAAAAACCATATCTAGCTGCATGGATGTGATAAAGAGCACCACCGCGGGGATGGAGACGAAGGCGAAGGCGAACCGCACTCGTGTCGGACCGCCTGCACTCGTGTTTGGTTGAGATGAGTTTGGAAAGTCGGGACGGAGAAGAGGTGAGAAGAGTACTAAACTAGGTGTAGGTGTAGTATGGGAGAAGGAAGAGACGAGAGAGACTGCGAGAAAAAACCGCCCATAGCACTATAAGGAATCCGAGGTGGCAAATCGTAGAGTGTTCGATGTAGACACCATGGTCCTACGGTTAATGTAAAAGTAACTTGTGGCCTATTTCAAAATTTCAAACATTGTTTGGAGTAATAGGAAGGACTATGGGAGAATTAGGAATTTGGCCTTGAAATAAGTTTGTCTTAGGAATTGAACCATTTTTTTTTTTTTGAATTTGGGAATCGGCCCCAAAACAAAAATTTGTTAGAATCCGCCTTTCGTCACTTTTGGAAAATATGCATGGTTACGACTAACAAAACATCCAACTTTTCATCACGCATGTGATCGATAGATCGATCAATCCCAATTTAAAACTTGCTTATAGTGCCCACACAACACCACAGAAGAAACTTTCACACTCCTTGCGGATCCTACACTCCTCGCCGCAGAACATCCTCCACGCCCGAAATGAATCGCCCATCCGTGAATGGCGGCGCACCGCCGCCCTCGCACCGATGCCCGTCATGGCGAGGCACCGGTGGTGCCGGAGGACGGTATTTCTACTCCAATTTGGCGGTATATGTGCCGCCATCAAGTCGCCCTCAAGAAATCCCATGCATGTCGCCAGGGCCGTTCAGCAGAGTTCCAGTTCTCGCAGTTCACAGACGTCCGGCCAGCCGCCGCCGGTGGTCGCCGATCTCACGCAACACCCGCCGCCGCGCATAGTCGCTTCACGGCACCGGTGTTGGCATGTAGAGCACAAGAGCAAGAACATACTTGGCGGTTTCATGCCTCGACGCGGCGGCGGCGCAGCAGCTTCTCGAGCGATGGCGATGACGCGGCAGCGGCCTTCGACGAAGATGGGCATACATGCCGGCTTTGAAGCACGCTCCCGGTTGCCGACGGCGGCGAGCTTGGTGATAAGATTTCGCGATACTTGAGCGAGTAGTACGGCCACCCGCCCGCTCGCCGGCCGGCAAAGACCTAAGCGGGATGTCCGTCCCACTGGGGGTCGCCGCGACGCCGCTCATCATCGTGAACGTGGCCCGCAGATTGTGGAGGTCCTCCATGGGATTCGCCGAGACCTTGGCGACACCAATCGCACTCTACAAGCATGTCACGCCGGAAGGTTTTCCATGGTGCGGGCGGCGCTGGCTGCGAGCTTTTTTTTGGGGCGGCGCGCCTAGCTACGCTTTGTGCGGCGAAGAGTTGGTCGCCACAGCAATAATGCGGGTGCGAAGACTGGTGCAGGGGCGTGGGTTATGGGCGGGCCGCCGCGGTCGGCAGTCCCGGCGAGGTGTCGAGCCAAATGGGCGCACTAACTATCCCAAAGGCGCTGGCCTCAGAAGATAAATGTTTTCAAAATGTTACATGTTTTCCCATGACAAGATGATCTCAAATCAAAATGTTGTAAGCTATAAAGTTTCATGGATATTTGAGAACTACAATCATTATGTTGGTGGTTTGTCTATCCGACGTCACTTAAAAAATTTAAATTTCAATTTCCAATTTTTTGAAATTGAGACCTATATGTATATAGTTTATCTTTACAAGATAATGTGAAACCAAAAAGTTTTCAACTAGAGAGTTTCACAACTTAGCAAGACCTACAATTCTTATTTTGGTTGTTTCCCCATCCGACATAGTGCTAGTGACATTGTTCACTATAATCTTAGAAATTTGTCTTCTACTTTCATAAACTCTATGACACATGTGTAAATCTCGTGGAAGAAGTTGTTAAGTTTTGACATCATCATATGAATAAATGACCTACATAAAAGATGTACATCTTAAGAAGTTATACAAGTTTTGACCATAGATTAAAAAGAAAAATTAGGGTTCTTGTTGGAAGCTCTGGGCGTGGGGGAGGTGAACAAAAGTTATAAGCTTCCCCATCCGACATAGTAGTGCTAGTGACATTGTTCACAAATCTTAGAAATCTCTCTCTCATAGTTTCATCAACTATATATGAGATATGTGTAAATCTTGTGAACAATGTTACCATATTTGGCGACATCGCCGGATGAAGAAATGGCCAATATAAAAGGTGTACTACATCTTTAGAAGTTATACAACTTTTACGTGCTTGACTTCTTTCAAAACAAAAATCATTGGATGAACCAAAAATGTTGTTGGTATAAGTTGTAATTTTGAAATTCAAATTTCAAATGTTCTCAATAAAACATGACAAAAGTAATAGCAAAAGAAGAATACAATATCTTGATATATACAATTTCATTATTCTTTAAAAAAAAATAGAAATACAATATCTTGATATATAAAAAACTATCACATTTGGAGTTACTATGAGGGAGAAAGACTAGTTACAAGTTTTGGCCACAGATTAAAAAGAAAAATCGAGTTCTTGAGTCAGAAGGCCTCTCGCAAGCATGTCTCCATATGCGCTCAGCGATCCAGCGCCTCGGTTGGGCGAGCCGGCCCGATATCTTGGGTGAGTTAAACCCAGTCAAATGGTCACGGGTAGGATCGAAAAATGAGAGCGTGGGATTTTAAGGCGTGTTTGGTGCCCTGGATATGCCCCGGCCTAGGCTCCGTCGTGCAAAGGTGTCGGTGTTTGGTTACCCGCTCTCGCCCCCGAGCCGGGCTCCCCCTTTCGTGCAAAAGTGCTCCACGGCTGGGCTCGAGAGGAACGGCCGAATCCGAGCGTTCCTCCCGGCGGGCTCGCTCCCGTGCTCCCTCGCGACAAAGGCCGCCTCGGCGATTTCGGCCGCCCCGGAGATGACAACTCTCTAGGGTTTCCTCCCTCCCTTCGCGCCCAATCCCCTCGCCTATATATCCCCCTCGCTCCCTCCTCCTCGCTCTTTCCGCCGCCGAAGTTCTTCGCCACCGGGCCGGTTTTTCTCTCCCCTCTCGATTTGTTCTTTCTTTGTGAATCGTGGATCCGAGAGGCCTCTCTCTCCTCTCTCTCTCTCTCTTGTGTTGTAGCAAGTGGATCCGAGCCCTCTCCTCTCTCAGTGATTTTTTTTTCCTCTCTCCTTGTTCTTCAAACCCTAGCCGGGATTACATATGCCTTATTGCCCGTGATTTTTTTTTTTTTCATAAAATCCGAGCACATGCCCTATATGCCCGTGATGTTTTTCCTATACTTTAAGCACATGCCTTAGGGATGTGATCATTGTTCCTATAACTGAAAGCACATGACCTAGCCAATGATGTTTCTACATGAACTCGAGCACACATAAGCCATGCCGTGTTATGTTTCCTACAATTTGTTTCTTTTGCAAAAGAATGGCATGGTATGTGGTTCATCATGGCAGGAAACCCGGGTGTACTCAACCCGAAAGAAGCACACGAGCAAGTATATAGGTTCCGTGGAAATTGCTACAGAAATATAACACAAAAGTGGAGGCCGAGCAAGCTTTTGGTACGGGTCGTGGGACAATGAGGTGGATCCACCCCTTCTACTACCACTTGTTAATCCACCCGTAAACCAACCCGTTGGAGATCGCTGGCAACCGCTTGTTTACTAGTGCTCGTAGTAGTCCTAATTATTGTTGTAGTCATAGGGTTTTTAGTTTGGAAGCTATGGTAAAAGACTAGTTACTTTTATTGTGATCGGCTTGTAGCTTGTGACAATTTGAATGTGATGCAACTAGCATGTATGCAGCAACCAAACAACAACCATGCATGCACAAATTTAAATCTCACGCAAATGCACGGTACCAAACAACAACTCTAGCTAGCCCGGTTGGGTTCATGCAACCAAAAGAGGGGGCTGTTGCATGCATTTGGCGGCCAAATTAACTGGCGCCAGCCGAGCCATGCGAAGCCAGCTGGGATGCCACACAGCAACCAAACACGCCCTTAATGATCGGGCCGGGCCGGTGCACTCCGGCCAAGAATGGTGACATGACGCGTTAAAAGAAAAATTGGGGCGGCGCCTTTTCCTACAAACTCATCTATACTTACACAAAGCGCCGTCTATACACACCCTTGCATGTGAATCCTTTTGCGTATCCTACACACCTCGGCAGTAGAATGGGGCCCACGCCCGCCACCGTCGTTCCATCCATCTTTGCCGCAGTCGCGCAAGGTGTGATCCGCAGCAGTGACTGCGACCGATCGTTCGGCCGGGCCGGGTTCAGCCACCAGCCAAGAGTGCTTTTCTCTCACAAAAGCCGGCCCGGCCAGCGATAATTTTCTCACACAACAAATCAGCACCGGCCGGCCCGAGGCACCGACCGGGCCGACGAGAACGAAGGACGGACGCCCACTACTATAGACTCTTTGTTCCCAAAGACGGGTCGGTAACTTTTTTTTTTTTTTCCAAAGACTGCTCACTAATTCTTATTTTAATTTGGTTGTTTCCCCATCCGACATAGTGTTAGACATTGTTCACAAATCTTAGAGATGTCTCTCGTAGTTTCATATAAACTATATGTGGATGTGTAAATCTTGTGAACAATGTTACCGTGACGTCGTTTCGGGTGAAGAAATGACCAAGTGTAAAAGGTGTACATCATAAGAAGTTGTACAACTTTTATATGTTCATGACTTCTTCTCGCTGAAATCATTAGATGCTCCAAAAAATGTTGTTTGAAGTTGTAATTTTGAAATTCAAATTTCAAATGTTATTGATGAAACATGACAAATCTATATATACCTATATTAAAAGCACGAAAAATTTCGCCTTTTTTTTTTCACCATCGTTTTCTTTCACCTCTCTTCCAGATATCTATGCGGACTTTAAGAAAGTCCATGAAAATACCAAAAATAAGTGGGTCCAAGTATTTGATCCCCGCGGTGCCAAGACGTGATAAAATAGGATTGTATTAGAGTCCTGCTCGCAAGCAACTCGGGCGGGCGGTGATTTGACAATACGTCGCGGACGCATAAGAATACAAGTATACATGATAAAGTGCCAAAATTTCTACCATCCGTTTTTCACCCTTTTTTTTCGCGCCTATTTCTTTTTATGTCCCCTAGCAGCCTCACACCAGATCTATTGTTACGTGTGAATCGCGGCGATGATACAAGGGTATATATGATCCACCAAATCATTAAAACTTCGAAGTCTAATAAGAGTAGTGCCTAGCCATCGCGACCGAAGTTTGATAAGCAAAGATGCAAAAGTAGCCGCCATAAGATCGAAGAAGAGGCCACATGCACGCATACCCACATGCACGCATACATCTTTGTCATCGGTGGAGAGACTTCCAACTTTCAAGAGTTTGTGATCTAATTCGGGGCATGGGCCTAATGTCAAGAAGAGAAAAAATGGAGGGTTTCATGAGCAAAGATGCAAAGAAATATAAACAAATGATTGTAAAAGTTGATCAAGATTTATATAGACATGAGGATTTCCCAATACAAAGTGTTTTGTTAGCTTCTTGTCTTTTATCAAACAATGAACAAATTGACTACGACTTATAAAATCCATATAGAATCAAAACCAAATAAAAAATGATAATTGAAATTTTGTTAAGTTCTTTTCAATCTGAGTGTAATCATGTTTAAGGGCATGTAACACCCTTAGACAATCTACTCCAAAGCCGGCCCGAAAGAGTATAGATTAAATATAAATCATTATCCTAAACAAATAAATTCTATATTTCAAATTTCATAAAAAATAACATTGTTAGTCGTAAATATTTGATTTTGTTTCTCCCGTTTGCAACGCACGAGCATATTTGCTAGTAGTAATACAAGTAATAATAATACAATCGCCGATAGAGCATGATTTTAAAAAAAAATTAGAAAGAAAAACCATCAATTTTGGAGTTACTATGAGGGAGAAAGACTAGTTACAAGTTTTGACCAGAGATTAAAGGAAAATTAGAGTTTTTGAGCCCCTCAGACACTACCTTTTTTAAATAGCCCGCTATAGCCTTTCGAGGCGTGGTGCCGCTATTTCTGCTCATGTAAGTATAATTTAGTCGCCCGCTTATAGCCCGCTATTAGCTCCGCTTATAGCCGCTTTCCTTGTATCGGTTTAATTAATATGATGCGTGTCAATCTTTTTCTATCATTTGCGTTCTATCGTTCCTCGTCTTAGAAAAACCGCGCCAACGGTGAATCACCCCTTCGAGGAGAAGTCCATCATGGCGCGGCACACGGGAGATGATGTCTCTAGCGATGGGAGGACTAACACCGTGATCCCCGAACCTAGAGTTCCTATCTATGCTATCGGATGAGCTGGTTTGAATGGGCTCCGCCTACCGCGAGCTCGACGCCGACGCTGGGGGCGTGGCGGCGGGCGGAGCGGGAGCGACACTCTCCGCGACCGAGGACAAGGCCGAGGTTACATGGACGGGATATGGAGGCATCGAGAGTGCGGCGTAAACGGTTTTCAAAACTCGGTCGAGGCGGGGACGGGTCGCAGAGGGGTTGTTGCCGCGTGGTGAACGCTTAGCTCGAACGCCGGCCGGGCCGGGCGCGGTGAACCGGCGGACACGGCAAAATTGCTCCAAAGGTGACCTCAACGGCACAGAATAGCGCCTTCGCCGACGAGCCTCGAGGTGGCAAGGTAAGAAAGAAGGGAGAGAGTTCAGCCCGAGAGGCGGCTAACTATAGCCATGCCGCCGGGTGCTCGCGGGGGCGCCATGGTGCGCGTGGTCGCCGTGCGAGAATTAATGGTAGACACTAAAAAGTAAGTGAGCATTATAACACACGGATTATATTACAACTAATTAAAACATCTCGGTCTTCGCTCCATCCAGATCTACGTTTCTTGAACATCACCGCTAGGTAAGGATCGAACATATGCACACCATATATGCATCACCTACGACGCGTGCACACTTCCAAAAGCTACCAAAAGTTGTTATATCTAGCTAGGCGCGCCACCGCAATCGTGAGCAACTCCCCCCGCATTGGAAGAACGAAGTACACTCATGCCCACAAGCCATCAACGAAGAACAAAGTAGACTCGCCGCGATCCCCGCATCGCCGGCTGCAGTACACTCCCCCACGTTGACTTCCACGCCCGACTCGACCATCCGCAATGTCGCCACAGCCCGGCATGCTGCATCGAAGATGCCCGTGTTGGCGAGGCACCGGCGGTTGGGCAAAGGAGGAGACGACGGAGAAACCGAAAACCCGCCGGATACGGGCGCCACCATCAGCTCCGCCGCCAACACCGCTATTGGGATGCGCGGCGCTGAGGCGCGTACGCTATCGGTGCCCCACGCCGCCGCCGCCACCGCGCCGCGCTTCGATCCCCCGCAACACCTTTCGCGGCAAGTTGTCGCCGTCATCGGCGCCGGTGTTCATCCTATAGAGAGCAAGGGCGTGTACGCATGAAGCGAGTTCATGCCCCGCGATCGGGCGGCGTAGCGCAAAGATGTCGGCGGGGCGCGACGGTGCCGCGGCCATCGACGAACACAGGCGCAACAGCCTGCTCGGGCACGCTCCGGGTTGCCGACGATGGCGAGATTGGTGATGAGGGTACGCCATTCCCGTTTCGCTGGAAAACCCGCCCAGTGGGATGCTCCGTCCCACCATGGCATCGCCGCACACCTCTCGCCATCCGCTACAGGTGCGGCGCAGAATGGTGAGGTCATCCATGGGATCCTCGCCTCCTTGGCGACGCCGGATGGCAACCAATGCAAGCATCTCCGACGGAAGCATTTGCATGGTGCGCGGCGAGGACGACGCGGTGCCCGGCGGCGGTGGTGGTACGTGGAAGGCGACGCGTGAAGCTAAGCTTATAGCGCGACGGCGACGGCGGCGGCGACGACGAGATAGATGTAGCCGGGCGCGGAAGTGAGTTCGCGCTCCAATTGCAGCAATGCGTAGAGAGGTGGTGACGACGTCGTCAGAGTAGAGTAGTAGACCAAGACAGACAAAGTGCTTTTTATTACTCACGCTTTTTAGTATCGCGGTTCAGAGTGTAGTTGCGAACCCACGCAGTTCGGCAAACGTGGAGTACTCCCTCCGCTTCAACCAAAAAAAACGCAATTCTTTGACCTTTCAAAATCTAATTTGACCATTCGCTTTATTTGAATAATGTATATAAATATTATCAATTTTGTTATGACTTATTAGATCATTAAAGATATTATAACAATAGCTAATTTATTTTGGAATTTACACAAATATGTTGAGCAAGACGAATAGTCAAATTAGATTTTGAAAAGGTAAAAAAATTATTTTTTTTTTATGAACGGAGGGAGTATCACTCACGCCTTTACACAACGCTGGGTCAACGGATGACATCCCTATTAAGCATAGGTGGATCCACTCCACTCGCTTGACTTTTCACAAAGTGCGTAATCTTGACACCAAGCATTGCACCGACGTGTTGTGATATTCGCAAATTACCACAATAATAACATTGCATCGGCATTACATGTTTACAACATACTCCCTCTGTCCCTAAATGTTTGTCTCTAGAAAACCGTGTTTCTCTCACAAACACGCTTTCCCGGCGATACACATAAAGGGACGGAGGGAGTACATCGTAACACATCCAATGACAAAACACGCATAAGAGACGTAATAATAAACATGTTCGTCTTCCTCATCAAGTCCTCCAAAGATCCGCTCCAAGTTTTTCTTCTTGGTGTCACCACTTGACCGCCTTAATCGAAGCTTCTTCTTCATCCAAAGACCAACTCCTCTTTCCAATTCGAAGGGCTTAACAACTATGATGCCAAGATCCTTCAAGACCTAGAAGTATTCCTTTTCAAATCGGTAGTAATGACATTGCCGCTTATTAGGGTATCAAAAAAAATGTGCACACAAATTAGTGCAAAACTAGGGGCAGGGGAGGCCCGACAACACGCCAACACTACGTAACGAAATACTCACCCCATTTCCTAGCACACTTGAAGTAGAGTCGGCCACGGTTATCACCATCCTTCTTGGTCCGCGCCTCCACCACCCGAGCAAGACCGCGGTCCGGACAACCGATGAGCGGAACCCGCCGAGCTCACCAACCGGATCCCATTGAAGCCTATTCCTCGCCCTTCCACCTCCGGACATGACTCCGCCAAAGGAGACCGAGACATCGGGCTCGAGCTCACTTTGGGAGAAGGGATGGAAGAGAGCAAGAGATGGAATGAATCGCAAGAGAGGCGTATGCATACGTAGGGAGAGCAAACGCAGTAGTAGATCCCGACAGACGGCCCCTCCACGGGTGTGCACTATGACCCCGACAGATGGCCCCACCACACGCCTACCGCAGCTGAAGTGGCTTTCTTTCACAAAAATAATACTATTCAATCACCAAAATCACCGAAACAGCTTACTTGGGCCCGCCTAATTTTTCGCTACGATTTTTTACGCCGAGCCTTTACAAAACTCAAAAAAATTTACCCGCCTCGCCACACAGTCAAAAAGCGATTCATTTCGACGGGGGTGTTTGGTTCCTAGCCACACTCCTCACAGCGACTCTAGGGTTTCCCGAACCTCATCACCCCGCCGCCACCGCCGACGATCCGCGCCATATCTGCCGACGCCGCTTCCGCCAAATGACCTCCTTCTCCGACGGCTTCTTCCTCCACCCAGCCGGGCCGCCATTCTAGGGTTTGATATCTAGCCCATCAATCTTGTCTCGCGGCCTACTGTTATTGAACTACGCTTTTGTTAGATTCCACTATTCCCGAACTACCTTTTTTGTTTTTTCCGTGATCCGTGCCTCCTCAAGCCCTGCTCGCTTGTGTTTAATATATAGTATTCTCAGACGCGAGAGAGAATAAGCTGAAAACAAGATGAAGCAAGCACAAGTTTAACAGGTCGACTAGTCCTCACATACCGCCTATTACGCATTAATTGAACTATAATTTTATCCTCATAATATGGATATAATTGAGTTGTACATACCGAACTTGACACCTCATCGCTACTGTGCCCGATCGCTACTATATATAACTACAATGTTGTTGTTATCCACCGGCCTATTATTTTCTTTATAGATGAATATGCGTGCTCAAGTAAACACGATCGCCTCAGAGTACTAGGTGTATCTTGTCATACAAAAATGTGCATATTAAATGAACCGCCACGAAACTATAGTTTCTTTATACTCCACTATTCCTGAAACTTTTTTTTTTTTTTGGTGATCTGCGTCCCCTCGAGAGCCCTGCTCGCTTGTTTAATAGTATCCCGTGAGAGAATAAGTCTGAAACAAGATGAAGCAAGATTGCAAGAACAAGTTTAACAAAGCTCTCGCCTACTCCTCATACACCGCCTATTACGTAATTGAACAGTATAATCAGATCCTCGATGGATGTATTGAGTTGTACATACCGAACTTGACACTGGCTACTACATTAATGTTGTTACCTTTGTGTTTTTGTTTTAGGAGACCGCAACTACTACTGCTATTTTCTTTATAGATAAATATACATGCTCAAGAACAATGACCGCTCCTATTAAATGAAATGTTACTAAACCGCAGCTTTGTCTATACTATTCTATTCCCGAACTACATTTAATTTATTTTGTGTTCTCAGGACTCGCGGGTTACCGTAGTCCTAATAGACGCCTATTGCAGAATTGAATCGTATAATATTAGCCTCACATGGATACTTCAGTGATTTCCATCCAAACAGTATCATCAACGCAAAGCATCCCGGTGTCGCCTCGAATTTTTCGGGCCGCCACGAAGTGAGGAAAGGTGATAATTTTCGCCGCTTATTTTCTTCATAGATGAATACACAAGATCGAGAACACTAACCGCTCGGCCGAAAGTACTACTACTATCTTGTCTTACAAAAATTTTTCCCGCTAAACGAACTATTGCTAAACTACGCTTTTGTTTATATTCTTCTATTCCTCGAACTACTTCCTCCTCGGTTTGTAAGTCGCTTTTGACTTTTTGGTACATCCATTTAGCTATGTATCTAGATACAATATAATATGCCCGGATACATAGCAAAATGGACGAACCAAAAAGCCAAACGATTTACAATTTGGAACGGAGGGAGTGCAATTTTTTGTGATCCGTGCCTCTCTCCATTAGAGTGGCTATTTTTACGCCGGTTCGCCAAACTTAACGCAACCCTCCTCCTTTACCCGGGTTTGGGACCTCTCGCTCAAGTGACGAAGATACTTTTAGTGATTTCCATCCAAATACCGCATCAACGCATCATCCGTGTCGCCTCGAATTTTTCAGCCGCCAAGAAGTGAGGAAAGGTGATAATTTCGCCGCTTATTTTCTTCATAGATGAATACAAAAGCTTGAGAACACTAACCGCTCACAAGTACTACTACTATCTTGTCTTACAAAAATTTTCCCACTAAACGAACCTGCTGCTAAACTACGTGTTGTTTATATTCATCTATTCCCGAACTACTTCTTCCATTTTTTTTTAAGTTTTTTTGACTTTTTGGTACATCCATTTAGCTATGTATCTAGATACAATAATATGCCTCGATATATAGCAAAATGGACAAACCAAAAAAGTCAAAGCGACTTACAATTTGGAACGGAGGGAGTGCAATTTTTTGTGATCTCAGGCCTCTATGGATTGTGTAGTCCTTACAGTCGCCTATTCTGTAATTGAAATGTATAATATTAGGGCCTTGCTAATTTCTAGGTGACTGAAATTTTCAAATCTTTTCAGCGATGAAGCTTTTTTTTTTTTTAGATAATGGATGAGAAAACATCCGCCTCTACATCCGAGGATGTACATGTACCAATTATTACAAGTAGTGGATAAAAAGGTAGAGCAAAACAAGTCTCTAAAATGTATAAAGAGAACTAAAGCAAATGATAAATGTGCTTCCACCTTCTATAGGGAAACTCCAAAGTAATCACTTTTCACTTCTTTTTCTCGCTAATTAGCGAGAGTGTGTTCTTGTCTTGTTCATCACGCCGCAATCGGGCTCAAGCATCCGCAGCCAATAGGCTCATCGAAAAATAACCTTCGACAACGAGAAAACTTTCATTTTGTTAAAGATAATATCGTTTCGACAAATACCAAATGGCCCAAAGATATAGCCGTGGACGCCAACCCAAATCAAGTTTCTAATCCTTTTATTCTCGATTAGTAAGCCATGTACCAAACATATGGCTTATGTAGATCTAGGCCGGTTTAGGCCAAGAGCATAAAAGATGATCCTCCATACCGTTTTTTGAATACGGACAATCTAGGAAAATGTGTTGATGGTCTCGATTCATATTACAACCAACACATTTCTAGCTTCCTTTCCGCTTTTTTCCTAGTGAGGAAAGGCGATAATTCTGCCGCTTATTTTTTCATAGATGAATACATAGCTCAAGAACACACAAGCTCAAGAACTATCTTGTCTTACGTAAATTTTCCTACTAAACGATTGTGCTAAACTACTACTACTATCTTGTCTTTACTTTTTTGGTAAAATTTAGCTATGTATCTAGATACAATAATATGATACATAGCAAAATGGACTAACCAAAAAGTCAAAGTTTACTTACAATTTGGAAACGGAGGGAGTGCAATTTTTTGTGATTTATATTCATCTATTTTTTACGCCGGTTCTCCAAACTTAACGCAACCCTTCCTTTTTCGGTTTGGGACCTCTGCTCAAGTGACCAAGCTTTGATTTCCATGGCATTTGGAATTTTTACATCCATTTAGCTATTTTATCATAGATGAATACAATGAGAACATATGCCGAAAGTACGATATATCTTGTCTTACAAAAATTTTCCCACTAAACTAAAAAGTCTAAAACAAAGTTGTTTATATTCCTCTACGAACTAATTTGGAACGCTTTTGACTTTTTTTGGTACATCCATTTAGCTATGTATCTAGATTTTTGATATATAGCAAAATGGACAAACCAAAAAAGTCAAAGCCTTACAATTTGGAATGGGGGGATTGCAATTGATGTAGTCTCTCGTGGATTGTGTAGTCCTCACAGATTTATTACGTAATTGAACTATATAATATTAGGGCCTTACTAATTTCCGTGTGACTGAAATTTTCAAACTGCTCAAGCGATGAAGCTTTTTTTTAGATAATGGATGAGAAAACATCCGCCTCTACATCCGAGGATGTACACACCCAATTATTACAAGTAGTGGATAAAAAGGTAGAGCAAAACAAGTCTCTAAAATAGATAAAGAGAACTAAAGCAAATGATAAATGTGCTTCCACCCTCTATAGGGAAACTCCAAAGTAATCACTTTTCACTTCTAGTTTTCTCGCTAATTAGCGAGAGTGTGTTCTTGTCTTGTTCATCACGCTACAACTAGGGCTCAAGCATCGCAGCCAATAGGCTCATCTAAAAATTACCTTCGACAACGAGAAAACTTTCATTTTGTTAAAGATAATATCGTTTCGCCGGCCAAATGGCCCAAAGATATAGCTATGACGCCAACCCAAATCAAGTTTCTAATCCTTTTTATTCTCGATTAGTAAGCCATGTACCAAACATATGGCTTATGTAGATCTAGGCCGGTTTAGGCCAAGAGCATAAAAGATGATCCTCCATACCGTTTTTTGAATACGGACAATCTAGGAATAGGTGTTGGATGGTCTCATTCATATTACAACCAACACATTTCTCGCTTCCTTTCTAGTTTTTCCTAGTGAGGAAAGGCGATAATTCTCGCCGCTTATTTTCTTCATAGATGAATACACAAGCTCAAGAACACCGACCGCTTTGTCGAGTACTACTACTATCTTGTCTTACAAAAAATTTTCCTACTAAACGAACTATTGCTAAACTACGCTTTGTTTATATTCTTCTATTCCTCGAACTACTTCTTCCATTTTCAGTTTGTAAGTCGCTTTTGACTTTTTTGGTACATCCATTTAGCTATGTATCTAGATACAATAATATGCCTCGATATATAGCAAAATGGACGAACCAAAAAAAAGTCAAAGTGACTTACAATTTGGAACGGAGGGAGTGCAATTTTTTGTGATCTGTGCCTCGTGGATTGTGTAGTCCTCACTGCATTGCCTATTACGTAATTGAACTATATAATATTAGGGCCTTGCTAATTTCCGTGTGACTGAAATTTTTAAACTGCTCAGCGCGATTTTCTTTTTTTTTTTTTAGATAATGGATGAAAAACATCCGCCTCTACATCCGAGGATATACACAACCAATTATTACAAGTAGTGGATAAAAAGGTAGAGCAAAACAAGTCTCTAAAATAGATAAAGAGAACTAAAGCAAATGATAAATGTGCTTCCACCCTCTATAGGGAAACTCCAAAGTAATCACTTTTCACTTCTAGTTTTCTCGCTAATTAGCGAGAGTGTGTTCTTGTCTTGTTCATCACACCGCAATCGGGCTCGCATCGCGCAGCCAATAGGCTCATCTCCGAAAAATTACCTTCGACAACGAGAAAACTTTCATTTTGTTAAAGATAATATCATTTCGACAAAGACCAAATGGCCCAAAGATATAGCCGTGACGCCAACCCAAATCAAGTTTCTAATCCTTTTTATTCTCGATTAGTAAGCCATGTACCAAACATATGGCTTATGTAGATCTAGGCTGGTTTAGATCCTCCATACCGCTTTTAGCATAGGAAAAAGATGATCCTCCATACCGCTTCCTTTTTTGAATACGGACAATCATAGGAATAGGTGTTGGATGGTCTACTATTCATATTACAACCAACACATTTCGGCTTCCTTTCTAGTTTTTCCTAGTGAGGACGAACCAAAAAAGATGATAATTTTGCCGCTTATTTTCTTCATAGATGAATACACGAGCTCAAGAACACCTTTACCGGGTTTGGGACCTCTCTGCCGTGACGGTACAACTATCTTGTCTTACAAAATTTTCCTACTAAAGGTGAAATTCCGCCGCTTAAAGATTGCTAAACTACGCTTTGTTTATATTCTTCTATTCCTCTGAACTACTTATTCCGCTAGTTTGTAAGTCGCTTTGACTTTTTGGTACATCCATTTACCTATGTATCTAGATACAATAATATGCCCGGATATATAGCAAAATGGACGAACCAAAAAAGTCAAAGTGACTTACAATTTGGAACGGAGGGAGTGTAATTTTTTTGTGATATGTGCCTCCTCGTGGATTGTGTAGTCCTCATTTAGCTACGCCTATTACAAAATTGAACTTTATAATATTAGGGCCTTGCTAATTTCGTGTGACTGAAATTTTCAAATCTTGAAATTTCAGCGAATTTTCAAAGCTTTTTTTTTTAGATAATGGACAAGAAAAACATCCAAGCCTCTACATCCGAGGATATACACAACCAATTATTACAAGTTGTGGATAAAAAGGTAGAGCAAAACAAGTCTCTAAAATGATAAAGAGAACTAAAGCAAATGATAAATGTGCTTCCACCCTCTATAGGGAAACTCCAAAGTAATCACTTCTAGTTTTCTCGCTAATTAGCGAGAGTGTGTTCTTGTCTTGTTCATCACGCCGCAACGGGCTCGCATCAGCAGCCCAATAGGCTCATCCGAAAATTACCTTCGACAACGAGAAAACTTTCATTTTGTTAAAGATAATATCATTTTCGAAAGCGCCAAATGGCCCAAAGATATAGCCGTGACGCCAACCCAAATCAAGTTTCTAATCCTTTTTATTCTCGATTAGTAAGCCATGTACCAAACATATGGCTTATGTAGATCTAGGCCGGTTTAGGCCAAGAGCATAAAAGATGATCCTCCATACCGTTTTTGAATACGGACAATCTAGGAATAGGTGTTGGATGGTCTCATTCATATTACAACAAACACATTTTAGCTTCCTTTCTAGTTTTTCCTAGTGAGGAAAGGCGATAATTTCGCCGCTTATTTTCTTCATAGATGAATACACGAGCTCAAGAACGGCTTTGACTTTTTGGTCGCCTGTCGAGTACTAACTATCTTGTCTTACGTAAATTTTCCTACTAAACGAATCGTTGCTAAACTACGCTTTGTTTATATTCTTCTATTCCTCGAACTACTTCCTCCGTTCGGTTGTAAGTCGCTTTTGACTTTTTGGTACATCCATTTACCTATGTATCTAGATACAATAATATGCCCGGATATATAGCAAAATGGACGAACCAAAAAAGTCAAAGTGACTTACAATTTGGAACGGAGGGAGTGTAATTTTTTGTGATCTCGTGGCTCTCGTGGATTGTGTAGTCCTCACTGCATCGCCTATTATGTAATTGAAATCGTATAATATTAGGGCCTTGATAATTTCTGTGTGACTGAAATTTTCAAATCTGTTCAGCGATTTTCAAATTTTTAAGCTTTTTTTTTTTAGATAATGGATGAGAAAAACATCCGGCCTCTACATCCGAGGATATACACAACCAATTATTACAAGTAGTGGATAAAAAGGTAGAGCAAAACAAGTCTCTAAAAACAGATAAAGAGAACTAAAGCAAATGATAAATGTGCTTCCACCCTCTATAGGGAAACTCCAAAGTAAATCACTTCTAGTTTTCTCGCTAATTAGCAAGAGTGTGTTCTTGTCTTGTTCATCACACCGCAATCGGGGGCTCGCATCGCAGCCAATAGGCTCATCTCGAAAATTACCTTCGACAACGAGAAAACTTTCATTTTGTTAAAGATAATATCATTTCGATGGGGCTTTAAATGGCCCAAAGATATAGCCGTGACGCCAACCCAAATCAAGTTTCTAATCCTTTTATTCTCGATTAGTAAGCCATGTACCAAACATATGGCTTATGTAGATCTAGGGCCGGTTTAGACCAAGAGCATAAAAGATGATCCTCCATACCGTTTTTGAATACGGACAATCTAGGAATAGGTGTTGGATGGTCTCATTCATATTACAACCAACACATTTCTAGCTTCCTTTCTAGTTTTTCCTAGTGAGGAAAGGCGATAATTTCGCCGCTTATTTTCTTCATAGATGAATACAGGAGCTCAAGAACACCGACCGCTTCCGTCGAGTACAACTATCTTGTCTTACGTAAATTTTCCTACTAAACGAACTCGTTGCTAAACTACGCTTTGTTTATATTCTTCTATTCCTCGAACTACTTCCTCCGCGAGTTTGTAAGTCGCTTTTGACTTTTTTGGTACATCCATTTAGCTATGTATCTAGATATTACAATAATATGCTTGGATACATAGCAAAATGGACGAACCAAAAAAAGTCAAAGCGACTTTACAATTTGGAACGGAGGGAGTGCAATTTTTTTGTGATCTCGTGCCTCTATCCATTAGAGTGGCTATTTTTTACGCCGGTTCTCCAAACTTAACGCAACCCTCCTCCTTTACCCGGGTTTGGGACCTCGCTCGGTGACCAAGCTACTTCAGTGATTTCCATCCAACAAAGAAAGGCATCAACGGTGTCGCCTGAATTTTTCGACCGCTGTGAAGTGAGGAAAGGTGATAATTTCGCCGCTTATTTTCTTCATAGATGAATACACAAGCTTGAGAACACTAACCGCTCCTATTGAGTACTACTACTATCTTGTCTTACAAAAATTTTCCCACTAAACGAATCGTTGCTAAACTATAGGTTGTTTATATTCCTCTATTCCCTAAACTACTTCTTCGTTTCGCAGTTTGTAAGTCGCTTTTGACTTTTTTGGTACATCCATTTAGCTATGTATCTAGATACAATAATATGCCTGGATATATAGCAAAATGGACAAAACCAAAAAAGTCAAAAGTGACTTACAATTTGGAACGGAGGGAGTGTAATTTTTTGTGATCTCGTGGCCTCGTGGATTGTGTGGCTATTTTTATTACTGGTAATTGAAACTTAATATTAGGGCCTCCTCCTTTATTTGAAATTTTCAACCTCTCGCTCAGTGACGACGCTTTTTTTAGATAATGGATGAGAAATCCATCCAGCCTCTACATCAAGGATATACACAACCAATTATTACAAGTTGTGGTGAAAAAGGTAGAGCAAAACAATTTTCTTCATAAAAGAACTAAAGCAAATGAGAAATGTGCTTCCACCCTCTATAGGGAAACTCCAAAGTCTTGTCTTCTACAAAAATTTCCTACTAAAATTAACTTGAGTGTGTTCTTGTCTTGTTTATATTCATCTATTCCCGAACTACTTCTTCCAATAGGCTCATCTTTGAAAATTACCTTTGACTTTTTGGTAATCCATTTCATTTTGTATAAAGATAATATAATATGCCCGGATACATAAAAAATGGACAAAAGAAAAAAATTTTGTTAAAGATACTTACAATTTGGAACTGAGGGAGTGATATTTTTGTGACAGGCAACCTCGTGGATTGTGTAGTCCTAACTTTTCGCCGATTAGTAAGCCATGTACCAAACATATGGCTTAGGGCCTAGGCTGGTTTAGACCAAGAGCATAAAAGATTTTCAAATACCTTTTTCGAAGCGGACAATCTTTTTAGGTAGATGGATGGATGAGATTCATATTACAACATCACGAGGATGTACCTTTCCAAATTTTTCTATTACAAGTAGTGGATAAAAAGGTAGAGCAAAATTTTCTTAAATAGATGAAGAGAACTAAAGCAAATGATAAATGTGCTTACACCCTCTATAGGGAAAGTCCAAAGTAATCTTGTAGTTTTCAGAAATTTTTTTCCGAGACTGTGTTCTTGTCTTGTTCTAATCACAGTTTGTTTATATTCTTCTATTCCCTGAACTACTTCCTAGGCTCATTGTAAAATAACCTTTGACTTTTTTTGGTAAATCCATTCATTTTGTTAAAGATAATAATATTTTTCGATACATAGCAAAATGGACAACAAAAAAGTCCGTGACGCCAACCCAAATCAAGTTTCTAATCCTTTTTTGTGATTTTAAGCCATGTACCAAACATATGGCTTATTTAGATCTAGGCCGGTTTAGTTCTCTAAACATAAAAGATGACCCTCCTCCTTTACCGGTTTTGAGACGGACAATCTAGGAAAAGGTGTTGACATTCATATTACAACAAACACATTTCTTGATTTCCATTCCAGGCATTTTCCTAGTAAGGAAAGGCTTATAAGTGAGGAAAGGTGATAATTTCGGGCGCTTATTTTCTTCATAGATGAATACACAAGCTCAAGAACACTAACCGCCTCCGTCGAGTACTACTACTATCTTGTCTTACGTAAATTTTCCTACTAAACGAACTATTGCTAAACTACAATTTGTTTATATTCTTCTATTCCTCGAACTACTTCCTCTTTTGTTTGTAAGTCGCTTTTGACTTTTTTGGTACATCCATTTAGCTATGTATCTAGATACAATAATATGCCTGGATATATAGCAAAATGGATGAACCAAAAAAAGTCAAAGCGACTTACAATTTGGAAACGGAGGGAGTGCAATTTTTGTGATCTCGTGCCTCCGTGGATTGTGTAGTCCTCTTGATTGCCTATTACGTAATTGAATCAGTATAATATTAGGGCCTTTCTAATTTCTAGGTGACTGAAATTTTCAAATCTGCTCTCAGCGACGTAATTTTTTTTTTTTAGATAATGGATGAGAAAAACATCCGGCCTCTACATCCGAGGATGTTTGTGCCAGTTATTACAAGTAGTGGATAAAAAGGTATAGCAAAACAAGTCTCTAAAAAATAGATAAAGAGAACTAAAGCAAATGATAAATGTGCTTCCACCCACTATAGGGAAACTCCAAAGTAATCACTTTTCACTTCTAGTTTTCTCGCTAATTAGCGAGAGTGTGTTCTTGTCTTGTTCATCACATTGCAATCGGGCTCAAGCATCGCAGCCAATAGGCTCATCCGAAAATTACCTTCGACAACGAGAAAACTTTCATTTTGTTAAAGATAATATCGTTTCGATACATAGCAAAATGGCCCAAAGATATAGTTTGTGGACGCCAACCCAAATCAAGTTTTAATCCTTTTATTTCGATTAGTAAGCCATGTACCAAACATATGGCTTATGTAGATCTAGGCTGGTTTAGGCCAAAGCATAAAAGATGATCCTCCATACCGTTTTGGAATACGGACAATCTAGGAAAATGTGTTGGATGGTCTCATTCATATTACAACCAACACATTTTCTGGCTTCCTTTTCCGCTTTTTTTCCTAGTGAGGAAAGGCGATAATTTCGCCGCTTATTTTCTTCATAGATGAATACACGAGCTCAAGAACACCGACCGCTCGGCCGAAAGTACAACTATCTTGTCTTACAAAATTTTCCTACTAAACTAATTGTTGCTAAACTACAATTTGTTTATATTCTTCTATTCCTGAACTACTTCCTCCATTTTCAGTTTGTAAGTCGCTTTGACTTTTTTGGTACATCCATTTAGCTATGTATCTAGATACAATAATATGCTTGGATATATAGCAAAATGGACGAACCAAAAAAGTCAAAGCGACTTACAATTTGGAACCGGAGGGGGTGCAATTTTTTTTGTGATCCGTGCCTCTCGTGGATTGTGTAGTCCTCACAGACCGCCTATTATAGAATTGAATTGTATAATATTAGGGCCTTGCTAATTTTCGTGTGACTGAAATTTTCAAATCTATTCAGCGATGAAGCTTTTTTTAGATAATGGATGAGAAAAACATCCGCCTCTACATCCGAGGATGTACACAAAACCAATTATTACAAGTAGTGGATAAAAAGGTAGAGCAAAACAAGTCTCTAAAAAAGATAAAGAGAACTAAAGCAAATGATAAATGTGCTTCCACCCTCTATAGGGAAACTCCAAAGTAATTACTTTTCACTTCTAGTTTTACGCTAATTAGCGAGAGTGTGTTCTTGTCTTGTTCATCACGCCGCAATCGGGCTCGCATCGCAGCCAATAGGCTCATCTCGAAAAATTACCTTCGACAACGAGAAAACTTTCATTTTGTTAAAGATAATATCATTTCGACAAGGCGCTAAATGGCCCAAAGATATAGCCGTGACGCCAACCCAAATCAAGTTTCTAATCCTTTTATTTCGATTAGTAAGCCATGTACCAAACATATGGCTTATGTAGATCTAGGCCGGTTTAGGCCAAGAGCATAAAAGATGATCCTCCATACCGTTTTTCGAATACGAGACAATCTAGGAAAAGGTGTTGAATGGTCGGATTCATATTACAACAAACACATTTCTGGCTTCCTTTCCGTTTTTCCTAGTGAGGAAAGGCGATAATTTGCCGCTTATTTTCTTTATAGATGAATACACAAGCTCAAGAACATTGACGCTCCGTCAAGTACTACTACTATCTTGTCTTATAAAAATTTTTCCTACTAAACGAACTGTTGCTAAACTACAGTTTGTTTATATTCTTCTATTCCTCGAACTACTTCTTTCATTTCGGTTTGTAAGTCGCTTTGACTTTTTTGGTACATCCATTTAGCTATGTATCTAGATACAATAATATGCCGGATACATAGCAAAATGGACAAACCAAAAAAAAGTCAAAGCGAATTTTTACAATTTGGAAGGGAGGGTGTGCAATTTTTTTGTGATCTCGTGCCTAGAGCGGATTGTGTAGTCCTCACAACCCGCCTATTACGGGTTTGAACTCGTATAATATTAGGGCCTTGCTAATTTTTAGGTGGACTGAAATTTTAAATCTGCTCGAAGTGAGGAAAGATAATTTTTTTTTTTTTTTAGATAATGGATGAGAAAAACATCCCGCCTCTACATCCGAGGATGTAAACGGCCCGCCTATTACAAGTAGTGGATAAAAAGATAGAGCAAAACAAGTCTTTAAAACATTTAAAGAGAACTAAAGCAAATGATAAATGTGCTTCCACCCTCTATAGGGAAACTCCAAAGTAATCACTTTTCACTTCTAGTTTTCTCGCTAATTAGCGAGAGTGTGTTCTTGTCTTGTTCATCACGCCGCAATCTGGGCTCAAGCATCAGACCAATAGGCTCATCTAAAAATTACCTTCGACAACGAGAAAACTTTCATTTTGTTAAAGATAATATCATTTCGACAACGCCAAATGGCCCAAAGATATAGCCGTGACGCCAACCCAAATCAAGTTTCTAATCCTTTTATTTCGATTAGTAAGCCATGTACCAAACATATGGCTTATATAGATCTAGGGCTGGTTTAGGCCAAGAGCATAAAAAGATGATCCTCCATACCGTTTTTCGAATCTGGACAATCTAGGAAAATGTGTTGGATGGTCTCGATTCATATTACAACAACATTTCTCGCTTCCTTTCCAGTTTTTCCTAGTGAGGAAAGGTGATAATTCTCGCCGCTTATTTTCTTCATAGATGAATACACAAGTTCAAGAACACCGACTTGACTCGCCGAGTACTACTACTATCTTGTCTTACAAAAATTTCCTACTAAACTAATCGTTGCTAAACTACGGTTTGTTTATATTCATCTATTCCTAAACTACTTCTTTCATTTCGTTTGTAAGTCGCTTTGACTTTTTGGTACATCCATTTAGCTATGTATCTAGATACAATAATATGCTTGGATATATAGCAAAATGGACTAACCAAAAAGTCAAAGCGATTTACAATTTGGAAGGGGGAGTGCAATTTTTGTGATCTCGTGCCTATGTGGATTGTGTAGTCCTCTTAAATCGCCTATTCTGAGAATTGAATCGTATAATATTAGGGCCTTGCTAATTTCTAGGTGACTGAAATTTTCAAATCTGCTCAGCGGACAGCTTTTTTTTTTTTTTTAGATAATGGATGAGAAAAACATCCGCCCTACATCCGAGGATGTACACAGCCGATTATTGCAAGTAGTGGATAAAAAGGTAGAGCAAAACAAGTGCCTAAAATGTATAAAGAGAACTAAAGCAAATGATAAATGTGCTTCCACCCTCTATAGGGAAACTCCAAAGTAATCACTTCTAGTTTTTTTTCGCTAATTAGCGAGAGTGTGTTCTTGTCTTGTTCATCACGCCGCAACCGGGCTCGCATCGCAGCCAATAGGCTCATCTCGAAAATAACCTTCGACAATGAGAAAACTTTCATTTTGTTAAAGATAATATCATTTCGACGCCAAATGGCCCAAATATATAGCCGTGGACGTCAACCCAAATCAAGTTTCTAAACCTTTTATTTCGATTAGTAAGCCATATACCAAACATATGGCTTATATAGATCTAGGCTGGTTTAGGCCAAGAGCATAAAAAGATGATCCTCCATACCGTTTTCGAATCACGGACAATCTAGGAAAAGGTGTTGATGGTCTCATTCATATTACAACCAACACATTTCTGGCTTCCTTTCTAGTTTTTTTCGACATTTTATTTGTTCTGCCTCGGTGGTTTGTTTAGTCCTCATAAGAAAGCCTATTACAGAATTGAAATCGTATAATTTTATCCTCACATGGATATTTTTAGTTGTAGATACTTAACTTGACACCCGAGTGTTACTATAATGTTGTTATCTCAGGTGGTTTTATCATAGGAAAACCGCAACTATCGGCCGCTATTTTATTTATAAAGATGAATATACGTGCTCAAGATAGAACAATATGCGCACCTTTTCAAAATGCCCTAACTAAAGAAGTCGCCGGTGAAGCTTTGTCGTGTGTGTCGGGCCGTTGATGACGCCGAAAATGGTAAAGCTGCGGCTATGTGATATACAAACCCTACTTATTGTTAGCTTTTTGCTTAGTGACTAAAATGTTGACTTCTCTGTGTAACCTAAATTTGTTTGATGTAGGTGGATCATGGCACATTTACAACATCATCCGCAACGAAACAACTTATTCTCTAGAGGATGGTCGAGAGCTACATATGAAGAGACAGAGCAAAAGATAGATGATGGTGATAAGGGGGGCAAAGAGAGAGATGATGGTACCATAGGGGCGTTCGGGATTTTTTTTTTAGGAGAGGGGCAGCCATCCGGCTTTCATCTGGTGCGAAAGCGGGAGGGTCGGGACACACACAAGGTGGCCGAGAAAAGGCAAGATAGTTGTCATGGCGCTCAAGCCGAACGGGTTTCCCACCGAGAAGGTGGCCATGCTAAGAATGAAGAGACTTGCCGGGTCTCGATTGCTAGACAAAAGGTCCCCTTGCTCACATATTCAGTCTCTTCCTTAAGCGGCGCAACAAAGGAATTGTTATTTGAGAAGCGTGTCCAGAATTCATTGGAGTTTGTAGGCAACTTAAGGTGCATAGCATATATGAATTCGTGGCGGTCAAGTAGGCAAAAGTTTTAGGACCTTCAAAAGCGATCTAGTGCGGAATTACGTCATGAAGGGGTTGGATGCCACGGTGAAGCACCCATACATCACCAAGGGCGATTGGGCGAGCTTTCGTTGAAGCGAAGAGCGACAGCAAAGAGGCACCGGCAACAAAGTGAGAGATACAAGCGGCTTAGGGAGAAGAACAAGCATGACCCGCTTCCGGGTGCGGGAGGTTATGAGGCAAAGTTCTAAGTGTGTGGGAGAAGGAGGACACTTACTTACTCCACAATAGCATCAAGAATCCTTGGCATGAATTTCCAATTTGAACCGCGCTCGGCATTTTTTGCGATCCACGGTGCGGTCCTGGATTGTGTCGTAATAAAGGCCGCAATTGTTTGGTCGTGAAGAGTCTCGGTCTTTATGAGAAGGTTTTAGAGAAGACCGCCTCGTGCTTCTTCCGAGAGCACCGGTGTAAGGGAAAGAGATATGCTCTTGAGGTCCCAGGCACCCCCTGCAGCGCCGGGGCATGTGCGTGGTATGTCTAGTATGATTTGGTTGGAAGTTTTGGCCGATAAATGCGCCCGACATATCTAAAAAGAGGAAGTCTCTAGGTGCGTTGGTCGAAGCATATAGAGAAGAGTTTGGACCTCAACTAGATGAGCTCATAGCTAAGGTGGCGGCGTTGGAATCGGGAGGACATGGTTCATTCGCCGCCAACACCCCTAGCCATGTAGGTGGTGTGAAGATATAGCGTGCGCGAAGCCGATTCAACCGGATCTTTGCAGTTTGAGATACTTTTTCCACGCCGGCACCATGTACCCTTGCGGTGAAGACTCGAGGTTATCCGGTTGAGGTAGCAAGGGGAATGGTATACCCGAATCAACTACATCTTAAAGGTCAACCAATACTTTGGAAGGACATTCTATTGTTTTTATTGATCATGTAACTCCCGGTTTTGAGGCTACACTATTGGATCCGCCGACAAAGCGAGATTAAGGCTCTTGGTTTGCTATGTGTAAGATGATCTAGTGGTAATTGAGCTATATAATCTTATCTTCACAGCATTCCTAAAGCTCTCTTCTTCTTTTATCGCCCCCAAAACCTCCTATTGCCTTGTTACGCCGCCTCAATGAAAGTCAATCTAAAGGAAACCCGTATGACACGCAGGCTTAAATGGGAATGAGAGAAGAACGATAGTCCCTCTCAAGGCTACAATGGATGGGAATGCGGCGACTCGCTCGCATGCCAATGACGGACAGAGTGCCTTGCGAGTGCATCGGCTAACGATGTGGAAACCGGCTGCAAGGCAAGGATGAGTGCTAGATTGCCTCGCAGCCGCAGGGGTGAGAATGCGGGGAGTGGCTCGCATGACAAGAATGTCCGAGTGCCTCTAAACAGCCGAGAGGATGGCGTGGCTCAACAAAGATGACAAAGAAGGTCCAAACAAGCATGTTTCGGGCAAGAAGCATGGAGGTCCAAACAAGAATGTATTTTTAAAGAAGTAGTGCTTCACTTGGAGTTACGCACTCGTACGTGTTTCCATTCGGTGAATAACCATTGTGTTTTTATATGTTTGCGGTGTCCCATGAAACCGATGAAAAAAGACATGTGGGTTCTTGTTGGCGGTCATTATCGAGTATATTATACCGCCAACTTATATCCAATTCATGAGAAAGGGGCAAACTTATGATACATATACCTTTACTTCTAACCTAGTTCCACTTGTATTAGGCAACTTAAGAAATTATGTCTAAGTATAAAAGTGGAAACAGTACAAAGTCGCCAAGTAAATTAGAAAGCGCATTGAATAAAAAAGACATGAAGGAGTGGATCAATCAAAAGGACCAAACCCAGCGCACAATTTGGCCCATGCACCATCATAGGCCCAATATTTAAAAGAAGAAACGCGACGACAGAGAAGGCGGGCCGGGAGGCCCGCCTTAGGGCGGCCGGCCCATGACCACGGCCGGGTACAAGATTATTTCGGCCAAAGTTCCGCCCTTTCTCACGGCGGTTTGGAGCGATCTTCAAGCGGCGGTTGCATGCGGTGCAAAGTTTCGTTCCCGCCAAGAAGACCCGAAGCAAGGAGAGCCCTCCATTCCCTCCTCCTCTCCACTATATAAAGAGAGGCACTCCTCACATAACACACAACACACTACACATCACATTGTTACATTCTCACCTTGAGCACCACTCTCTCCCCTTCATTAGTTTAGTGTTAGTATTTGAGTTATGCTCATAAGCTTCAAGGAGGGCTTGTCTCCTTGGAAGGATCTTTTGGTAATTTTACTATGAAGTTCTTTCCTTTATTCAAGTCTCATTATTTATATCGCAATGCATATGAACTAGAGTATAGTTATCCTCATGTTATATTCATATTATGCCAACTAGAATATAGTTAGTATAATGTGATAATTAACATGACTAACTTTAGGCTAATTGAATCATATTTTATTCTTGGAACGTAGTAGAACTAAGTTCGAGTGATGGTGCAGTGTACCTTCCGGGTTTACCTTTACTCTTGCCCTGTCGATCCGTAGGGTCGGGTACCGGGGGGTTTAGGTAGTTCTCTATAAACGTAAAGCATGGTGCTTAGGTCTATAGAGAATCATTGGGAAATGCTCAGGCATCCCATGGTAGTGAGGTAGGCGGCGGAGGGTGACAACTCTGTTTCGTCCTTCGCACTCCTCCACGTCCAAGGGTGTCGGGGTTGGAGTCTTATCAAGTGTCACCTGTGGCATATACTTTAGCGGGCATCTCCTCATCACTTTAGCCCATCTACGCTATGAACCATGAATGACGTATGTAGACTATATGACGACGCATTGGCGATATTAGAATAGCCAACTCAACATAGATTTTCCCTTTTAATGTTATTTTCTATTTATTCCTTCTAGTGCTCAAGAAGTGTGTGTGTCACCACTATCTCCAATATTATTGTCACTTACCCAAGAATACATGATTAGTGGCTATCCATACATACATTGTGGGCTATCATCATCATATTAAATCTAAACCTGTCTTCCCATGGAAAAAATATAAATGAACGATACCCGAATACTCACGGGTGAAATGCTACGATGATAGATAGATGCAAGAAGCATGGGTTGACCCTTGCAATATTTAAATCTTCTATCACCGACGTTCTCTTGGCGTTATCATTAAGGATAATATTTATTCTTAGTGATTGCGCTAAGAAACGCCAAAAAGCATTTACACGCCCACCACTTTCCCTCGGGCCGCGATGAAACAAGTTCATCCGGACCGCCACGAGGTAACTCGAAGTGCAGCTCCATCATGTGCCTACCTTTGTTTGGCAATAAAGACCATGTGTACAACGAACACTTATGCCTACCTTTCTTTGTATTAGGATTTCGATTTGTCCGGAAATTCGATTAATTTGGAGGATATTAGAGAGGAGATCGCCAAGTTTGTTATGGAAGAGATCATCAGCCCCCGAAGGCGAGTATTCATTTCGTGAACCGTGAGTTCCTTCTGTTTCCTTTTGCCGCATGATGATCGTGGATACATGCATTTGAACTGTGTTATTTGTGTTGTGAACAATGCGTGTGGCGTGCCCTGAACAATTGGGTATGTCCGTGTGAAGAACATTCCGAGATACACATGAATTTTTAGAGATACACATGAATTTTAAGAAATACACATGAATTTTCCATGCCGGCAGCGCTCGCCATTTGTTTGTGATCGGACGTATATGCGTCTCTAGTCTCGTACCAATAGATGCGGACCCATCTTAACATGCGTAATAACCGAATAAGTACAGGACCACCGCGGCTAACGAGCGTCTGTGGGTTTCGGAATAGTTTTCGCCGCGTGAATCCGTGCGTAATATCTAAATTATTAACGACAGGTGTTTCCGATCGTCGTGAACCACCATCGTAGTCTCGGCGTCGGTTTACGTCGAGCACCGGTAAACGCGTCTCGAAATAGAAACCTTGATGCAGACACGCGAAAGGGACACGCATCCGTAATTTCCCGTAGTAGCTACGGCCGAGCATCCGCTACAAGCGCCTCGAAAATGCGAATCAGCGATTCACGGTCGAAAAAACCGCGTCAGAACTAAGCGAAAGCTACGGACGTGGCGGATAAAATGAACGCTCATGTAAAGGGTTACGGAACTACTGACGGGCAATCTACGAGACTTGGCGTCAGTAAATGAAGCGTAAAACCACGGACATGGGTTTGGCGTATGTCTATAACCGCTGTAGATTATATCGGTTATCGTCCGCACTTGGTTCGTATTTTACTAATGCTTTACGAGGCGGTTCACCGGCGGGCGTCCCAGGTCGATTAATACGCCGAGGCGGCGTGAACGCCGCGCCGCAGCGTCGACATGCGGTCATTGTTCTGCACGCAGATTTTGTAAAATGGGTCTCGTGCAAATCGAAGCTTCTGATCGTATCTTTGCTAACGGGACGTCACTACTTTTGGGACGTGGTACAATCGATTGTCGATGCCACAATGGTCCGTGACATTTCGGAGGTACACATCGCATCTTAGTAAATCATGTCCGTAGATACTATAGACGTAGTCGAGCAAATCCCGGAGACACGAGGCGTTCCACGGCGTGTGTAACAAGGGCTCACTACTGACGAGGAAGTTTGAGGCGCACGAAAATCCGCCTCAGATAAAAGCGCATGTGACGCTCACTACGGGACAGTGCGTAAAGTCGACATTTAGAGACTTAATGGGGCAGGCGCTACAATGATCGTAGAAAGCCCTCAACGCGTGGATTTGTAGAGGCCTTTTTTTACATAGTGCCCTGGGGTGTAACCTAATTCATTCCATTCATTATCTCTTGACTTGTTGGTCTTGGAGGTGTCCCAATGTGAGGACAACCTCTCCACTAGAGAATTAGGGCTAGACTCTCCAATGTAGTAGATTAGCAACTAGAGAGTTAGGGAGAGCGAGCTATGCTCCGGTTCTAGAGGAATCTGAGAGTTTGGTATGTCTTGTATCCTTTCTTTGTAAGACATTATGATTTATTATATATTTATCTTCTCTATTTACTTTCATTCAATTGGTTAGTATAGTTGTTATATCATTGCATGGGATCTTCGCCGCATCAAGTGCTCTAGTTATAGACATAATTAGAGTAGTAATTGATAGTGTAGACATGGTGTCTAGACTAGAGGTTACCTGAGATTGCACCCAACCCCACGGATTGTTTGTGGTAGCCCCAGGTGGTGACAGCCCTGATGACCGATATATTCCACCACGTTCGGGTTGGTGTTTGTAGGACCGTAGTCGAAGCTTCCTAGCCCCCTTCTCATCCCCTGTCTTGGCTAGTATTTTGATGTCCCAAAGTGCTATGGTGTGATTGCTATCATAAAACCTAAGTAATAGAGAAGTACATAGGAACCTAGATCTCTCCCGCTATCCTCTCAACATGCTACTACACATTTATCATTAGGAATTCTCTGTGTGATTGATATTATTCATAACTCCTATCATTTACCATTTACCCCCTCACTTTAGTTAGTGGTTTGCTTAGTTAGTAGATGCATGATTGTGACTTATTAGATTCTTTAGCCAACGCTTCCCTCGTGGATACGATACTCTAGAATACTCATCTAGGGGAAAAGCTACAATGGTAGGTGTTCGTGGCGCCATGAATCCTTCATATTCTTTTAGCACTTAATAAATACCAACAAGCTTTTTGGCGCGATGTTGGGAAGCATTTGGCGATAAGATTTTAATAATGATCTTGATGTCCGCTAATTTAGTGTATCACTAGCTTTAGTAGGATTACCCTTGTTACGTTGAGTTGTGGAATAGACGGGACAAAAGATGTCGTTGCGACTTTCCCACAAGATTCCACAAGAAAAAAAGATTGAAGAACCCAGGTGCCCGATCATTCAAGATTCATCAACATTGGAACCCCTGCCATCTCAAGGTATGTATTTAAAATAAATATTATTCTAATCATATGTAGATTGAGAAAAGAAGTTGCCGTCACAAGAATTCAATGCCCATATCTCATGTGACGTACATAGAAAGCTGCACATCATGTAAGTATGATTAATAAAGGTGAGAAAGTCTTGCTCATGGACTATAAATTGATTGAGTAGTTATCATTTAATTTGTTGCATTGCATGTTTACTTGAATAATCCGGGGCATTCACTCCACTTAGTTTATGTTTTCTCATAGTAGATCCATTGCATGTTTAGTTCTTGCATACATCCATATAGTTTGCATCTCAAAAAAAAAAATCTCTCACCATGATCATGCTCTTTCATCTCTATTTGATAAATCTCTATAGTGCTTTCATGCTACCTTTGTTTGCTATAGTATGCTTTGGTTCGGAAGTGCTTCATATGGGTACTTCCAAAGGCTTTTAAATTAAGCGTGGTGCTTAGGTTAAACAGTCTTCCTTAATTGAATTAGACATGGAGTCTAGTTTGGTTATTGAACTAAGAATTGCTTGCGTAGACATTGGTTATTGTGTTGGACTAACCCATGCAGAAAAAATCTCAAAACCAATTGGGGTAAGTCACGAGATGAAATCATAATCGAGACGAAGCAAGGCATATAATGAACTTCAACCTTGTGCAAAAGGAGACTCGATTCATTCATCATTGATGGAAGAATTGTAAGTATTAAATATGATTCACCTTGTATATTGCTACAAGATACCTTTGCCTTGATCCATATACTAGAGTGCAGCCATAAAACAAAAATTTGGTGTAAGAAATGATGAATAAAATCTTTGCTAAAAAGGTAAACAAAGAACCATATTTTTATTAGCATAGATGAAATCATATAAACTTTGGATACAACCCCTACTTCAAACTTGTTGTATTCCCTCGGGTATGTGTCCACTAATATTTTGCATAAAAAAAAAAGTCTATGCTATGTCTATTCAATGGAGAAGGGTGTCGTACAATACGATCATGAAAAGTAATCACTCAACAAAAGTGGATGGACAAAGCAATGGGCCATAAGAACATCAAAGACAAGAACAAAGGATGAACAACATTCAAGGACATGGTGATTGATTACAACACACGATTAGGGATGGTTCAAAGATTCGCACTTAAAGTGTCGAGTGACAGGAAGGCTCAACCTTGGGGGAGGAAGGCCAATTCCTCTACAAGATGATCCGACAAATCTCTCCCTCTTCTCAAGCTCCCGCCACTCTAACACTTTGGGTTTGCAATTCCCTACTCACTATTACTTTGTCTCTCTAAGTTGAATGTTTATAAATGTCATACATCAAAAATCAAACTTAAGATATAAAATAAAATTAACCCATTAGAGAAAAAGTAATGGTGAACAAATGCTAATTAAAATATCCACCCCAAAACCTTCTCAGAGCATAGAAGTTACCTTTAGCTCCATGACAAATCTACCCTTGTTTACAATTACTTGTATATTCCTTCGGGTATGTGTTGTCAACTAATACCGCAGAATAAAATTATGAGAGGAGCGAAAAGGTCCAAGCGTAATTTAAAGAACAACAAAAGAAAGGACAATGTAAAAAGGAGACAAGTGAGGAACAAGACACACAAGAGGCTAAAGAAGAAAAGGACCACCACAAGGTGTTACAATGCTATCACGCTCCGATAATAAGGTAACATCTTGAGGTAAGTTGTCATTAATTAAGCTTTTTACCTTAATTATGGCTTGTTCATAAATAAAGAATCAAACATGTTAGAGTAACAACTTTTGCTTGATCTAGGCTGTTTTAGCTCAACTTGTTTTGTTTCTTTAATTGTTCCTATCACCACTCTCTTGATCTTATAGTCCTAATCATGTAAGCTAGAATGTTTTTACACCTTGCTTTGGAAGAAGATAATCATGCCTTTGATACATCATGTATAGACAAGAAAACCCTTCCAAAGAGTCAAGGAGTTTGTTTCTATCCGTCGAAAGTTTTAAGCGCAACATTCATGCTCAATCTTATGATCTTGTCACCCAAGTTAGGACTAACCAAAGCATATAAGAAATCAACTCTATCTTGTTTAATGTGCCTATGGTTTTGGTTACATTTGGTGTTTTCCCCACCAACAAAGCCCATGCACTTGATCTCTACCGTCACTTTGCAAGTAGGACACACTTTGAGCAAAAAGGTGGAGAAGTCTATCGCCTCTCCAAAATTCAACAAGTGAATGTCTTACAAGCATGCACACTAAACAAGATCTTTGCCTACGTCCGTGCTCATCTCCAACTCAGCGAGACCAAGAAAGAACATGGGTGACACCATCCTTCACTATCCGAAAGCACGACTATCAAAGATGAAATAACAAACTCAAGGAAACAATGAGGTAAGAAGTCTTATTCGAGAGGACTTAAAACATTAAACCCTCGTCAAAAAGGTAAGATCGGTAGTTATCCAAATTTAGTGCATAGCATATTTACTTTCTTGCATTGCATAATCATTTTCCTTTAGTACATTTACATTACAACACTAGCACCTTTGCATTAGAAAAAGAAAATAAAAAAATATTTGTTTGTTGCATATAAAAAAATTCTAAGCCCCATATGAGTAATTTTGTGGCGTGTAACAACCCACAAGGATATTTATGGTGGTGGCATAAAAATAAAATAAATATGCATGCATCGTCATTCTTTATCTTGCATAGAAATAATAAAACCCCAAAAATATTTAATGCTTTGCTAAAAGATTCCCAAAGTGCGGACAAAAGCAACGTGGCTAACCCCCTAACGCTTAATCAAGTTCCACTAGCTTTGTTGTCTATTTGAGTTCAGCAGATCCCAAGGAAGAGAGGCATGACACACATGATGTCCGCGTTAAAAGAAGATCGATAAGCCCACCATCACTATCTACCTTTACTTCCAACCATCAAGTACATTGAAGACTATGTCAACATCTAGCTTGGGGAGTGCAACCCCCATGTATCCGAATAAGTATCCCTCTATCTTATTTAATATTAGCTAGATATGTTTGTTTTATTGAAAAGAAATAAAAAGATGCATAATTAAGGAAATCAAATAAAAAGAGTCTATATAGTCTTTATTAAAGCGTCTTTATTAGAGTGTGAGAATAAAATAAACTCAAGATAATCTCTAGTCATGGAGATGATGAATAGTTGCTCTGTCATAATTCCTTTCAAGTACCTACCTTTCAAGCTTAATTTCTCTCAAGCTTTTAATGCAACCGCTTTGACTTGAGATTTGCTTTGAACTCGATACACGTGGGTAGCAAATGCTTGCTCTAAAGTCTAGGTGATTGACGGATATGATATATGAGAGTTTGAGCCATTTGTTTATCTTACTCCTAGTGATACTAGATTTACGGAGATTTATCTTTTGAAAATTAAAAGTGCACATGATGAGTTCTCGTATGACAGTGTTGAGACTCCTACCACGGCCATATATACATGCTTCTTAGATTAGGAAAACCCCTTTTGATATATATAGGTTGCTTACTTTGTAATGAACTTAGTCAATCTTTGTTGACCCTTAGAAACTTGTCATACTGCTACTCATCCACTTCACTCCACTTTATTCCACTTGCACTTATGCTACTTCTACCCTCGAAGTACGCATCCACCAAATATTCACCATAGATCCACCAAAAATGTTCTACTCCTACCCTAGGGGAGAGCAACTAAAAATATTCCCCACACATATCCACTTAGCCAACATCTTATAAAGCTCCTTTATCCCTGTTTTCTATCTCTCTACAAGTTTATTACAAAAAAGAGGCTTGGGTTGTATAGTCAAAAAAAAAGAGAAAGAGAGAAAGAAGAAAGGGGAGATGAAAAATGGACAAGTGTCCTACGGGCGATAGAGCCTACCTCCCAAAAAAAAAGAATAAAGGAGAGTTTAAAAAATTAGACAAGTGTCCGTTAATAAAACAATGGGTACTTAGATGCCCCGCCTCTCCATGAAAAAAAAGAGAAAAAAATATATAAAAAGAGTATACAGACCTAGGTTCTCCTAAATACTTTCAAAGTCCCAAAGAGAGAGATATGTTTTTACAGAGCAAAGTAGAATTAGGCTTTCACTTCATTCGCCTCATACATCTATCATCATATTCATTCCACTACACCATACACATGCACATGCGGTATGACTCGTGACTTTGGATCCATTGCTTGAACTTACAATATATGCTTAGTAAGTAGATTGAGTTTTCTCCCACCTATGAGCTCCACATATAAGCCTTAGATATAGGGTGAGAGAGAAAAAGGCATAGTGTCCTACTACCTTAGTCAAAAAATACCACATATTATGAAAAGAAAGGCAACACAACATTATTGCCTAGTGAGGATCCACAAATACTACAAATGAGAGACTTGAAAGGGTCATACTATGGAACTTTGAGTTTTATTTTGAAAACCCGCAAAAAACTCCGAATGATAGTTGAACAAAGAGTTTGAGACATGGTGCTTGACTTGATTGTTCTATCTTTCAATTGCCCAAGATCTAAGAAAAGGCTATAAGCTCCATGGTTAAAGGTAATATGGGTAAGTTGAAGGTTAAAAAGGGTTATTCTAATCAAAGGAGAAATTTTTGTTTGAAAGCATGTGTACTTTTTGAGGCGTGAAAAGCGTTGTAGCAATTCCCCGATCCATTCTTTGAGTTTGGCTTTGCTAGGGACTAGCAAAGGATAAGCTTGGAGGAGCTTGTTGACACCTGTTATAGCATAAAATATATAGGCTTTTTAAAACTAAAATAAGGGCTTAAAATGAATATCAACATAGTATAGGGGCTTTACCGACATAATTCCACGAGTTTTGGTGATTTATATATTTTTAGGGACTAAACAGATAAAAGCAGTAAAAGCCCAAGAGTTTGCAAGCCATACGCCATAAAGACTTATTCGTGAAGTAATCCAACTTGAAACCCACGCAAGAACATTCGAAGACACCGGAAGATGGGGCACGGAAGGTGGGACCCACGGCATGGGGCCCAGGGGCGCCGCTGCCACCTTTAGGCGGCCGCCCTCCGGTCCCACAATGGCCCATGACCATCTTGTTAGGACGGTTCATCACCGCCATTAAGAAGAGATCTACACCGTTGCTCAAGGTCGGTTTGATCCAAGGGTCGCCGTGCATCGCCCAGGGCTATATAAAGGAGACCCCCGCCCTACAAAAAAAAAAGGCTAATAACCACTGAGCCCGCAGACGTCGGTAATAACTTGGCGTCGTGTTGTGACACATCGACGCCGCTGGCTGGGTGTGAGCGTCGGTAATAGGCGTCGGATGGTCCCACCGGGACCAATACTGGGCGTCGATAATAGGAGGTCATTACAGGACGGCGTGTTCATGTAACGCGTCTGTTTTCTTAATCTAGACGCGTTTTCCTTGGTCGGGCACAGACGCGGCGGCCACGGCGGACGCTTTTTTGAAACCGGTGTCTGCGGGAATTCAACGCGGTCTCAAACACGTGTTTCATCACAGCGCATTTTCGAGACCGATCGACCGTGGATGCAACCCGTAATTCGCCCGCGTCTTTACTTACGGACACCTTTTTCAGCGTCGCCCCGTGCATACGGATTCACGAGTATTACCGACGCGCGTGGATTCACAGACTACATGGTGAGCCGTTGGAAGCATGACTTAGGACGGTCGGCCGAGGAAGGTAGCCTCTAGCCTAGACACCATGTCCAAGCTATCGACACTACTCTAGCGTGTAACAAGGCTTACCCGCCCCCGGTCCTTCTACTAGAGCATCCGCTATGAGGACGAACAACGAACCCGCAAACCAACAACGACCAAGACTAAATTAAAGTAGAACTCATCTCAAGTTTGGGATACGATTATAGCATAAT
>JADLZK010002391.1:0-29942 GCA_015847255.1 Hyparrhenia diplandra
CAAGAACCCACTTGGCACTTTGCCCGGGATCCCACTGAGGAAACCCTTCCTAAGGCCAAGACCACAACAAGAGTGAACCATCCACCCGAGAGGTAGACCAACCACCACCCTAGAGAGGTGAGGTATCCTGCGTGAGTATTGCGGAGAGATGGTCACTTGGTTGAGTTTTGTTTTAGGAGGAAGAGGATGCTAGGCGTCGAGTGGAGTTTGAGGCACGTGACATGTATCACCCACCACTTGGCATGTATGAGAGGGTGTCGCGGTCGGTTGAGAGCGGTTTGCTAGGCACGAAGGTAGGAGCCTCGAGAGGTTTAGAGGCCACGTTTTGTGAGACCCTTTGGTGAGTGCGTGCTCCGCTGAGTGGATGGCAGTCCTCGCTTTTGGGAGTTTGAGGTTGAGCAGGGAGGGAGTGCACCGCGCTTTGTTGTGTGCGTGGTGAGCACTGCAGGAAGAAGGGTCATGGGATGTTTTTACGTTGCCTAACATCTATCTTGGGCTAAAGATGGTCCTGCGGTATTCTTCAAGTTTACTAACCGGTGTTGTCTCATTTTGCTCATCCCATGTTTTTCCAATGATGTAGGTGACTAAGTCTTGGGTTCCCAGAGTTTATGCTTGTTAACCCTTTGGGATCCAAGACTTGGATTTCTTTGTCCTCTCATGTGTAGGTATGAGGACATGGGGTGGAAGAGGCTTATGTGCACGGTGTAACTTGATTCTTTGTAGAGTGGTGTGATCGAAAGGTTTGATGGTTGTCTACACCACTTTGATGGCTCCTCAGAGGCATGTGCTTTTATTAGTGACACCTACACCGTCGATCTGTGAGCTATCATATACACTCATGCGCTTGTACGTTTCATGATTTTTCCTACTTGTGGTATGAGATATTTGTTCCTTGCTCCTTGTATATGGCACATTTTGGTTCTATGTCTTGCTTGTGTATATACCATGGTAGGCTAGCCATCTTATTCATGATAGCTTTGTGTTATCTTGTGTATTATATGCCATGCTTGCTTTTGTGCCCTTTTGTTTTCCTAGTTTTTCATTTTGCTAGGGTGTCTTTGGTTGAGGGAGTTGGGGGTTTGCTATCCTTTTGAGGGATAGTTTTGTAGTTGATGTCTGATTGTAGTGTTAGGTTTTGTTTTACTTTGTGCATCATCTTGTATCATGTGCATTTATCATGTACACTATTGCACTTTGAGCTTCTTGTTTATATTGATCACATGTGAGACTATGCTTTGTTTAGTATGTAATAATTACATGTTGGTGCTTATAGCTTGTGCTCTTTACGCTTGAATTGATATATGTTATGAGCAAAAGCTGTCATGTGAACTTGCTAACAAGCGATGAATCTTACCAAAATGTTCACCATTGAGGATAGTTCCTAGCATGTTTAAGTTGTTGAGATCCTTTGTGCTTATCATGTATGCTAGGTGACTATGTCTCATTCACGGGAGTTATACACTTGCTTAGATGACCACATGCTTCTATGCGCTAAAATCACGAGAATCTAAGCTAAGTGTATGGAAAAAGCTCGAGATGGGTCCATACGTCCCACATCAAGTCTTGGGAGTTGCATTTGCTCATTGCACTTGAGTTGAACTTTAGAGCTTGGTAGTGTTTGACGGACCATTGTCTTAAAGCTACGATTGCTCACATGCATAGGCTTGGCATGGTTGATTAGTAAAAGTTTGTGACGGTTGTGGATAACCACTCACGCACTCATGCTGTCAATGGTTGTAACATTTTGCAACTTCGATAACTTAAAAATTTGACAAGTGTTGGCTCTGTTTTTGCATGATGTATAAAGCTGTGCTTAGGGTAGTTCACTTGATATACATGTGTAGCACTTGGTAAGATTTCCGACTTACTTGTGCTATGTGCTATTCTTTGTGGTGAACACCTTTTAGATATGCTTAAAACTGAATCAAAAATGCTTTCCAAGTCATATTTCATATCTCTTGATCAGTTTGAGCACCCAAGTGTTAAGCACTTGATCTTGTTGCCATGACACTACCTAGAGCATCTTCTCATTTGGATTGCTATAAACTTGGAGCTCCCTCATTGCATTTTTCATGCATCTCATTAGCTTGATTAGTGCATTTGCCAACAAGGGGGAGAAAGATACAGCTGATGGCGCATTTGTCGGGGGAGTAGCACTTTGAGCTAGATGTGTTGAGCCTTTTTGCCTCTGATCTTGAGGGTCTAGTACATGCAGTGTGTGAAAGTAATTGGTTTTGGAGCTATGCTTGAGTGGTGTTGAGCTTGTTCTACCTCTTCTTGAGGACTAATTTGTTTGTTTAGCTTGTTGTGTGTGAGCTTTTTGCCCATGTCTTTAGGAACCAAGTTTTTGCTCCATGTTTGCTATCCGGTGATTTTTGTCTTAGCTTACGTCTAGCCTTTGTTCACTTGGATGTGCTATCTTCTACCTTCTTACGTCTTTGTGTTGAATGTTGACAATGCACTCATCAAAGGGGAGATGCGAACACATGGTTGATTTAGGTCACATGTGTTTAGTTTTTGTGATTGAGTGATTGTCAGCGGTCAACATTTTAGTCCTATTTTCTTCTATCTTTTTATGCTTGGCTATGTTCACGGCTCGCGTGGAGTGTGTCGAAGAGCGTATCTCTTGGTTAGCGTGTTAGTGCAGGTGTGGAGCTTCGGAGATGGTAGGCGGCGAGGTGAAGGGGCCAGAGGAGGGGCGTCTTGGGCAGAGCCGGACCTTGAGGTGAAGAGCCGGGCGTGAGAGCTTGGACCCGCACGGATCGCCGAGGCTGACTAGCCATGGTGGGCTGACTTATCACAGGACATCGAGCGCGGATGCAAGAAGGGCGTGGCGAGGACCCGTGTCGATCCCGGGTCAAGGCGGCGTCGCAGGCGGGCCGCGAGCATCCGGATGACTTGGCGACTTCGAGGCGTCAAGGCGGCGATGACCGCGTGTCGAGGAGGTTTGGTGGTTTTGCCCTCAAAACCATCGGCTGGCGGGTTTTGGTGGTTTTAGGCCTCAAAACCATCGTGGCCGGGTTTCGGCGAGGTTTGGGCCTCAAAAGGCAGTGCGGGCGTTCCGTGGGCCGGAAGAGGGCGGCCGCGTGGCGGCATCGGGGAGGTTGCGTGGATGCAAGGCTACCACGATGAGGAAGCGCGGGTGGCGTCGGATCGAAAAATATCCGAGTAGAGCCCAAAATAGCCGCTAGGGTTAGTGGTTTGGCTCATATGTATCGGAGGGGCAAAATAGGGATGAGAAATAAGGACCATATATATAGAGGATGGCAGCCATCCTCCCTCTTTCACCTCTTCCATTTTCGTTTTATTTTTCCTCGATTTTAGGGTTGCTTTGTTTAGAGGTCCAAAGAACGTCCCGATTTGAGTGGTGATTTTTCGTTTGGGAAGGGGAGCCCAAATCTCCACAGATAGTCTCCGGACGTTTTGGATCAAAAATTCCTTCTCTTTTTGCTTGGATCTCTGGAATTTCTGGATCCCGTTTGTTTTTGGTGTTGTTCTGTTCTTGTGCAGGCAACGAGCAGCTTGCCATTTGCTTCGGCTGTGGACAGGGGGCGCTCGGCAGCAGCAAGCAGGCCGGCACTTCAGGCCACGAAGCGCGACAGGGGCACCATCCGGCCAACGCTTGGCAGCTCATCCCATGCTCGTTCCCCAGGCCCGGTGTCCCTGCTCTCCTGTCCAGCGAGTGCAAGGGGACTGGATCCCAGCTGCTGACGGCGCGACGGGGCCAAGGGAACTGCACGGCAGCAGGCCAAGCAGCGGCATCCAGGAAGTGTTCCGATTGGTCAATCCCAAGCTGCCCCAGCTCAGCTTCACGAACAGCCATCAAGTGGCAGAGCAGCAGCGAGCCACCAAGCTTGATTCTTCTTCAACAAAGGTCGATTTTTCTCTTGCTGTGAATTGGTCTTCGAGCGCAATCGATCTCTTCTTGTGCAGGACTGCTAGATCAGTGATTCTTGTGCAAATTCTAGCCTTGAGAAGATCTCAGCCTAATTTCTTTTTCTCTGTGCCGCAAGCTGTTTTGTTGAAATGCGTCAATAGATTTTCTCCAGTCTTGTGCTTCGAGTCCAGCAGCTTGTGTGCTTTTTCTTGTTCTAGTGCTCGCTCATGAGGTCCAGCAAAAATCTAGTAGCTTGTCCATGTGTTGACATCTCAAGGTAGATAGCAGGTAGTAGTTTTTCATTGATTGGCAAATTAAAAGTCAAGCATTTTTCTTTATTCTGTTGCACTGCATACATGAATTACTTCCAGCAATCATGAGGGAAATCAATAGAGCATTAGTTTATTACTTTGGTTAAAGTAATACCCACGTTGATTACCAAATTCTCTGTTTGCCATATTGTGAAAGCGATGCAGGTTCAGAGCTCGTTGTTTTGTGCAAGACTTTTCAGCAAGCGGCAGGCAGCAGCATTTTTGTCTCGGCACTTGCTAGCAGCAACGTGTTTTTGCTTGTTCATTATTTGAGATGTCACTTTCAAGCGAGTAGTGTGGAGACAACTTAATTATATTTTAAACTAATCCTTGGTTGATCAGCCCATTTCCTACTGCTTGAATTGAGTACTACTCGGTTTTGCTATTGTGCTTGCTGTTGTGTTTTGAGCTCCTCGAATTTTCAGTCCAAGTTTTAGATCATCTTGTTCTTTTGTCCGTCGTTCAGTGCATTTGAGCTACGAATTGAGATCCGGCTTTCAGCGATTTTCTATGGTTTTAGAGTTTTATAGCGTGTCACATCCTGCAGGTTGACTTGGGTATTTTAGTTTAGAGAACCAACTTCTTCTCGATAGGAGTTGGGTAACTCTTCAGATCCATCGATTTGGAGATTCTTTTTAAGCGATTAGTGTGTGATGCGTTTGAGGTGTACATTGTGTTCCTAGGGAATATCCACCCAACCATTTGGGTGCGTGGACATCTCGAGTGCTCTCTTAAGCTCGTGACACCTTGCTACCGGTTAGCACGTGTGTTACTTCGTCTCTCGTTTGAGTTTGCTTTTTGAGGTTGGGGGTTGAGCCAGATGACGAGAGTGAAAAGAGGAAAATCAGGCTCCCATTCACCCCCTACGGTACGCGTTTCGGTCCTTCAACCCACGTCACAGCGGCTCCTGCGTGGCGGCGGGGAACTGAGAGCGCGGGCATGGAGTGAAAGCGAGTACCCGCGAGGAGCCGTTCCACAATGTAGCGGGCTCCCCAAACTTGTTCACGGCGGCAGCGGTCGCCGCGCCCGAGAGAAGGTTGTTGTAGGACCGCGTTGAAGGCGCGGGCGTGGCGGTGAGGTTATCGAGCCGGCGGGAGATGGTGCCGTTGAGCCATTGCAGCGAGGTCGAGGTTCTGCGGCTTGGTGAGCTTAGTTGCGCGGCGTGTCGAGGGATTGGACCCGGTGGGCGTTGTGCGCGGTGAGGAACACTGGTAGCTCCCGGTACTGGCCTCCTTCGCTAAGTGATCCCTCATTCTTGCGTGCCCGAGTCATGGCGGCGGCGGCGTCGAGAGCTTGGAGGTGGATGAAGACCCATGGCGTCGGGGATGAGCGGGAGAGGTTGTTATAAGAGGTCAGGAAGGCGGGCGACTCGGGCGCGGCGACCTCAGCGAGGGGCCGAGTCCGACAACTCATTCGGTGAGGATTAGCGGGATCGGCCTGGTAGAGTTACGCCCCGGCGGGGAATCGCGCGGTGAGCCGTTAGTGCGGCATCAAGCGCGCTTAGCGCTCCACCGCTCCAATGGGCGGTGAGGCGTTCCCCAGCGGAAGCGGTTGTTGAAGAGGTAGACGCCACGGAGGTCGGGAGGGAATCCGAGAGACTCAGGGATCTCCCCGCGATAGTGCGTTGTGCGTGGAGACTGAGTCGGCGGGGCGGACGAGCTGCGCTTGAGCCCGTAGCGGAGAGAGGCGCCCGAGGCCGCGCCACGGGAGGAGTTATTACCACCACGCTGCTTGGGTTGGCGCACTTGATCCCGTCGAGGCGCTGGCGAGGCTGTGATGCCCGTTGAGTTCGAGGGAGGCGGAGGATCGCGTAAGGGGTCGATTGAGGGGAGTGCTTAGTAGCACAACCAGTGGTCGGCTTTGGGAGATGATGGCCTTGCGTCGCTTCATTGTTGGAGGTAATTGATGCGGGTGGTGGTGTCTTGGCGGTGGCGGCTGTGGTGGTGGGGGAGAGGAGGAGAAGGGTGAGGAGGTGGGTGGCTGCGGGAGATGCGATGAGGGGTGGTGCCGTGTGTTGGCCCGACAGCGGCGGCGGCGGCATGGTGGTGGTGGTGATTGGGGAGTGATTTGGTGGGTGATTATGAATGGAAGGTCAATCGGCGGCGGAGAGCCTGCTGCCTGGGGTGAACGGAGAAGAGTGGAGTGCGTAGCCTGCGTTGCTCTGCCTCTGAAGAAGATGAGGGCGGGCAACGGCTAGTAGCAAGTGAAGAAATGAAAGGGAGTCACGAGGATGGAGGGCCGTTTTTAATTAAATATAATATAATTGTTTTATCTCCTTCAACGGCTAGTTCAACCAGGGCCCAACCAGCGATTGGGGCTCGGTCGGGGATTTATATTTGGGTCAACCAGGCCCACCTAGCCGCTTCGATGCTCCTTTCTCGGGAGCCAAAGCAACGGTTGGTTAGACTCATATATATTGGGTACAAAACCCACGCCAAATAGGAATGCCCCCGTTGAACCGTTACGCAAATTTTTGGCTTTGGGGCAAATCTTGATCAAATCAAACCCAGCAAACATTAATGGCACGCGAAGAACCATCAATCAGATTAAAAATTTGCACATGTCCCAACTTCTTAATTATATTACCTTCGTTCACTACGAAACAAATTAGCTACTGTGCTTTTTGACAATGGCTCCAAGTGTCCTACTCATATTAGAGGAAACATTAAGACCTTATTTAGTTCCTTCTAAATTGCAAATTTGTACACTCTCTCCATCACCTCAATCTTAAATGCAAATGCATGCATGAAACATTAAATGTACGTACAAATAACTAATTACATAGTTTGTCTCTAATTTGTGAGGCGGATTTTTGAGCCTAATTAGACCATATTGGACACTAATTTCATACAATCTAAACAAGGTATTTTGCAATTGTGAAATAAGTTTGTGAAACTATAAAATGTTTGCAAAATAAGTCATACTCCCTCCGGTTTTGGTATTACAAGTCGTTTTGGACATGGTTTGGGCCAAACATGGAATATAAATCATCAATAACTTTTAAGTTGTTCAGTTTATAAATGTAAAAAAATATATAAATAGATTTGTCTTAAAAATAGTTGGATAAAAGTATACATATATCACATCTCCATAAATATTTTTATAATAATAAGAGGCCAAAGCTTATGTGTGTTTGAGACCGTGTCCTGTCCTAAACGACTTCTCATACCATCCGGGGAATGAGTATACTCCTTCATTTTAACTTATAAAACGTTTATTCATTTCTAGATATAATGATTTTATTTATATCTACAGAGAAGTCAACTCCGTCCGTCGAAATTAAGATAATCGATTTTGGGTATTCGTGCTCACAATTTTGACTCGGTTTGTAGAAAATACACACAAGATTTGTATCTCCAAATAAATTTGTTAAAAAACTAGACTTAAAATCTTTCCAATAATACTAATTACTTAGCATAGCTGTTTTACATATTTTAATATATATATATATATATATATAATTCTTGTGATTATTTCTTAGGAAACAACAACAATAGTTATTTTGAGACGGAGGAGTATATCTAGAAAAACATATTCTAATTTAGAATGGAGAGTGCTTTATAAAGGGTACAACATCAACCATGGAAACTTTTTCAAGATCACGCCTTTGGCGTTTTCATTCAGAGTAAACACAAAATAAAGTCACAACAACAGTTCACACGAAGGAAGCTAGGTAACCAGGGTTACCCGGCCTCACCTACATTCTCTTGGATACATGACAGAAATTACATATTGTGGATTAGTGCGACTAAGAATAGAAAAAAAAAAACACACAGAATCACCACTGCCGTCGAAGCCCGAGACGTCACGAAGCCCGCCACACAGTGCGGTGCCCTCCTCCTTGATGTCATTAGCCAACTCGCCGCCATTCTAGTGTTGCCACCAAAAGTTCTTGAATTTCGATTTCCTTCCAGGGTCTCCACCCAACCAACAAGAATAGGGAGTCAAAACCTTGTCGCAACGGTTTGGCAAATGCTTCCTCATTTGTAGTCACCATCCAATAGCCCCAACCTTCTTTGCAAGTTGATCAAGTTATGCAGGTTTAAGCTTAGCAAGCAAATATGCGAACTTCTACGCTATAATCCGCAACCAAGCAGGATGTGATCCATGGTCTTTGGTTCTTGGTCACACATGACACGGATATTGGAATCTCATGGGCAGTGCCGAATCTCCTATCCTGTCCAACATCTATCATGCAAAACGAGCCAAAAGAAGAACTTGACCCGTGGAGGCGCCAGAGACCTTCCACATCTCCTTGGCACCAAGCATCCTTGTGGAGCCAATGAACATGGCTTATAGGGCAGAGGCGGCCGGTACACAGCGATGTCCTTATTTGAGCGCGAGGAAATGATGTCATTTAGCGTAGAGAGGTGCACAGGGTCAAGAAGATCACCGCGGCTGCCGAATTCAACCATCATCACCAAGAGAGAGCCCCAGTGATATGAGAAATCAAGCATCGTTTGCCAAAGCATCCGCCACAGTCGTCCATTTTTTTCTTGCGTTCACGGCTTTAAACAAGTTTGGCGCCACATTTTGAACTGTCCTCCCTGCAGCCATGGGTCCATCCAAAAGAAAGTGGTCTTTCCATCTCCAACAGAGAACTCGGCACCCGCCGGAACAGCGCCGGGACAGCTCGCTCTGTGGTGGCGGCCTCCCCTACCTTCCAAGCGATCCTTCGGACCCACCTTCACGTAGCGCCCCCCAGATCTTCTCAGGTCATGTATCCCCAGACCACCAAAGGTCCTTCGGCTTGAACATGTTGATCCAAGCAACCTTGCGGTGGCCTCCTTGCACGGACTCAGAGAACACGCCCATATGAATGCTTTCGTTGCATTTTATCAATGATCTTCATGGCCCAAGACGAAAGTCAACGCAATCGCGGTGTGTACCCGGTACTGCCGATAGTATTTGCCCCTTAGCCAACGTCATCCTCCTGTCGAGTTGATAAGGTTCCCCTTCCAACCTGGAATTGGGCACCAATCTTGTCGACCAATGGTTGCTCATCGGATCAGATCGCCTTAGTTTGTGAACCAATAGTGGGATACCAAGATAATTGCAGGGGAATTCACGAACCTGACAAGAAAGCAAGTGTACCACCTGATCCAAACTCTGAGCTGCACAGTGCATAGGCATGGCCACACTCTTTCCCAAGTTTGAGAAGAGGCCCGAAGCGCAGCCGAAAATGTTCAAGGCCCTTTAATTGCCGGCCAGACTGTGCCCATCCGATTTGCAACAACATCACCACCACATCATCTGCCTATAAGCCTACGGCATAAGCGCAGTCCCACTAGTGGCAACAAGTACCCGTTTTTGCTCCATCCACTTGAGTAGGTGATTCAACACTTCCATGACCCGGCACAAACAACATGGGAGAGCGGGTCACCCCTCCTAAGCCCACGTGCATGACAAACTGGCGCCCGGGCTGGCGTTTGGGTTCAATATATAGGATCTTGGTGTTTGGAGGTTGCTAGTATCATAGAAATCCAATTCCTCCACCTTCTACCAAACCCCATGTGTTGCAGGACCTCAAGGAGGAAAGGCCAACCCACGGAGTCAAAAGCTTTTTTGCAATATCAATTTTGAGTAGGATTGCGAGATGCCGTGCATGAATGGCCTTGCAAGCTAATTTGAACCTCTACGAAATTATCATGGATGCTCCTCCCTTTGATGAATGCGCTCTCGATTTTTGTTGACAAGCCCACCTAGGACCCTTGACCAAACGCCTGGCCAAACACTTGTATCCGGCTTTCGAAACTATGGATGAGACTTGCTCGTGGAAGTCTCAATCTCTGTGCATGCTCCTTCTTCCTTAACGGGGATCATGTATGCATCATTTTGGGTGGTACAGGCTACGTGAATCTTGGGACCAAAATGCATGAAGCGCATTCATCACATCGGCTTTGATAATGTCGAGGCCACCTTGTAGAACAAAACCGGTTGAAACGTCGGGACCAGGTGCCTTTTCATTTGGCAAATCAAAATGACAGCCTTGACCTCCTCCTCTGTAGACAACACCTCTAGCATTGATAGGTCCTCAACCGGTACCCCAATAAGACCGGGTTGATCCTCCTTGACGGCTGGAAGGGTGTGTACGATTAGTTGTGTGTAGTGCTGAAACAATGCTCAGAGCCGAGCCATGGCATGGTCATGCCGCGAATTCTTCTCCATGCACATGCGTGGCCCGAATCATGCAACGGCGCCGTCGATGTGATGGCGGGCGAAGATGGTAAAATTTTGTGTTCGCATCACCTTGAGATAGGAACTGGATCTTGGTAGCATTACGGGCGATGGGCCGATAGAGACGTAGGCCAAAGCTTTCACGACCTTGAGGAGCTTCCTCAGATTGGCCTCCCACTGTAGCATTGTGGCCTATTCTCTTGCTTTCGACATCAAACCTCATGATAACTTATCTTGTCATGGCCACTTGAGTTTTATACTTCCAACCTTGGCATTCTTCCATTTTGATAGCTCTTTAGCGAGGTGGCGAAATTTAATGTCAAGTAACCTGGAGCAGTGCGACCCCAGCCGGCGTGACAGACCACGCAGCGATTACCACGTCGAGGAACCCGGCAGCTTCGTCCTGAATGACTCGAAAGCGGAGGCGGCGTTTCATCTCACGAAGGAGTGGAAGATGAGCAAACAAGGGGCAGTGATCAGAGCACTGACTGGAGAGCGGTCGCAGTGCACAGTTGGGGAACTCAGACATCAATCGACTGATGCGAATGCCCCTGTCAAGCTTCTCGAGTGTAGGGTTGTTGGTTTCACTGGACCAAGTGAAGCGTCTGCCAGAGAGCTCAATCTCATCTAGCAATGCTGTGTCTACGAAGGCCCTGAATCGCTGCATGTTACGTCGATAACCATGGAAACTCAGACGAGCATGCCTCCTCTGCCTATTGCGCGCGGAGGTCTCTGCCATTGGGCTGTGGTCAATGAAACAAGCTCAACGAACAGCCATGTCTGTCTTTCCTGGCCTCGGACGGATGCTTGCTATGAACCTCACCAGCAGCTGGTAGCTGGGGCGGCTGCCCCAGGTCGACCATAGCCTAGGGAAGGCTCCTAGTAATCATAGAAAACTAGTAGGGGAATCAGCGCTTCTATTTAATATCTAAAAAATCACTCGCTGGCGCATTTGTAACAAATTCTCTTTTTTAAATATGAAGATGCGCAAACCTTGTGTATTCGAGAGAGAGAAAAACTCGTCTCCGAGGACTACTTGGTCAAACAGTTTCCCAGGCTACTATTGCACAAATTTGAAGCAACCCGGAGACAACAAATTTGGAAGCAACCCGGAGACAGCTTACTATGCATGCATGCTTCGTTCTATGAGCAATCACTACACGTACTACTTGCGAAGAATAAGCACGCACCTTTACGCAGATAAATTTTTCAAATACCTCAGCTGACCTTTGTCTGCTTAGGGTGTCCCCCCAACGGACTGTTTTTTTTCCTTTTGGTTTTGCTACTCCTAGAGAAGTGCCCCTAAAATACTACTAATTTTTCAATGAGAAATAAAAAAACACACACACACACAGGACGTCAGACGTCGAGTCTTGTGCAGGTTCAGTCATGTTGAGTGCCTGAGCGCTTCAGGCTGGAGACAACTCACGGCGGCCAAAAATACAACTAGCACAAAGCTTCATGTTGCCCTCAAGGCGGAGGACCTGCACTGCGCTTCCTGCTTCCCGCTCCAATCACATTGCTGCTGCGGGTCCTGCCCAGTTTTTGATGATACCCCAGGTGGTTAGATTGGTTATTATATCGCCCAAAGGAAACGAAATAAGTGAAGCAGTCTATATGTCCCCATGCAGCATCCCAATCACTTTCCCATGCTTGTCGACAGCTGGTGCCCCTGAGCTCCCTGCTTCAGAAGTGATGTTGATTTCGATGCCTAAGAAGTTGTAACCATGATCATTGACTTCATTGAAATGTTCTTGGCCTCTCATGTTATGTGACAGATTTCCTTTGACAGTAGTTCTGTGTGCCTCTCGAAGGGCCAACTTACCATCCCTACTGAGCCTAGACAGCCATGTGGTAGATTGTCAGCCATCTCGAGAACCGTGTGTCTGTGTCTGCAATTTGTACTCAGCTTTAGTAAGAGCATATCTTTCCTGGTATCTACCCTATAAACCACAGCTTCTTTGTATTGCCTCTGGCCAGAACTGAGCTCCTGGTGGTCACAAAGAACCGATATCTTAAACATCTTTTTTTTCAGTTCTGTGGCAGAAACTGGGTGATCTGCATCAAAACATGCTTCAAAAGCATGGGCACAGGTCAAAATGAACAAGTCACTGTTTGAACCTCCAACGGCGAAAACCAGTTGTGCTTTCTGAAGTAGCCTTAAGAAGCTTATCCATCTTTTTTCTTCCAAGCAACTTTCCTGGCTGCACCAAACTTGGCCATCAGTTTGTTAACTTGCTCTTTGATTGCAACCTTGTCTCTCTAATCTCAAACTTGACTTGAAATATTGATTCCGATATCCTCTCACAAGCCAACCTCAGAATCTCGTCCTCAGGCTCAACCTATTTGATAAAATAAAAGCAACCGGTCAAATAAAATACAATAACATTTGAACCGAGAATACAATAACATTGAATAGGAATTGGCAGTGCCTACAAATTCCAATATCTCATTCAGCCCAGAATCACATTTGGTTCAAAAATAAAAGCAAAAACACAGGACAGCTGATACTTTTTTTTTTTTTAAGATAGTGTCAGGCTAGCAACTGACATAACAGCAATACAGAATCACATTTGAATAGGAATTGGCACAGTGCCTACAAATTCCAATTTCCATTAACTGAATAACAGCAATACAGCAGTTTAAGATAGTGTCAGGCTAGCAACTGAGATAATAACTAACTACCTGCCTGGAACAATGAAGACAAACTTTCCTCAAACAAGTGAGCCAAAATGTAGGAATTTGAGGACTGACACACCAGAGGGGGGATTTAACTCGAGAAATACAGCAAGTTCATACATCAACATTAGTAACTATCCTTCAAAAAAGATTATCCAGGCCATAATTCTGTGAGCTTCAAGTGTAAATGGCACTGCTTCTGACACTGCCGACACGAGAACAACAGAACAGAGGGGTGAGATGAGTGCTTACATTGGGCGCCGCAGTAGGGGATGGGGAACTCGCGGGCATCGCCGAGGTGGATCCAGCATGGCTGATGTGTGCCGGTGCATCCTGGAGAAGGACTTGACGCGGGGCCGAGTGTGGGGAGCGGCGCTGTGGATCCTAGGGCCGGCGGCATGACGGGATCAGGAGGACGAAGCACGGGGAGCCCGCGAGGCGGTCGCCGGGCGGCCGGCCGGCGGGGACGGAGACGAGCGGCAGCGCTTGCCCTAACCGCCTCAGCGCTCGGTCAGGTAACGGGGGTGTGGGAAGGCCTGATGGGCCATTGGGTCGTCCGTCTCATGTGCAGCTGTGGGCTGTGGCCTGTGGGAGGGATACGAGACCTGTTAAGAATAATCTTATATTATACCAAAAAAAGAATAATCTTATATTCTAAAAATGATAAATTAATTAGACGATTACACTCTGCTCAAAAAATAAAATTAGACGATTACACGTACTTCCTCCGTTTCAAATAATATATGTCACTTTAACTTTTTTTTTAGGACTAGGAAACATGCTTCGTCTCTTTCTTCTGGCATTGATTTTGTAAATCCTATACACTCCAAGAGAATATTTGTGATAATAAATATGGAAATATATCGGAAAGAATATACTCCACGCGTTGTGTTGAGAAAACAACAAAACACTTAAAAGACCTAGACACCGCGTTTTTTTTTTTTTTTTTTTTTTTGAATAACCAACCTGACACAGGTGTTGCAAGTGCAAGTGTGCGGCCGCGCCCTCCCAAAATAACGCAGAGCGGCCGCCGGTCCGTTGAAACGGAAACTTCGCCCACGGCTGACCTATCACGACGGCACGCGCGTATAGCCAAAAGCCGCACGCCACCGCATCACGGACCGTCCGATCGTCTACCGACGCCCGCATCTCTCCTCACCTCAGGGCCCGCCCGCGGGCGCACGGCCGGTTCCCGGCGGGCCCAGCCCAGCCTGGCCACCCACGCGCCGCCCGTTACGCCCAACACGAGGCGACCTCCTCCCCCAGCCACCCCCGCTCCTCTCCTCTAGTCTCCTCTCGTCGCACGCCGAGCCGCCACCGCCGCCTTGCCTCGCGCTCGACTTGACTCGCTCCCCGCCGCCGAGGGGAGGGAGACCGGGGACTCGAGAGCTCCCGCGCATCGTCCCAAGCAGACAGACAGAGGAGGACGGCGACCTCCCATCGCCGCACGACCGCAACCATCGAGCCCAGCCGTCGCGGGGCCTTCCCGCCGCGTCGAGCATTGGGGATCTCGCCGCCCGGTCCTCACAGTGCCCTCGGGCTCCGAGGGGGACCCAACCCTAGCCTCTGCAAGCGCCAGCGCCAGGAGGCTGGGTGCTGGAGGGGTGCGGCAGGTGGTTGGGCCGGTGGCGACTGGTGGTAAGCTCCTCGGTGCCACGTGGCCATGGTGTGTAATTTTTTTAGCGGGTGTTTAGTGAGCAGCAGCGGCCTTTATCCCTCGTGTTTGGCGTGGCGCCGTGGTGGTGGTGGGTTCAAGAGGCCTTATCGCCGGGGTGCCGGCTGCTGGCTTCGTGTGGATCGATGACGGTTAGCCTTATTAATAGGTATATATTTGATAGATATAATTTGTTTTGGAGCGGAAGATAATGTTATAATAATTGGAAAATTAAACTTTGTATCAAAATGAATTACAGCTTTGATAGATCATTTTCTTTGTTGCTAATAAGCACACAAATATTTGCTTGTGTTGGTACAACTTAAGTATAAGTCTTATGAATTATTTTAATAAGGACACAAAAATATGTAACTCAAGTTGGCATGTAGCTATTTACCAATATGTCAGGCCTGATATGTCCTGCAGCCAGGATGATCATGAATTCCTGATATATGGCTTGCTTGATTTCGTACTTCGGTAGCAAATCTACTCATCGTTTAAAGAACAAGACATATACGCTGGTTGAATCGAATCTTAGCGTTTTTTTTTTTGTTGTTGAAGCACATGTACGCTCTTCTCCACCGATACATCTGCAGCTCTGCCCGCTCACCTTGGGGACTCACCCACCGCCCACGGACATGCGCGGCTCAACAAGCACCGAGCCACCGACGGCACCTTGCCCACCACCCGTCCACGCCTTCCAGCATGGCCTGCTCCATCTCGGCATCTCCTAGATCGTGCTCCCCGATCGCCGATGCTGCCACAACCACGGCGTCTGTTGTTTCGCCAAAGAAGGTCTCCCTGCCGCTTCCATGGCGACTTCCACGAAGCAAAGGGCACAGGGCAGCTCCCAAAGTATTCTGTAGGCAGTAATGACGTTCGGACTCGGCGGAAAGAACATGTGGCTGCGCGCTAGATGCCCTCGACAGACGACACCTTTGCATCTGCCTTTGCCGCCGCAGAATGACGCCATCACCATGGCCAATGGGTGCCTTGTCTTGCTGCGACGGCGACGGCGGAGGATTCGACGTTTGGTTTGATCTGCTTTTTCTCTCGATTTGTCGAATCACAATTGGAGAAAAATAAAGGCGCTTGCCGCCATCGCCCGTCCCCGTTAAGAAGAAACTTACTGGTATAGTAGAAGTCATGAAAATTGGCTCTAAAGGGAGATTGTAACACTTCTTATTTTCATAAATGTGCTTCTGGTAGAAGAAGAAAAAAAATACAATATATAGCTTGGAAGATTCTGAGGGAACTATTGAGGGAATAGACAATTTATTAGATCATGCAACAAATTATTATAGAGAGTTATTTGGCCCTCGAGGAAGAATTTGATGTTTCTCTTGATAACAGTTTTTGGGAATAATATTCCAAAAGTATCAGAGAGTGATAATGAAATCCTGTGTGGTCCATTTTCAGAAAAAGAAATTAAAATTGCCTTGAACCAAATGGAGGCTAATAAAGCCCCCTGGGCTGATAAAATACCAGTAGAGTTTTATCAAGCCTGCTGGAATATAGTTAAAAATGACATTACAGTTGTTTGAGGACTTTTACAATCACAGAGTTGATATAAGCAGGATGAACTATGGTATTATTACCTTATTACCAAAGATAGTGGATGCCAGAGAAAATACAACAATTTAGGCGATTTGCCTCCTGAATAGCATTTATAAGCTGATCACCAAAACCTTAACATTAAGGCTTGAAGGTGTAATTGATCAGATCATACACTATACTCAGACTGCATTTATGAAGAACAGAAATATTGTATACGGTATAGCTTGTTTTGCATGAAATCTTGCATGAAACTAAGAGGAGAGGAGAAATTGGAGTCATTTTAAAACTTGATTTTGAGAAAAAGCATACGACAAGGTTAATTGGAAACTTCTATTCAGTGTCTAGAAAAGAGAGGTTTTGGTGACAAATGGTGTGAGTGGATTAGGCAAGTTGTTTCTGGAGGGACAGTTAGTGTCACAATTAATAATAAAATGGGAAGTTACATAAAAGCTACAAAGGGGTAAAGACAGGGTGACCCCTATCTCCCATTCTGTTCAATTTAGTGGCTGATTGTTTGACTAGAATGGTGCTACAAGCACAAAGAGGAAGGTAGAATTCAAGGTTTGATTGATCACATAATTCCAAATGGAGTGGTACTGTTACAATATGCAGATGACATAATAGTGTTTTTTTAAAACATGGGATTGATAATGCTATTAATATGAAACTATTGTTATACTTTTTGAGATGATAGCTGGTCTCAAAATCAATTTCAATAAAAGTGAAATTTTTATGATTAATGATGAAGATGATTGGGGGCTTAAATATGCTGACATTTTCAATTGTCAAGTTTGGGATTTTTCCCATCAAATATTTGGGAGTTCTGTAAGTCCCAGCAGACTAAAAATAAGGGATTGGTTGCCTCTTGTAGAGAAAGGATCTAAGAAGTTAGATGTTTGGAAAGGAGGATTACTGTCAATGGCTGGGAGATGTATTCTTATTGATTCCAGTTATAATAACACTACAATTTACCACATGTCTGTTTACTTATTGCCAAAAGGAACAGTAGGTGACATGGAAAAACAAATGAGGTCTTTCTTTTTTGGCAAGGAGGTAGTATAAAAAGAAAATATCATCTAGTCAAATGGGAAGTTATAAGCAAGAGTAAGAAAAAAAGGAGGGTTGGGAATTAAATATATTAGGAAAATGAACATTAGCCTTATTTGTAAATGGTGGTGGAAATTAGAGAAGGAAGATGGTCTTTGGCAAACAATTGTGAGATATAAATATCTTGGCAATAAAACTATCCATGAAGTGAGCCATAAGGTTAATGACTCACCCATGTGGGCAGATATGTTAAAAGTTAAAGATATATATCTATATGGTAGAGGGATTATCACCAACCAAGGTAATTTGAGTAGATTCTGGCATGACCCTTGGCTATACAGTCAACCCATTGCCAGCAAACATGCTGACTTGTTTACATTGGCTGTTGATAAGGAAATTTCAGTTTCAAATGCTAATCATGGTTCTGATATTACTTTTTAGAAGATGGTTGTTTGGTTCTTTTGAGACAAAATTGGGAAAACATTTGTCATGACTGTTTGAATTGGCAACCTAGTGACTCATCTGATGTTGTGATATGGAATTTAACCAAGAACAAAACCTTTTCTGTTAAATCTGTCTATGACCTTCTGACCAGTTCTGATACAGGAGTATATCATAGAATTATTTGGAAAAGTAAGATTCGGAAAAGATTAAAATTTTTTCTTTGGCAAATAGCAAATAATGCTATCTTAACTAAAGATAATATGGTGAAAAGGAAGTGGACGGGGATCCTAGATGCGCTTTTTGTGATGAATTAGAAACTATTGATCACTTATTCTTTACTTGTTCAGTGTCCAAAATAGTTTGGGCCATTATAGCACAATATTTTTGGTGCCAATAACATTCCAGTGAATTTAGATCAATGTTGGAATTGGTGCAGACATTGGATACCCAATGGCCAAGTGTTCTTTGCAGTAGGTATTGGTGCTATATGTTGGTCCATTTGGAAGTGTAGAAACAAAGTTATTTTTGACAGGAAACCGCTGAAAAACCCAATTGCAATTTTATGCCATGCTCATTCTTTTATGAACTATTGGTCAGGACTATACGCTGATCAAGACAAGGAAATTTTGGTAAATGGGGCTAATTTGATGCTCCAAATTGCGAAAGACATTTTGGCAAAAGGAGACCAATAGGCAAATTGACATGTTACTCCTCGAAGATGAAGCTGCTGAAGAGAGGGGGATCATGAAGAATGAAGAATCTGAGGACACAGCACAATTCATCAACGCAGTAAGGACAAGAAGAATGGTGGTGAAGCCGCTGGAAGGAGAACTGCTTTTGATCCTGGCGCTTTGTAATAATTGTACTTCGGTCTTGCTGGTTGTTGATGGCTGGTCCAGTCGTGCTATGCTCTTTAAAATAGTCTGCTTATTTAGCCTATCGTTAAAAGTTCAGGTTCTCAGGTTTAGTATCTCGGTCTTTTGGGTCGTGGTGGTTTCTTCTGTAATCTGTCTGAATTTTCACAAACTCTGTTGGTATTTCCGTTTGAACAGAATAGAAATGGGGTTATCCCCCGAGTGGAAAAAAAAAATCGCCCGTCCCCGTTAATCTGCCGCAGCTACTCGTCCTTATGTCCTCTTCTGCCGTCTGTGTTGTGTTCGTCTAAACCTACCCCCCCCAATTCTCTGATTCCTCTTCCCCGTTGCTAACAAGCAGCTCGTCCAGGCTTGGTCGTGCGTCGTCCCCATCCGCAGTTCAAAGAAGACATATTTTTAATGATGGAGCCATGGTAGTTTATGATATCTAACCGTACAGCTTAAGGATTATTGGTCAAATATGAGAGCATTTGGAAACCATATAATTTTCTTACATTACATCGTTTCATTTTTCACCAGCAACAAAGAACAACGATGAAAGGTCAATCAATCCTCACGCGCACTGAGTTGACACTTGACACACCTTTTGGACGGTCCCCTCACAAAGTATATGATCCCAACATACGGAACTTCTGGATTGCGTAACAAAACAGAAAATTGGAGTTTATACGATCATAAATGACAAATATTGAATTATCTTTAACTTTATAGTATAACATCTAACATTAGCCGCTATCAAATAAGATAGCGAAAAAAATAAAGGTCTGCCATAGACAAACAATTGCAAGTTCTTCAAGGAGAGACGACTGTGCGCCTGCATTGTCTTCACCAAGTTCATCATCATCTCTTATCAAAGAAGACATCTGTCATGTGAATGTAATCAATGCATAAAAGATTAAAAAAAACTTATCAGCCTTCAGAAAAACAGCCGAACAGCCCCAAGATGAAAAAAAATATCACAAAAGTGAGCTGGTGTACATAAACGATAGGCAAAGTACTGAAAAGACAGCATAATTAGCGTGGGAAAATTAACTTGCCTGGAGTAATTAAGGTGAGAAAATTAACTTGGCTGAATCAGCTCCACTTGGCTTCTTGTAGATAACAATGGATTTACCTAAATAGTAAAGTATTTGTTAGAATGAAGGTAGAAAGGCCTCTTGCAGAAATAGAGAATTCACTAAACAGCAAATATTTGTTAGACTTATAATCTATGTTGATGTTATGATACAACCATTTTCGTTCTCAATTGTATAACCATCATCATAGCACTCCCAGGGCCCAACCATGTCTGTTCGTAAAGAACTGGATTGAACCAAGATCTATATAAATTTGAACTAGAATTGGTAACAACTCAACAAGACCTACATAACAATGGAACTTCACTTTTACACACACAAAGAAAAATCACTTGGTTCCATTGTGACTATAACTGACCATCGATTTTATAGAAAGGATAATTACAACATGCTGGATCAGCCAACCCAAAAGAAAAGGCTAACTACTACTATGCTTTGACAAAAATTGGAGTAAATGTCTCTCTTTTTTCTTCCTCTAATGGGTGTTTAAACTTGATATAAGATGCATACCTTCGTTGATGATTTCCTCATCAATTGACAGTTTTGCGCTTAATGGTACTCTGCCACGGGCACATTTGGTGGTGTTGAATACGCTGAGCTATAAACATAAATTGAAACAAAATACTTAATGCAGCTGAACAGGATTATTTCAATCTCAAAGAAATACACCACCACAGAGCTCAAGTTTCAAGCAAATTCATATTGTCAGTCGTCACATTATTAGAATGTCATAGGATTCTGGTGTGTTTGTTTGGTTATGCACCCAAAATTTCACAAGCTATGCAAATATTTTTTTTACTATGGTTAATTTTGTCCACTTCATTAGGTTGGCTGCATGATATCAGAACTTTGTGCAAGTGTTACTACAATGAGAGTTAAAAAGATTAACTCAGCTAAGTCACTGACTAAATCATTCTTCCATGCCTATCTAACCATGCACACACATCAAGAAAACATAGGGAATATGCTGCCAATGCTTTTTGTGGTTGGCAATACACAACAGATGTCAGATAACATATCATGTTGCCAAGAGGGGCTGACACTCTTCGCTCAGGCTGATGAGTCCAATCATCCACTCATCCCTTTGTGTGTTCGCAACAGCAAACTAATGATTCAGGCATTCAGCGATTGGTAGGTGAAGACAAGTAAAAGGTTAAATAAAGTTGATAAGAGGATTCAACCTGTGTAATCCTAGGAATTTGATGGGTATGGAATGAAAAAAAGAACACAATCTTCATGTGTTGAATGGTGCGATATTAAGTGCTCAAAGAGACCCTTCGACTGACCACAGATGAGGGTTATGGTCTGATGTGGGGAGCTAAGGGTGCACACCTCGCTGGTGGAGGACAGTTGAGACAAAACTTACCTCTAACATTATCTCCACTCCTGAGGAGCCAGGGACAGTTCCATTTTCCAAAACGGACTTGCTTATATCTAGCAACTTATTCTCCAACTAAAAAATAGCAACAAGTAACATATATGAGCATAAAAGCTTTATGCATGAAATATGACTTCTGTTTATAATAACATTTATAGGGAACATGATTTGATCATAATGCACATATACCTCAACTGCAGTAGCAATGTTTTCACCACTCAAGGATAGAATAATATCTCCCCTCCTAATACCAAGCTTCTCAGCATTAGATTCTGCTGACACCTGCAGTTCAATGGAAATAAATAAGCCCTTATGCATAACAATGAAAACAAAAGAAAAATGAAAAAAATGGTCTACTTATGGCTTCACAATCAATAATACCTGTTTGACGATAAGACCGGCATCAACATTATACTTCCGAGATATCTTCTCTCTACTGACAAGGTTTAAACATTTGATGCCAAAAAAGCTTCATCCCAAGATGGATCCGAGGTACATAACTATACCAAACAATTATTAGATTCAAAGGTAGGCAAATAAAAGCAAACATTTTCAAAAATTGGTTAAAGTTACAAACGAAATTGTGTATCAAACAGAACCACAAAATTTGATCTGAAATATATAAGCCTACAAAGTGTCTTGTGATTTAACCCCTCCCAACCCAATAGAAAACCCCTTGTAAAAAACCTGTTCAAATGACCTTCACCTTCAAGGTTTTAGAGCTTGTTCAGTCAACCCAGGTGGTGACAAAACACAGTTTCATCCTAGCTTTTGTGTTGAAGATGATCTTACACAGTCCCCTTTTGGTAAGAATAAAGAGTACAAATAGTCATATGTATGTTTTATGGAAAAAGTCTACGTCACCCCCTCAACTATGGGAGGTAATTTACATAATCCCTAAACTTTGAAACGGTCTATATCACCCCGAACTTTCAAAAACGGTCAAATTACCCCCTAACGCAGTTTTGAAAAATCATAGTAAATCACAGAAAAATGTAAAATGTTAGATTGTGTTAGACTCGAATGAGTAGATCTACACAATGAACATATAATATGATATGCTTTAGTTCATTTTTTTTGCTGCAGCTTTAAATTTCTGTTTTTTCCTCGTAGCTGTAAAAAAAATTGTACTAAAGCATATCATATTATATGTTCATTGTGTAGATCTACTCATTTAGAGTCTAACACAATTTGATTTTTCATTTTACGATTTTTTCTGTGATTTACTATGATTTTTCAAAACTGTTTTAGGGGTAATTTGACCGGTATTTAAAAGTTCGTAAGTGATATAGACCGCTTCTTCAAAGTTTAGAGGATTATGTAGTCTACCACCCATAGTTGAGGGGTGATGTAGACTTTTTCCTATGTTTTATGTTGAGAATCTACAGTGCATTACAAATTTAATCAGAAATGCTTGCATGTTTCTCAAACTGGTATTTCTTGTCATCAATTTCCCATCAAATAGTCATGGTCACGTAAGAAGATATATTCTGCTAGATTAATCAATTCCAAAGTTTTGCTAGGCGCTAGACAAAATCTAGGTGATGACCCTAGCCTAACGACTAGTCCAGCCTATGCTAGCGAGAGGCAATGCTAGAATGCTTTGCCAATTTATTTATATATCAATATTCAATTATATAATATACATATATGCAATTAAGAGCCCTTGGGCTTCTCGTAGCTGTCCAAACCTATGGTTCCTGTTGCACCAAACCAGCACCCCCCAACCAACCTGTGTGAGCCCACCAGCTCCCGAACCAATCTACCAGCCCACCAGCTCCCCCAACCAGCCTGGCAGCCCACCAGGCCCAATCTATTCAGGCCCTATATATATATACACACGTGTAAACCCTAATCCCCACTTATCCTTGCCACCGCCCGCTCCTACCACCGCCGTTGCCCTCCTACCACCCTGTTGCCCCTAGACTCTCTCCCGGCGGCGGCCCCCTAGACCCCCTCCCACTGGCGCCCCCTCCGACCGGCCCTCCCCCGACGACCGCTCCCTCCCCGACGACCGCTCCTCGCCCGACGACCGGCCCCTCTCCCGGCGACCCTCCCTTCCCGGACGGTCCACCTCTCCGGGGCGTTGCTCCCTCCCCGCAATGGAAGCACAACGCGCAGCCTCGCCCGCACCCAGCAGCGGCATCCACCGACTTGAGGCCCGACCGCACCCTAGTTGAGGCGCCAGGCTAAATCCTAGTGACTAGTCGCGACTAGGCGCCGTTGTAATCATCGATTTTCAAAACTTTGATCAATTCAAAGGATCAGTAAGCTTCTATCGATGCATTATTTATGTAGGTAAATGTAGGTACAAAATTACATCAGACACTTGGACGTTTCCAAAATAGGCATTGGTAGGTACTAATACTCAAAATGAAAAAACTTAATATAAGGGGCTGAGCAACATTATAGAACAGTAGCAAAGGAGAAACATACCTATATGTCCTCCAAATCTCCAAACACCTTTGAATTGTTGAAGAAGGCATGAAATGCATGGAAGTAGCAATCATTCCACTAACATCTCCTTCAAAATTGATAATCTGGACCTCAATACAAGACTATATATTTTTGGTTGTTAGTACAAAAATTTAAAAACTGCACGCAAATCAAAATAAGAAAAAAGGTGAATTATACCTCGAGATATCACCATCGATGCACATGTAATGGTGACGTTGAAACTGTCCTACACCTTTGTTCAAGCACTTTTGCCATTACCTATTTGCAAATTCAACCATGTCTTCCAAGAAGGAAAACATCCTGAGCAAACACTTCATGTCTGAAACAGGCTATCTTTTTTTTGGTTTATGCATGAGTACACTGAATAGAGCAAAACCATATTGCTTGTCGAGATACACCAATTTACCCTTTCCAAAATCATCCTCATGGAATAACGAACACGGACCTAAAAATAATAGTTGAAAAGACATGATGTTAGATTGGTACAAAACAAATAATGTGCAAAGAATAAAGCATAATCTGCCATTCACGCTTGGGTCAATGTCTTATCATTCGATATAGCCCATCAAATTGTTATGAAAACTAACGCTAATATTAAATGAGAAGCCTAAAAACTAACGCTACCTAAAATAATAGTTGGAAAAGACATGATGTTAGATTGGTACAAAAGCAAATAATGTGCAAAAGAATAAAGCATAATCTGCCACTCATGCTTTAGGTCAATGTCTTATCATTCGATATAGCCCATCAAATTGTTATGAAAACTAATGCTAATATTAGATGAGAGGCCTAAAAACTAACGCTAATATTTTTGCTTTTAAAATGGGTGTATTATATTTTGAAAAACTTACCTCAGCATTTAGGAGCATACTCATCTCCACCTAACCACTCATCCAGATTTGGAGATTTTGAGCAGATGAGCTGAGCGGTTGTTAGAATGATTGCAAAGGTGCCCTTACTCCATCCTATCAAAATGCGAGCATTCTCTTAGAAGCTCACCATCTGCATATCCATATTTTTGTTAGAAAATACAAAAAAATCTGTAGCACAAAAAAATACGACAATATTACATACCAGTATATGAGGATAGCCCTAGAACAAATTTTGATGCTTCAAGGATGATATCAGCAGCACTTTTCTTGAATAATACTTTGACTAGAAACAATGTCATCATCCAATGTGGGAAGCTTCTTTACTTCATCTACACATAAAAGGGGTGCGAGAAAAAATAAACATAAAGTGAGAGAGAGAGAGAGAGAAACAAAAACGAAGTTTATCTAGAAACATGGTTTTTGGGATGAACAGGGCAAGACAATATGCAATTATAACATGTATATTTGTTCACAAAATAATTAGCTATCGGACATAGTCTTGCTCTACCACTGCTTTGTTGGTTCTAGACAATGCATGCATGCCAATAGCTGTTTTTAGTCCTAGACAGGATACAAAGAGGAATTGGTATTGTTGCCCACCACTATACTTTGTTGATTCTAGACAAAGCATGCATACCAATTGATAGCATACAAGAAGGAATTGGTAGTCTTTTCTTGCCCTACTACTGTACTTTTGTTAGTTCTAGACAATGCATAGATAACAATTGTTGTTTTTGACAGTACATAAAGAGGGAGGAATTGGGTGCTGAAATACGAACCTAGCTTGTCAAAGTATTCTCGTTCCGCTTTTCCAGTAGGGTTCCAACACCACCGGATCGAGGTCAATGGATTGTTCTTCATGGAGTTGTCCGTCTGAATCCTCCTCCAGCAGGTGCGGCATACGGGGAGGGAGAATTGGGTAAAAAGTCAGGCTCCAGCCCTGGCAGCCCCCTTCCCCTGGAGTCGCCGACTGTGTCGCAAATTGAATCTCCGACAGCCCCTTCTTCCCCCTGGAATCGCCGCCAATCGCCAACTGAATCTCCGCCAGCCCCGCCAGAGGACCCGCACGTAGACGAAGACGAAGACGGGGACGGGGAGCGGAGTCGCCGCCGCTTTCTTCTCTCCATGGACGGGGACGGGGACGGGGACGGGGGAGCGGCAGCTAGGGCTAGGCGGCGGCGTGGGCGCGTGGGAGGAGGAGGCGATACTCGACGGACAACTCGTGATTTCTCTTGGGCAATTGCTTACTCGAGGCCCCTTACTTAGCCTCTCCCACTAGTAGTAGTAGTAGGTTTGATCGAGTTGGGATTATCTTCTCTCCGGCGTGGCGGCATAAGACTCGGACACGGCGGCATCAGAGTCTGATGCGAAGCCACGTTTGAGCCGAGCCGAGCCGTAGGGGTCGGAAGGAACGAGAAGGGTCACGTGATTGCTTTTTTCCTTTTTGGATTGGATTTGGACACTCGTTTTTGATTGTCCACGTGATGGGCCTTGGGCCAGGCCTAGTACGAAGCGAGGGCCAGCATCGGTTGTTCGGTTCCCGCAGATCCAGAACCGACGCAGAGGCCGAACACCGAACTAATCCAAACCAGCAACCGAAACCGACCGAGAACCTAAAAAACCGAAAATTCGGCTTGGTTCAACTCGGTTCCGGTTCGGTTTCGCGGCTTTTTTTTAAAAGTGCCCAGGCGTTACACACGGATGCTAAGAAATTTGGATCCTCCACGGAGCCTCCATTGCCGTTTGTATTGCTCGTTTTTTACCATCATGTCGGCGACCAGAAGATGACAATGAAGATAGAGAAGACGAGATGATAATGTTCAAAGATATCCAAGCAAAAGACCGCGGGAACATGAGGCGTGGCCACTTAAACGCAGGCAACATAGCACTCCACAAGGGTGGATGCTCCTCGTCCAAGATCCACGACGACCACGGATCTTTGGCTTGTCGTCTATGGAACCCTAGCACCGGCGACAAGCTTCCCATGCCGATATCATAGAGGAAGACCACCAAATCCCGTATCACTGCAAGTGTCCCCTCTCCCACAAGGACCCAACTCACCCAGGATGTGTCGTCGGGTGCTCTTCATTCGATGTCGCGCCGAAGCTCACACGCATCTGCCATACCACCGATCTCTTCTCTTTGCCACCACCGGCCGACAACAACATGTTAGGTGGAGACATTGCTCGTATGATGTCGGTAACTATCCATCTATAACAAAACCACCAAAGGGAAAGAAGGCACGCGCCGTCTCGCCCGATCCTATCAAGAATATCATCTTCGACATGGCTTCCTTCCAAGGGAAAAATCTACTTTACCAAATCTAAAGGAGACATGTGCGCCATAGATTTTTCGTCCTGCACTTCCACGGCAAATCACAATGACCGGCCTAAATTCCAGAAATTAAAAAATATTTGGTCGGTCTCCTGAAGGATTGTCCTCAGGCCAACAATGGTTGGTTGAGTCGCAGGATCAACTCTTTGTAGTCACCACTGGCTTTCTTGATTTTAATCCAAAACAACATTGGCTCCATAGAGGTGCATAGGATGGATTCCTCCTCAACGCAAGACTGTTGGCGCAGGGTGCATGACATTGAGATGTTGTGTTTCTCTTGAGGATGCAAACATGGCGGCTTCTTGCGCGGCGAGCTCTTTGGGACTCAAAGCAAACCAGATATTGTTTATGAAGAATTTTATGGACGATGATGGTGACTTGTGCATTTTTGACTTGAAACAAACAGCCATGAGATTATCCAAGTCCACAATCAAGAAGACATGATCCTTTGCCGCAAACCTTTCTGGATTGTGCCACCTAGATAGCTAGCTATCTACCCCTATAAGTATACATTATATTCTTGCAATTTACTTCGACTTATGTAAAGAAAAAATCATATATGTACCAATAATTATGTGAGTTAGTATATACAATACCAAACGTATCACTGCATTCATGTTACGGCCAGGTACTATATCATGTTTTGATAGGATTATCTCAAATATAAGAAAATTCATGCCTTCCAATCTTCTTAAGGCTCAAGTGCTTGACAACTAAGTGGGGAACAAAATCAACAAAGTTTAAGCCCATCGAAGGCGTGAAAGCAAACGACTGGAAGTGAACTAATATAATAACTACACTTCAAATCTGTGCAACCACGTTTAAACAACGGACTAACTTCCTTTTCCAAAACAATTATGCCATGTAACTGGAATATAATCAACATTTTTGCACAATGGCTTGAGCTGGCTTCACAACACTGTGTATGCTCCTTGTATTTACGAAGGCAAACATGAGCCGTTGAAATGGTTTCATAATATTCAAGTGGCTGATGATTACCTACATGAGGAGACTAGAATTAGTGTGTGGAAAAGTGATTTTTGCTGAGTCTCGTGGATGGTATTCGTTAGAAGGAATGAAGCTCAAGCTATTCCATAGGGAAACAAGCCAAACATGTAGTTGAGTTGGGAATATATGTATCTAAGCCCTTACATAAAGAGATTAATATGTTATACACAATATGCATATAGTACAAATAATTGTTGATAGTCAAAGTGGGGTACGTCGAGGCCTGTTAATGAGACAATTACTGACTTTATTTGTATGGTAGGACCTATTGGCACATTGAAGCCCAGACATGTTAGGGTATATAGAAATATTAAATGTACAAAAAAACAAATTTATTTGTACATCACAAGACAAATATTACATGTTACAAAATACAAATTTATTTGCCACAACAACTGATAGACATTTCATGGACTGCTGAATTTGTTGAAAAGCTATAGATTAAACTCATGGTTGTTAGGAGTCAGCCACGGCAAAACCATAGAGCCGCATTGGCATTGGAGGAATTTTCCGTTTCACATATTCCCTCGAGAAAATGTACCACCTCAATCATTGTGGGTCGATCAAACTCACGATCTTGGATGCACCAACATGCGATTTTGCAAACCCTTTCGACTTCCCTCCATGTTCACTTCTCCATGCAAGTTTGCATCCACACTCATAGTGTCTCCATGAAGAAGCTTGTGTGCAACTTGCGCGGAAAATAGTCTCCCGCCTTCAATATCACCGCCATCTAATGTTGAAGAGAGTTCCTCTTTCCGATAATGATCTCAAAAGCAGGACCATCCCATAGCTATAAACATCGCCTTGGGAGTAATGGGTGTTCCATCGATCCATGCGGAGCAAGCTATCCGGATAGTTCCCGCATTGTAGTCATGACCGAAATCCCGCCCTAGAACGCCATGCCAAAATCGCAACTTTTTGGAATAAAAGACGAGTCGAGAGTATATGTTCTTTGGTTTGATATCACAATGTATTGGCGTACGACAACCATGATGCAAGTATCGTAGAGCTCTAGCTACACCAAGAGCTATTTGGTATCGTGTTCCAATTAATTGAACCATTACTTTGGAAAAGATGAGAATCAAATGACCCGCTTTGGTATGAGTTCGTACACAGTTAACCTCATCACCTTCACAAAGAAAAATCCAACCAGTTTCACTAAATTTATATGTTGGATGATTCCAATCAATTTACCGCCTTCTGAATTGCTTCTCTCCTTGTAGGGTCATCAAGCCCTTTTCACCCGCTATGGTAATTGAGTCACTCGGGCACCCCTTAAAATCAGAACCAAAACCACTGATTCCTAGCATGTCGGAGAATTTTTTTGTTGCATATTGCAAGTCTGCATATTTGAATGCAATTATGCCAATGCTACCTTGGTCATTGTCTACTATGGGTCTACACCACTTCCCCTTTTCTCCTCCAAAAATCACTATGGCGAGAATAAAACCAAAGCAGCAAATGGTTGTGCCAATGCCAACACCAATGATCATCCCCTCCTATTGGCTTTCTTGTCTCTAACTCTACTGCAGCAAGGCTTAAGGTAAATCATTTCTTCATTGCCTGGTAGCTACATTAAGTAACTTTCCATGCGGATAGAGCAACCATCTTTGCCATAAGAATATGCGGTGCAAAGGCATTTTATTCAAACAAACTTGTGCGCGTGGTTTCGCTAGACACATTTTGTAAGGTTTAGCCGTGCAGGGCAACTTAATGCGGACATAGAGTAAAATTTGTCTACCATACCTTTTTATTGTTGTCGCGGTTGAGTGGAGTGTTTTACGATACACCCGTACGATTACGTCTTCTATATCCCAATCCACGGGTGATCTCACGAGAGAATCCCTTCATGCAAGCTGCAATAAGTATTTGCCTTTGGAAGTACAGACTGCGTAAGGTCCGCGAGGCGGCATACACATCACTAGCGGCGTCTTGGTGACTGTTCACTATCATCCAATCCCTCCCAGTCAAACACGCGCTTGGCTTTGACCCGAGAGACATGCAGCATGATGACTATGTTTGTGCTCTCATCTAATATGTTGTAGGTGAAGTAAAGCTCTTGGTCATTCTTGACAAACGTGAAATTGATTGTTAGAGGTGGATCTGTAGACATCTCCGGCATGTAGCTGAAGAATCTACCATTACATGTGCCACTAGACCAATACACAAAAAGATGAGTTCCATAGCAACCTG
>JADLZK010002393.1:0-95649 GCA_015847255.1 Hyparrhenia diplandra
CACCCACACCGCCATCATCTAACCCACCCCACAACGCATGACTGGTTCAACAACCAAAGTTGCTATTTGTGAAGTAGCACTTACTGTTTCTTTTGTTGTTTGCCTTGAGCATCAATTGGATCAATTTGACTGACATTGAGCTTTCACTTTGTGAGTGAGCTGCTGCGAAATTGAAGAAATCATAGGTGATGTGAGAGGCTGGCTTAAGATGATTGGTGATCAGATATCTAAATTACTTAGGAGCAGTTAAAGAGTTAAATATCAGCTGCTTTTGTATTGTAGAACAACAACTAAATCAGATAAATTACAAAGTTTGCTTTTGTACTAAAAAAATAATCTTGTATGGCAATATTACAAGTTCAGGATGGGTGCAAAGAGGTGGTAATCGAACAAAATTTCAGATCAGTACGTACCTACGTCTTGCATATATTCCATATGTGTACAACATTTCTCAAGTTGTTTGTTCCAAGATCTGTATCATTACTCAAGAAAAAAAGCACAACACTCTCACTCTGGATTGATCTTTCCTGATGTCTAATGCTATGACTGTTCTGCCACCATTTCTCGAGAACCCCTGCAGTGTTGAAGCATTGAGTACGCTTAGTTGTTGCAAATCAGAGGTGCAGACCTATCCCAAAACCAATGATGGCACTTGTCTGTTACAAAGACGCAGGCAACGTCAGGATGGGTGGCAATTGCAGCGGGTTGATGAGGCCGCAATGAAGCAGCACTCGTGTGAGCAAAGAATCAATCTAACCTGTATAATCAAGAATATTTGAGCAATTCTTTTAATGAATCCACGAGCAAAGAAAATAGAAACTTAGATTCCTCCAGAGCAGCTGCAAAAATCACAAGAACAGAGAGGGTGAAGCATCAATCGAGCAAATAATCACCTGGGCACGGCCGCCGGGCGGACGCGCAGCACAGTGCAGACGCCCCAGAAACTGAGATTCCTTCAGAACAGCTGCAAAAAAATCGCAAAAACAGAGGTAGAAGCATCAATCGAACCAATAATCGCCTGGGCAGAGAGCCGCCGGAAAGAGGAAGGAGGGGTCTGGCTTGGGCTTGGGAAGTTGGGATTGGGCTTGGCCCTGGACCTTGGCTTCGGCGTGGAGGCTGGGGAGCCCGGCGAGGAGAGGAAGCTGTGCTGAGGTCGGTGGGGGAAGAACCCGGCGACGACGACACCGGGGAGGGGCCGCCGCGGCGGATGGCGCCATTGCGTGTGCGGGTGCGTGGTGTGGCAGACGACGATGCGAGCGGAGAGAGGAAGGAGGAGCCCGGCTTTGGCTTGGGGGTGCGCCTGGGCCTGGCGGCGGCGACGGCGGTGGCTCGTGGTCTCCCCCATGGCTCCGCTGGCGGTGGGATGGGTTGGCCTCTCCGCTTTGCTTCGGCTCTTGAGGTTTGAACTTTGAACTCCCAGCCGTGGCCTGTGGGGCAGGCAGCACGGAACGAAAAGCCAGGGGGAGAAGCAGCACACGGCGGCGCATCCGGCGGCGGCCGGCCACCTCGCTGCAGGTGCGGTGCTCCCGGATGTTGAGGTCACTGTCGCAGCGCTGAGGAGGGCGGCGCAACGGCACCACATCTGGGTGGCCCAGCGGGAACGCCGCCAACCGTCGCCGCTGACCGTGGTGGTGCCCCGCCGCCGACAACAGCGGGCCTCCCCTGCTCCTGGATTTGCACGGCCCCCGCGGACGGTGGTGCTGGCGCGGCGGCCACTGAGGTCGGCGGGCACGACGCCTCGTCGCGGCGGTGCTGGTGGAGCTCTCTGGCTAGCTGGCCCTCGACGGCGCGGCACCCGCCCAGGATGGATGGGAGGCTGCTGAAGGAAGGTGTGGGCGGAGGAGACGGGGCCGGGCCGTGGAAGTTTATCAGAGTGGAAGGCAGGCAGACGGAAGGCAGGCGGTCAGATCGGACAATCGAAGGGACGGGAATCGAGGCGGCGTGAGGCAGGGGAAGAAGAAGCGGACAGACGGGGTGGGCGACGCGATGGGTAGCGCACGGGCGGGGGATCGCCGAGGCCGTGGCAAACGACAGACGAACAGGGCGCGCCTAGGAAAGAGAATAAGCCGCTATGCTACATAGGAGTTACTAATGAGGTGGACCAATCACAAAGCTGAGAACTCCCTAAGTATTGCTAGTGGGGATCTCCTATATAGGAGTTATAGATTTGGTTAATGTTCAGCAATATCTAACCAGGAGAAGCTTCACCACTCACCAGTGTCACTTAGAGCATAATGTTGACAACCCACTTTTCCTGCCTCATCTCCCTGGAAAGCAAATAATTAATATCATCAGCACCAGCTACAGCAAGATCAAAAGTAAAAGCTGCAATTCCAGTAACCACTCTTCATACAGAAATTGATCCTTGGTCCATTCACTATGTCTACTGTGACAGACTGGCAAGGAGGATGAGACCACATCAAGCAACGTGCACCACTAAGGAACAAACGCACTAGTAGTACGGTAGTGGGTCACCGAGTAGTGGTACCAGCCAACCAGGGTTCAAATCCTGGCTTGCACACACAAACAAAAAAAAATCTTGGTATGCCTCTCCTCGAAAAATAGTGGCAGGGTGCCGGACTACAGCTAAGGTGCATCCCTTATAGAGTTCAAGCCAGGGTTCAGAGGTTTTCTTGGCTGGTTTCGCAGAGGTTTCTTCTTAGTGCAAAGCCATGGGGGCGGTCTTTCCCCACCCTAGTTGAGTTCTTTTCAGGATAAGGAATAGAAGTAGACTTACATTGAATACCAATGAGGGTGCAGATTCTCGGATGATTTGAAGGCCAAGCATTGCAAAAAGGCAAGCAAAGATTACTATAACCAGCATTACAGATTATAGATTGTGGTAAAGTTGTAAAAAAATTGCAAGTAATAGGACCTCGACCTATTGAAATACCAGCTCCCATAAATAACATCATTAAAAAGCATAAGTGTGACAAATGTACGGTCTTCCAAGAACAAATGTTAAACACCTAAAATTGGAAAGAAGGCCATTACTTTTATCCATTTGTTATTAACTGGAAGTACTTTACTTTCTTTTACATGTTGTTCTAGTTCGATTTGTTGAGTTAATATCTTGGAGAAATATCCTTTCTAGCAATAATATGGAAGGACTTTTGAAGATAGCAAAGGACAACAAAACACTCAACCATTCTATTCAAATAGAATCGAAAGCAAGAAATGGAAGTAAGAGGTCATACTTGGTGTGGAATTCACCAGAGATTGCATGCGCCTTTTACAAACTCGATATCTGTACGTATGGATTTGGTGTTTGCATGGAAAAGGCAGTAAACTACAATATAAACCCAGATAGGAAGTCTAGAGAATCCAAGGTAGAAGCAATAATGGCTAGGAGCCATTCCTTACTGAGCCACAAACTTTTACAGCAAAAGAACTATGTTTGCAATGTTACATGATTGGATAGCCCAAATCTCTTTTCAGGCAACTGTCTCGCGCAACCTTCAATGCAGGCTGATCTACAGGTAATTTAAAAAAAAATGGAGAGGGGGGCAGGGTGGATTGTCTTTTTTCCATGTCACAATCAGAGGAAGAGTACAAAACAAACCGTAGATGTAGCAGGAAGGAAACCATGATTTGTCGGTGTGTCCATTTCACCAAAAAACTTTCCACCATTTCCAACAGTTCTTGGTAGCATTGTACAACACCATCTGCAGGGCCTTGATCAGAGTTCAAGATGGTGCATTAGAACTACACCAACAGGATCCAAACAATTGTACAGCATTTCCTTTTTCTGAAAAAAAAAACAATTCTACAACATTAGTCTCAGAGGAACTCAGATGGATTTCCCTTGTGTGTATACAATTTGCACACAAAAGAAACTGTTAACTTCCATCACCCTTACAAAATCTTTTTCCTTATGTAAGCTATGAGAACTTTTGAAAGGCTGCCTTATGATTTCCAGATTCCATCTCTGAATGGAATGTATTGTCTTTTAAAAAAAATATATAAAAAAGTATTATAAACTATCAGATCTTTTACATCAGGAAAGTCACAAAGAGAGATACAATAGACAGGTGAAAAAAAACATATGATCAAATGGAACAAAGATAAACCTAGTTCAGATCCAAAAAAGCTAAAGTGAGAGAAGGATCTTTGGTTGACAATCTATAAGTAACCCTTTGACATCTTCTACCAAATACAAAAAGGTAAACAATTTCGACACAAAATATAGACACGAGAGGTTCCATAGCTTGAGGGATACAAAAATATTCATCAACTTTCTCCAATTTCCAAGAAGTTCAATTTTTAATAACCACATATTAATAAAATTCACCCTCAATTTCAAAGGCCACGATGCCACATCTCAATATGAAGAAAATGAATTATATTATAGATACCAATGTCCAAAAAGCACGCATCATCGTCCAATAATTACTCTACTCTTCTGAACCCAATGCAATAGCTCTTCTCAGCAGATTACTTCAATAAAATTGGACATTTCCGACTGATTAACATATCTTGATGCAAACATGCACAGACGATGGAAACAACATCACTGAAATTCACTATCTCCTATATTGCCTTGACGAAGATGACAAAGTGATAGTGACTACTTAACTATTTAGTCAAACACAAGTCTGGATCAATAAACAAAGAAATTCATAGACTATTATATATAGACTGCTGCTAGCAATATCTAACGAGAATGTCCATTTGAAAGGCAACACATGCATAAAAAACCATGACAGGGCTACTAGTTGCAATATATAGAGAGAGCTTCCATTTGAAAGGCAACGCAACCTAGCACGCCGAGGAAGTCCTGAAGCCACCGCGCTAGCCTCTCCTGCTACGCCCCCAGGCGGCACGGAACCCATCGAAGTTGAGCCGCCAGGCCGCTCTCCCATGCACAAACCGCCGCCCGCCCACCCCCTTCGTCTTTGGCCTCCTGGCGGAGCTCACCAACTTTGACGCCTAGGGCCACTAGAAAATTGACGAGCTCCACCAACGCAGTATGAAAGCATATATAAACCACCCGCACCAGGATTAATACAAATAAACAACAACACACTGCTCATAGATGCATAAGTTAAATGATATCTATATTTCATATTTAAATTCATGATATAATTGATGACAGTAACATGAAAGTGGTTAAAAAAATACTAAATTATGGTTTGGATTGCCATCACCTCTCATATCTTGGTCGATTGCTTCATATGGACCACTTTCTCTAGTTTGAGATAATAGAGGTAACTTGTTTGGATCCATTTGCTCAATTGGAATCCGAAGCCCGATATCAACAACAATGGTCATCAACACTAGCAATAGGTACTTCTGTTGTTTCTGGTTCTGGTTCTACTTGTGCAGATGCAACAGATGACTGTCCTTGTGATGCTTACTCCTGATTGTGGTTCTACTTCTGCAGATGATTATACCTGTGACGTTGGTTGCATAATTGGGGTAGGAGTTGGAGTAAAAAAGATTTTATTGTCCTAGAACTGCTTCCAGTCCCTTGTCCCCCTGCCTGCTCCTCTTCATTCGATTCATACAAGATCTAGAATAGTTCAACAAAAATTATAAATTAGAACTTCATAAATTAAAAGGCAATCAATTGGGGAAAAGACGGATTATCCTGACTGACCGGAATAGAGGAAGAACTCAGAGCGCTCACAGAGGAAGAACACCGAGCGCCATGCTGAGCAGCCGTGCGGCCCTCAGCCCTCGTCGTTGATGGATGGCGTGGCGTGCACCGAGCGGCCCTAGGGTTGGCCCATGGAGGCAGTCAGGGCGACTGGATGGTGGCGGCAGGGCGGCCAGGGCGCCAGCGGCGCCTAGGGTTGGCAGGCGTACAACCAGGCAGCAGCGGGCGGCGGCGCGGCGCCCAGCAGGTATAAATAGGAGCGGCCGGCGGCATGGGCGTTGGCGCGTCGCGCGCGTGGGAGAGAAACGAGTCGCCGCGTGACGCGAAGGAAGCGAAGCGTTTCCTGTGTACCTGTGAACTGCGGAACTCTTTTTCTGGGCCAAATTAGCTCGGGCCAGGCTGAAAAACAGATGAAATCCTAAAGAGATTTTTGGGCTGCAACTAGGGCCACGGCCCCTAGCCCTAGGCCCAAATCCGCCCCCTTCACGGAGCGGAGGAGAAGCTCCACGCCCTCCCTTCTTCGAATAATTGAGCCGCCGCCATGCCCTCCGGCGTCCACACCCGCCTGAACCCTAAGAGAACGGCGAGGTGAGCCTCCAAAAAGAGCAATTTGCGGGGTAGAGCTAGAGCAGACGCGATGGTGGAAGGGCCTAATAATGGAAGGGGCGGCCCCACCGCTGGAACGCATGAACAAGGGATTTAGCCGTGCAAATGCGATCACAAATATGTTTGGGCCATGGGCTCTCCAAACGAACGCATGCTGCAAAAGGCTTCTTTGGAGTTCGAAGGCCTCGTTCATAGTAATCCACTAACAAAACATCAAAGCCCATCTAGAGAAAGGAACAAAGCCTGTGTATTGTGTGCTTCGTCCGAAGAAAGAAAAAACGGTAACTGTCTATTATATCTTTCTGAACATCCGTCATAGCTTCCTTGGACTCTAAAACCAGCCATCTGTGTCCTCTAAGTTCTCACTGCCTGGGTATGGAGTGACTTCAAATATGTTTTTGTTATGGTAAATACGTAGTACTTGATACGCTTCTTAAACCACAGAAATTATCTGAGCTTTAAAAATCCTAATAGAAAAAAATCTAGAGGCATATTGGGATATGAAAAATCCAAATAAAATTTTTATAGCTCGCGACAACATCTTTAGAAACTTTGAAAAAAAAGGTATATTTGGCTTAAGAAAATGTAAAAAATTACATAGGAAAATCTAGAAAATCCCTAAATATTATACTATCAATGTATAAATATGTTTTAAAAAACATGGCAACAAAAATATGACTTACAACCAACATAAATGTGACATACGTTGATGTGGAATGCATTCGTCCTGGTGTGTCCTATATTTTTTGTAGTAAAAAGTTTTCAAAACACGTTTGCCATTAGAATGTTCTAGGTAATTTCTAGATTCCTCTAGATATTTTTCACAATTTTCTAGATCCAAATCTAAAAAAAAATAAGTTAGTAAAGATGTTTTCACAAATGCTAAATATTTTTATGGACTTGTCTTATCCCAACATGTCTCTATATTTTCTGTAGAATTTTAAAAGCTCATAAACATTTTCTATGATTTTAATCCCTTATTATCAAGTTTTTACTAACTTTTTAATAACTTCCTCCATCCCAAATTGTAAGTCATTTGACCTTTTTGGCTTCCTGCGAGTTAGACCACTCTCGTCTTATTCAAATTTCTTTTTGCAAAATATCACTTCTTCAAGAATAATTGGCCATTTTTGCATAAATTTTTTTTTGAAAGACGGCGATCATACATGCTATGCAAAACTTGATACTAAAAAAATCAAACGACTTATAATTGTGGATGGAGGAAGTAAAAAAGAACAACACCATCTTCAAAATCACTCCAAAACCAGGGTAGGAGGACAATTTGCACATTGTGAGAGTAGAGCTAAGATACGTGGTTTTAGAGTTTGAGGAGGAAAATCAAACTACACTAATAATTAAGAGAGACATAATAGACGTTTACTTTGTCCACGGTATAGTAGGAAAACGAACAGATGTTAGTTTGCAAAAGCTTTCAAGCATTCATCGCAATCTATATCCACACTCCACGAGTCTTGGGGTAGAGACAACAAACCAATTTTGCTTTTTTCGAGCTTTCCTCAAAAATTTGTATAATTTATCAGTCTCCTGAATTGTTGAAGACCTGACTTGTACCGTGCTTAACGAGTTGAGCTTACGAGCCGAGCCAAAGTCCAAAGTCAATTAACATCAATTCTTTTTCATTTTAATAAAAGAGAAACAAGTTTACGAAAGCACTTTTAAAACGAGTCAACGAGCTAGATCAAGAAGATTGTTTTGTTTGTCCAGCCCATCACGAGAATACTAGCACTCTATATGCATTAGCTGGTAGGGCTACAAGTAACACTGTCAAATACTATCGTTGATAATGTAAGCTGGACAATCTGCCTGGCGTGGCGTCAACTTTGATCCAGCTACAGCAAGTGGACACTTAGGGTTCAAAGATTTCTTACAGCTTGCATTGTACTACCACCAACACTAGTTAACTTGTTTCTCGATCGAGATCCACCGCGTGCATAGAGTTTTTTGGTCCATGCCTGTGGCGAAAAACTCGAGGTCGCCTCTGCAACGTCAACCACTGCAGGAGGAAAGAATTTTTTTTGGGTGGTCAGCGAATGCCTGTGTTGATCTTCAAACACGAAGTTAAGACTCAATGCAATTGCGAAAATCTCGAGGTCGTCTATGCACGTCAACCACTGCAGGAGAAAATATTTTTGGGGTGATCAGCGGATGCCTGTGTAGATCTTCAAACATGAAGTTAAGACTTGCATGCAGGTCGTCGTTTACTAGTTCCACTCTGAGAACAATGCTAGAACCTAATCACATATATACTAATTAAATTAAACCCTGGGTCTAGTTATTATGGGCGATAACGTTATCTTTTGATTGTCGTGCCACCAGCTGTACAAGTTTCACTGTGCTTGAGAGAATGGTCAAACAAATTGTAAGCAATGGAAGTCATATGCGTATTGTACTCATGCATGATTTATGCAAGTAGTATACTCCAAAAAAAGAGTACATGATTTTTACAGTTTTTCCAAAAAAAACATTTTTTTACAAGCAAAATCCAAGGGAAAATAAAGAAGTTAAATGCATAAGCGGCCTCTAAATTTGTCAAGGTGCTACTTGGTCCATGAACTTTAAAAAGTATGGCTATACAAGTCTCTAAACTCATACGTTTAACTCTTAATGACTCAAGCTAACACGCATGTTGCAGCAGATTTCCTTAGAATAAAGTTTTTACATCATTACACGAAGATATTGTCAAAGCTAGTAAAGCTAACGAAAGAATCTTATAAAAAGCTAACATGATATTATATCGAATTATACAATGGGTTGGTCAAATAAATACTATGATGTGAATGCTTTATACTCTTTCCGTCCTTTAAAGAATGAAATTCTGAGCTTCTCAAGTCAAACAATTTCAAGTTTGATCAGATATACAAAAAAAATATTAATATTTACAATATGTAATAAGGATAGATTAATAGTGGACTGTATTATCATAATAAACTTAATTGATGGTACAAATGTTAATACTATTTTCTATAAACCTAGTCAAACTTATGATTGTTTGAATTCTCAGGAATCAAGACTTCCATTATGTCTGAGATGGAGAGAGTACTGTATGTCGATAGATTAAAAATAGTACCACCTCTGTTCCAAAATAAATCAATTCCTACCATCTCCTAGGTCAAACAATAAGTAAATTTTGAAAATATATTTCATGATGTATCTAATCTAATGATCTAATTCGCTGTCATAAATATTGGTGTTTTTTTTATAAAATTAGTTAAACTTAAAATAGTTTGATTTAGGACAACTCTTGAAGTTGATTTAAATTGGTACGCGGAGAGGGTAATTATACTTTATGGAGATTAATGTGGCACTTGTGGGGCTGGATAACTGTACTTATTGAAAGGTGATGTAGCACTTAGTGGGATGTATAAAGATTGATAGCCTATGTAGTGTACTTAAGATTGATAGCCTATGTAACTGGACCCAGATTTTTCACCTGTACTGTACGTGACGAAGCAGTACAGTCACAAAAATCTCCCACATTCAGCTCCAGTAACAAGAATAAAAAAATGGTAATTGTACCTCGATGGATATCAGTAAAGAAAATAAACTAAATTACTTAGACGTTAGAATGGAGCAAGAAGCTGATTGAGTTTCAATAGGCCTTCCAATAACAATGGTATCAAATAATAAAAGTTTATGTCATCAACAATTTACGGAGATGAATTAAAGAAACTAGGACTTATCATGTCATCTAGAGAGAGCCTAGTATCAGCCTAAAAAGTTAATAGTGCTTTGTTACTTGCATAGTTGTGTGTACTTAATGGTCTGAGTCAAGAAGCTCCATTAACTCCCGTGAATTTTAAAAGCGTCCACTTGGTCTTCTATTGAAACATCACTATATTCATGTGCATGCTATTAAGATAAAGAATCACTGCATGGCCACAAGCACTATAAATACCCAAGCAGACTGTACCCAAACTCATCTCAACTCAAATACTCTCTAGCGCTAGCTCACAATGGCAGGCACAAAGCTAATATCACTGGGGCTCATTGTTCTCATGAGCATGGGATTAGCAAATGCTGTGAGGGTGGCTAGATACTCTAGTTCTGATGGGTCAGGACAAGGAGGGGGAGGGGGTGGGGGATATGTGAATGGTGAAGGATCAGGGAAAGGGTCCGGCACCGGAACGAGTGATAGTGGTCCGAGTGGTGTCCATGTAAGTGCTGGAGGGGGTGGCGTAGGTGGTGGAACTAGCCAATCTGGTGGGTCTGCATGGGGTGTCGGGGGAGGGTCAGGTTCAGCAAGCGGTACATACTATGATGGTAATGGAGAATCTTCAAGTGCTGGTGGTACCGGTGGGGGTGGAGGTGGTGGACAAGCTGGAGGTTCTTGGGACTCCAATGCTCAAGGGTCTGGTAGTGGCATCGGATCTGGCTCTGGCTATGCGGACGGACCAAGTTATGTAGGTGCAAATGCTAATGGCAATGGCAGTGGCACGGGGAACAGCAAAAAATGGTGGGGACTGGTGGCGGTAAAGGTCTTTGGATCTGGGTATGGTGATGCCTACCCTTGATTTTTTGTATCAAGTCAATCTAAAGTTGGAGCCCATCATCCTTTCTTATTTGAAGTCATAGATTTATTTATTTTTGTCATGCTTTTGTTAGATTTGAATTAATAAAGGGCCCAACTGTCAGTCTATTGTAAGCCTGTAAGGTGCAGCTTATGAGAAGATGTAGGCACGCCAGTTTATGAAAAAATCATACTCCTTTGTCATTTAGTCAATATATCTGAAGATTTTTTTTTTTTTTTTTTTGAGTTATTAAGTTTCATCAGATGCCTACACCATGCACATCACATGTTGTGATCTATCAATGAAATTACTTGAGTAGCTTATGTCATATATAATACAGAAGTACAGGTCACTTACAATGATAGCTCTAACTAGGTCAATCAAGGCTTGAACATAAGTAGCAAGAAGTGCAGCCACAAGCCCAATAACATTGGTGATAACATCAAAAGGCTGATCTTGTGCATAGGCCTTGAACATAAGTAGCAAGAAGTGCAGCCACAAGCCCAATAACATTGGTGATAACATCAAAAGGCTGATCTTGTGCATAGGCCTTAACTTTCATTTGGTTAATGTTCAGCAATATCTAACCAGGAGAAGCTTCACCAGTGTCACTGAGAACATAATATTGACAACGCACTTTTCCCGCTCTTTTGTCAAGCAGAACTATCTCCCGGGAAAGCAATAATTAATAGCATCAGTACCAGCTACAGAAAGATTCAAAAGTAAAAGCTGTAGTTCCAGTAACCACTCTTCATACAGAAACTGATCCTTGATCCATTCACTATGTCTATTGTGCCAAACAGGCAAGCAGGATGAGGCCACATCAAGCAACGTGCACCAATAAGATAAGAACAAACACACTAGTAGTACGGTAGTTGGTCACCGAGTAGTGGTACCAGCCAACCAGGGTTCAAATCCCGGCTTGCACACACAAACCAAAAAAAATCTGGCTATGCCTCTCCCGAAAAATAGTGGCAGGGTGCCTGACTACAGCTAAGGTGCGGCCCTTATAGAGTTGAGGCCAGGGTTCACAGGTTTTCTTGGCTGGTTTAGCACGAAGCCATGGGGGCGGTCTTTCCCCGCCCTTGCCGAGTTCTTTTCCAGGATAAGGAAGAGAAGTAGACTTACATTGAGCGTGCATATTCTAGGATTATTTGAAGGCCAAGCATTGCAAAAGACAAGCAAAGATTGCTATAACCAGCATTACAGATTGTGGTAAAGTTGTAAAAAATTGCAAGTAATAGGACCTCGACCTATTGAAATACCAGCTCCAATAAATAACATCATGAAAAAGCATAAGTGTGACCAATGTACGGTCTCCCAAGAACAAATGTTAACCCCTAAAATTGGAGTAGAAGGCCATTACTTTTATCCATCTGTTATTAACTGGAAGTACTTTATTTTCTTTTACATGTCGTTCTAGTTCGACTTGTTGAGTTAATATCTCGGAGAGATATCCTTTCTAGCAACAATATGGAAGGACCGTTGAAGATAGCAAAGGACAACAAAACACTCAATCACGGCTAGCACGCGCCGTCTCCGTCGCCCCGCCTACACCGGTGGTCGCCCGGTACGCCGCTGCCTGGTGCATCGCCGGGTGGGGAGAGAGAGAGGGAGGGAGAAAGGAGGTCGAGAGTAGAGAGGGAGAGAGGATGGAAGTGTGATTTCACTAAAGTTCAAGGGCTTTTTTGCAAAATGCCCGAGACTGGCCTGATCTAGGCCGTCCGTCCGCCCGATCGGACAACCGTGAAAATCCGGTGACGTGGCCACGCTGTTTGGCCCTCTTTTGTTACATATAAATCATCTAGAGAGATTTGTTTCTAATAAAAATAGGATTAGTAGACACCCTAATGTCATCGTGAGAATTGGAAAAATAAATATCTTTTCACCGCGTTCTTTTGCAACGTCAACCACAGGAAAGAATTTTTTTGGGTGGTCAGCGAATGCCTGTGTTGATCATCAAACACGAAGTTAAGACTCAATGCAATTGCGAAAATCTCGAGGTCGCCGTTGCAACGTCAACCACTGCAGGAGGAAATAATTTTTTGGGTGATCAGCGGATGCTTGTGTTGATCTTCAATCATGAAGTTAAGACTCAATGCATCCAGGTCGTCGTTTACTAGTTCCACTCTGAGCACAATGCTAGAACCTAAGAGCAAGTATTATAATACACCCATCGAGCCAGCTGTAAGGTTCATTCTGGCCTTCGGGGCCGTATAGGTTAATGGCCTCGACCCACTCATACAGTAGTTAGCTTTTTCTAATTAATACAAGGCTCACTTGTCTATTCTCACATAGTTTCTTGGTTCTTGTGCCCAAGCCGGTTGTAAGCTTAGGTCAGTCTCAATGGGAGTTTCATACACGTTTCATGCACATTAAATATGGTGCCACGTCAGCAAAAGTTTACTTTTTGCATGAAACTCTGAGGAGAGAGAAGACAAAAGTTTCATCTTGGTGAAACTCTATGAGTCATGGAATTAAATGCATATGAAACTTTAGAATGAAACTTTTGCATTGAGAGAGGGTGTTTCATCCTAGTTTCATTTCATCTTATAGTCTTGGAAAGAGTGCAATGAAACTCTCCATTGAGGCTGGCCCGCTTCTCTTCTCTTTCATCCCTTCTCTCCTCCACATCATCATTTAGCCGGCTTATAGCCTTCCATAATACTTGCTCTAATCACAAATATTAATTAAATTAAACCCTGGGTCTAGTTATTATGGGTGATAACGTTATCTTTTGATTGTCGTGCCACCAGCTGTACAAGTTGCACTGTGCTCGAGAGAATGGTCAAACAAATTGTAAGCAATGGAAGTCGTCACATATGCATCGCTCAAACATGCATGCATGCATATTTGAGCGTATTGTACTCATGCATTATTTATGCGTATACATGATTTCTACAGCTTTTTAAAAAAAAAAAAAACTTTTTTTTTGCAGCAAAATCCAAGGAAAATAAAGGAATTAAATGCATAAGCAGCCTCTATTGTCAAGGTGCTACTTGTGGCTATACGAGTCTCTAAACTTGTTAACTGGGTCATCACAGCGGTCGATATGGACTACAAATTGACCTAGCACTATTTAACAAGTTTAGAGACGTGCAGTAATTTCATTTAACAACTTATAAACTCACAAAAACATTTTTTAAGTTTGTAGACCAAACCGCAGTTGCAAAAATGAAGCACCCCTTGACAAGTCCAGTGACCACTCATACGTTTAACTCTTAATGACTCAAGCTAACACGCATGTTGCAGCAGATTTTCTTAGAATAAAGTTGTTACATCATTACATGAGATATTGTCAAAGCTAGGCAAGCTAACGAAAGAATCACATAAAAAGCTAACAAAATATTATATCGAATTATACGAGGATGGGTCGGTCAAATAAATACTATGATGTGAATGCTTTATAAATTCTGAGCTTCTCAAGTCAAACAATTTCAAGTCTGATCAAATATATAAAAAAAATATATTAATATTTACAATGTGTAATAAGATAGATTAATAGTGGACTGTATTATCATAATAAACTTATTTGATGATACAAATGTTAATACTATTTTCTATAAACCTAGTCAAACTTATGATTGTTTGAATTCTCAGGAATCAAGACTATCATTATGTCTGAGATGGAGAGAGTATGCCGATAGATTAAAAATAGTACTGCCTTTGTTCCAAAATAAATCAATTCCTTTCTTTCAAAAAAATAAATCAATTCCTACCATTTCCCTAGGTCAAACAATAAGTAAATTTTGAATATATATTTCATGATGTATCTAATCTAATGATCTAATTCGCTGTCAAAAATATTGGTGTTTTTTCTATAAAATTAGTTAAACTTAAAATAGTTTGATTTAGCACAACTCTCAAAGTTGATTTAAATTGGTACAGAGAGGGTAATTATACTTTATGGAGAATAATGTGGCACTTGTGGGGCTGGATAACTATACTTATTGAAAGGTAATGTAGCACTTAGTGGGATGTATAAAGATTGATAGCCTATGTAGTGTAGTTAAGATTGATAGCCTATGTAACTGGACCCAGATTTTTCACCTATACTGTACGTGACGAAGCAGTCCAGTGACAAAAATCTTGAACATTCAGCTCCAGTAACAAGAATAAAAAAAAAAAACCGTAATTGTACCTCGATGGATAACACTAAAAGAAGAAGAAAAAAACTAAATTACTTAGACGTTAGAATGGAGCAAGAAGCTGATTGAGTTTCAATAGGCCTTCCAATAACAATGGTATCAAATAATAAAACTTTATGCCATCGAAAATTTACCGAGATGACTTAAAGAAGCTAGGACTTATCATGTCATCTAGAGAGAGCATATCAGCCTAAAAAGTTAATAGTGCTAAGACAAATCGTTAATTGTAGCCGCTTCGTTACTTGCATAGTTGTGTGTACTTAATGCTGAAGTCAAGAAGCTCCATTAACTCCAGTGAATTTAAAAGCCTCCACTTGGTCTTCGATTGAAACACCACTATGTCTATCATCAATGTGCATACTATTAACATAAAGAATCACTGATGGCCACAAGCACTATAAATACCCATGCAGACTTGACTGGAACTCATCTCAACTCAAATACTCTCTAGCGCTAGCTCACAATGGCAGGCACAAAGCTAATATCACTGGGGCTCATTGTTCTCATGAGCATGGGATTAGCAAATGCTGTGAGGGTGGCTAGATACTCTAGTTCTGATGGGTCAGGACAAGGAGGGGGGGGGTGGGGGATATGTGAATGGTGAAGGATCAGGGAAAGGGTCCGGCACCGGAATGAGTGATAGTGGTCCGAGTGGTGTCCATGCAAGTGCTGGAGGGGGTGGTGAAGGTGATGGAACTAGCGAGTCTTGTGGGTCTGCATGGGGTGTCGGGGGAGGGTCAGGTTCAGCAAGTGGTACATACTATAATGGTAATGGAGGATCTTCAAGTGCTGGTGGTACCGGTGGGGGTGGAGGTGGTGGACAAGCTGGAGGTTCTTGGGACTCCAGTGCTCAAGGGTCTGGTAGTGGCATCGGATCTGGCTCTAGCTATGCGGACGGACCAAGTTCTGCAGGTGCAAATGCTAATGGCAATGGTAGTGGCACAGGGAACAGCCAAAATGGTGGGACTGGTGGTGGTAAAGGTGGTGGATCTGGGTATGGTGATGCCTACCCTTGATTTTGTATCAAGTCAATCTAAAACTGGAGCCCATCGTCCTTTCTTATTTGAAGTCATAGATTTATTTATTTTTGTCATGCTTTTGTTAGATTTGAATTAATGAAGGGCCCAACTGTCAGTCTATTGTAAGCCTGTAAGGTGCAGCTTATGAGAAGATGTAGGCATGCCAGTTTATGAAAGAAATCATACTCCTTTGTCGTTTGGTCACTATACATGAAGATTTTTTTTTTAGATTTGTTTTTGGGAGTTATTAAGTTTCATCAGATGCCTACACCATGCACATCACATGTTGTGATCTTTCAATGAAATTACTTGAGTAGCTTATGTCTGTTGGCACCTACACCAAGCACCAAGGTGACCAACCTGCTCACCACTCTCCTCTCCTCCCCTGATCCAAGGAAGAAGATGAGCCGAGCTCACTTCCACACAAACACACACACTGCTCTGTTCTCAGCGTTGGCTGAGAACTGAAACTCTGAATGTGGGGGTTTGAACTGAATTGCATTGCATACAAGTACTCCTATATATACAAGCTACATGTACCAACTATGGTACTCTTAGGCATGCCTGAGTACAGCCCTATCTACTCCTAGTACATGATGAGATCACCCCACTACTTGGTATGGTGATGTACTTCTAACAACTACTTGTACTAGTGGCCTATTGCCATACTTCTACATGGCTGGTGAGGCCATCTCATGGCTGACGCCATGGCTGCTTCTGCTACAATCAATTGGACAGCACAAGCTAATCCTAAGCATGGCTAATTTGCAGCAAACACAAGTGCAAAAGGCAGATTATGTCTTACAATGTCATATATAATACAGAAGTACAGGTCACTTACAATGATAGCTCTAACTGGGTCAATCCAGGCTTGAACATAAGTAGCAAGAAGTGCAGCCACAAGCCCAATAACATTGGTGATAACTGATAACATCAAAAAGGTGATACTGTTCATAGGCCTTAACTTTCATTTGGTTAATGTTCAGCAATATCTAACCAGGTGAAGCTTCACCAGTGTCTGAGAGCATAATATTGACAACCCACTTTTCCTGCTCTTTTGTCAAGCAGAACTCATCTCCCTGGAATGCAATAATTAATATCATCAGTACCAGCTACAGAAAGATTCAAAAGTAAAAGTTGCAATTCCAGTAACAACTCTTTATCTAAAACGTGCCCGGGCAGGCAAGGAGGATGTGGCCACATCAAGCAACGTGCACCAATAAGATAAGAACAAATGCACTAGTAGTCCGGTAGTTGGTCACCAAGTAGTGGTACCGACCAACCGGGGTTCAAATCCCGGCTTGCACACACAAACCAAAAAAATCTTGCTATGCCGCTCCCAGAAAAATAGTAGTGGCGCTGCTGACTACTGACTAAGGTGCGGCCCTTATAGAGTTGAGGCCAGGTATCAGAGGTTTTCTTGGCTGGTTTCGCTGAGGTCTTCTTCGCACAAAGCCGTGGGGGCGGTCTTTCCCCACCCTTGTCGAGTTCTTTTCCAGGATAAGGAAGAGAAGTAGACTTACATTGGATACCAATGAGCGTGCAGATTCTAGGATGATTTGAAGGCCAAACATTGCAAAAGGCAAGCAAATATTGCTATAACCAGCATTACAGATTGTGGTAAAGTTTTTTTTGACAAGAAGATTGTGGTAAAGTTGTAAAAAATTGCAAGTAATAGGACCTCGACCTATTGAAATACCAGCTCCCATAAATAACGTCATGAAAAAGCATAAGTCTTACCAATGTTACGGTCTCCCAAGAACAAATGTTAAACACCTAAAATTGGAATAGAAGGCCATTACTTTTATCCATTTGTTATTAACTGGAAGTACTTTATTTTCTTTTACCTGTTGTTCTAGTTCGATTTGTTGAGTTAATATCTCGGAGAGATATCCTTTCTTGCAACAATATGGAAGGACTGTTGAAGATAGGAAAGGACAACAAAACACTCAATCATTCTATTCAAACAGAATCGAATGCAAGAAATGGAAGTAAGGTCATACTTGGTGTGGAACTCACCAGAGATTGCATGCACCTTTTACAAATTGGGTATTTGTACATATGGATTTGGTGTTTGCATGGAAAAGGCAATAAACTACAATATAAACCCAGATAGGAAGTCCAGTAGAGAATCCAAGGCAGAAGCAATAACGGCTAGGAACCACTCCTTCTTGAGCCACAAACTTTTACAGAAAAAAGAACCATGTTTGCAATGTTACATGATTGGATAGCCCAAATCTCTTTTCAGGCAACTGTCACACGCAACCTGCAAGCAGGCTGATCTACAGGTAAAAGAATTGCTTCATTTTTAAAAAAATGGGACGGGGTGGGGGGGTGGGGGTGGGGGGGGAGAGAGAGAGGAGGAGGGGGAGGGCCGATTGTCTTTTTCCATGTCACGATCGGAGAAAGAGTACAAAACAAACCGTAGATGTAGGGGAAGGAAACCATGATTTGTCGGTGTGTCCATTTCACCAAAAACTTTCCACCAATTTCCAACTGTTCTTGGTAGCATTGTACAACACCATCTGCAGGGCCTTGACCTGCATATAGAGTTCAAGATCGTGCATCAGAGACTGAACTACACCAACAGGATCCAAACAATTCTACAGCATTTCCTTTTTCTGAAAAAAAATAATTCTACAGCATTAGTCTCGAGAGGAACTCGAACCACAAGAATATACTTGTAGAACAAAAGAAATATATGAACATGAATGAAAGTATCCAACTCAGTTGTATTTCGCTTGTGTGTATACAATTTGCACACAAAAGAAAATGTTAACTTCCATCATCCTTACAGAATCTTTTTGCTTATGTAAGCTATGAGCCTATGAGAACTTTTGGAAGGCTGCCTGATGATTTCAGATTCCATCTCTGAATGGAATGGAATGTATTGTCTTTAAAAAAAAAATATATATAAACTACCAGACCTTTTACATCAGGAAAGACACAAAGAGAGATACAATAGACAGGTGAAAAGAAAACATATGATCAAATTGAACAAAGCTAAACCTAGTTCAGATCCAAAAATGCTAAAGTGAGAAGGATCTTTGGTTGAACAATCTACAAGTAACCCTTTGACATCTTCTACCAAGACAAAAAAGGCAAACAATTTCGACGCAAAATACAGACACAAGAGGTTCCATAGCTTGAGGGATACGATATTCATCATCTATCTCAAATTTCCAAGAAGTTCAGATTTTAATACTGGAACACAACCACAGATAAGAAAATTCACCATCATTTTCAAAGGCCACGATGCCACATCTCAATATGAAGAAAATGATATATATTATAAATACCAATGTCCAAAAGCATGCATCATCGCCCAATAATTACTCTACTCTTCTGAACCCAGTGCAATAGCTCTTCTCAGCAAATTGCTTCATTAAAATTCTACGTTTCCAACTGACTAACATACCTCGATGCGCACATGCACAGACAATGGAAACAACATCACCGAAAACTCTATTCATACACTATCTCCTCTATTGTTGCCTTGACGAAGATGACAAATTGATGACTACTTATATATAGCACAAGTCCGGACTTATTAATAACTATCAATAGAGTTCTGTGCTTCAGTACTTATTAATAGCTATTTAGTCAAACACAAGGCCGGACCAATAAACAAGGAAATTCATAGACCATTATATATAGCACCCAAGCACATGCATAAAAAACCATGACAGGACTGCTGCTAGCAATATCTAACGAGAATGTCCATTTGAAAGCAACACATGCATAAAAAAAACCATGGCAGGGCTACTGGTTGCAATATATAGAGAGAGCTTCCATTTGAAAGGCAACGCAACCTAGCACGCCGAGGAAGTCCTGAAGCCCTCGCGCTAGCCTCTCCTTCTGCGCCCCCAGGCGGCATGGAACCCATCGAAGTTGAGCCGTCAGGACCGCTCTCCCATGCACAAACCGCCGCCCGCCCGCCCCTTCGTCTTCGGCCTCCACGGAACGGAGGAGAAGCTCCTCGCCCTCCCTCGCTCCAACCGCCGCCATTCCCTCCGGCGTCAACCCTAGAGAACGGCGAGGTGAGCCTACCGAAACAAGCGCGCCGGGCCGCCGGGGGAGCTAGGTGGAAGGTGGAAGGGCCGTGGAATGGGCGGCGGCCCGCCACCGCTGGAAAATGAACAAGCGAGTGAACGCGATCAAATAGATAGGAAAAAGTGCGGATTCACTCCCCGGCTATCATAAAAGTTTACTTTTCCTCCCTCAACTTCAAAAACCGGACATATCACCTCCCTCAACTTTTCAAACCATGCAAATTACCTCTCTCGAGCGGTTTTTTAAGGTGGATTTGCTATAGTAATCGTGGTTTACTACAGTGCGGTGGGTTTGCTACAGTCATAGTGTCTTTGCCTTTTCTTTTTTTAAAAAATTACGATTTAATCTTTAAAAAATCATAGTAAATTATAGAAAAATCATAAAATAAAAAATCCAATTTTATTGGAGTCCACATGATTAGATCTACACAGTAAATATATAATATGATATGCTTCAGTACAAAGTTTTTGCTACGAAGGTTTTGTCTTTTTCTTTTATATTTATAATTCGTAGCTGCAACTTCTATAATTATTTTGTTAGACAAAAGCACACCATATTATATATTCACCGTGTAGATCTACTCATGTGGAGTCTAACAAAATTGGATTTTTATTTTATGATTTTTTTGTGATTTACTATAATTTTTTAAAGATTCAAACTAAATAAATAAAAAGAAAAAGACAAAATCTTTTTAGCAAAAACTTTATACTAAAGCATATCAAATTATATATTCACTGTGTAGATCTAATCATATGGAGTCCAACAAAATTGAATTTTTTATTTTATGATTTATTATAATTTTTCAAAGATTCAACGAGATTTTTTAAAAAAAAAGAAAAGGTACTGGTACTGTAGCAAAACCCACGGACACCGTAGCAAACCACGGTTACTGTAGCAAATCCACCTTCAAAACCGCCGAGGGAGGAGGTAATTTGCATGGTTTGAAAAGTTGAGGGAGGTGATATGTCCGTTTTTGATTTTGAGGAAGGAAAAGTAAACTTTCGTGATAGTTGGGGGGGGAATCCAGACTTTTTCCTCACAAATATGTTTAGGCCAATGGGCTCTCCAAAGTCCAAACTATCGCATATAGGCGGATGTTGCTGCAAGGCTTCTTTGGAGTTTCCCCACGAACAAAACATCAAAGCCCATCTAGAAAGGAACAAAGCCCCTGTAAAACTATTATATCAAAGCCCATCTATCATAGTTTCCTTGGACTCTAAAACCAGCCATCATCATCTTTGTCCTCCAAATTCTCACTGTCTGGGTTTGGAGCGACTTCAAATATGTTTGGGTTATTGTAAATACGTACTTGAGACGCTTCTTAAACCACAAAAATTATCAGAGCTTTAAAAATTCTAATGGAAAAATCTAGAAGCATATTGGGATGAAAACTCCAAATAAAATATAGCTCGCAACAGCATCTTTAGAAACTTTGGAAAAAAAGGTATATTTGGTTAAAGAAAATGTAAAAATTACATAGGAAAATCTAGAAAAAAATTCCTAAATATTATAATATCAATGTATAAATATGTTTAAAAACATGGCACAACAAAAATATGAGTTACAATCAACATAAATGTGACATACGTTGATCTGGAATGCATTCGTCCTAGGTGTGTCTTATATTTTTTGTAGTACAAAGTTTTCAAAACACGTTTGTCATTGGAATGTTCTAGGCACAAAAAAAATAGCGCCGCTATAGCGCTAATAGTGGCCAAAAGCAGTTGTCGCGATCTTTGATTAAGCGCTAAAAGCGCCGCTATAGCGTTTTGGTCAAGCTCCCGCTAAATTCTGTAGCCCGCGATTTTAACATTGGTTCTAGGTAATTTCTAGATTTCTCTAGATATTTTTGCATTTTATAGATTTCTCTATATCTTTTTGTAGAATTTTAAAAGCTCATAAACATTTTCTATGATTTCAATCCCTTATCAAGTTTTTACTAGCTTTTTTAATTACTTCCTCCATCCCAAATTGTAAGTCATTTGACTTATTTGGCACCAAGTTAGACCACTCATCTTATTCAAATTTCTTTTTGCAAATTATCACTTCTTCAAGAATAATTGAACATTTTTGCATAAGTTTTTTGAATAAGATAAGCGTCAAACTTGATGTCAAAAAAAGTCAAATGACTTATAATTTGGGATGGATGAAGTAGAAAAGAACAACACCATCTTCAAAATCACTCCAAACCAGGGGTAGGAGGACAATTTGCACATTGTGAGAGTAGGGCTAAGATACATGGTTTTAGAGTTTGAGGAGGAAAATGAAACTACTCTAATAATTAAGAGAGACATAATAGACGTTTACTTTTGAAAGGTCCTAAATGGCTAGAGGGGGGTGAATAGCCTAATAAAATTTTCTACAAAACACTAGACAAACTTGTTAGAATAACAAATGGCGATAAACGCGTTTGCTCTAGCTCTACTTGTCGGCAAGCCTCCTATTGTCAATTCTAGATGATATGATCTCTAGTTCACACTCAAAGGCTAAGTCACTACTTTACCAACTAGATGAGCAAGCTAGATTACTCTAAACAAGGCTAAGCAACTAAGCAATTCTACTCCAACTACACTAGCACAATATATATGAATGTAAAGCAAGAGTGTAGAGGAGATATACCACAATGTAGAGGCTAGTCAATCCAATCACCAAGGATGAAATAATATGATAACCAATTGAAGCCAATCAGAGAGACAAATGGAGACACGAGATTTAACCCGAAGTTCACTTGAGCACCCTCAAGCTAATCTCCGTTGCCGACCTTCTCACATGTGGGTTGAGGTGGAGCTCACTCCAAGCCAAATGCCTTTAGGCTTCTCACACCCAAAGCAAATGAGAGGTACCCAAGAAACGAGCAATATATTACTCACACTTTGTCTTCCCGACGAGGAGTGTGTGACCCTCTCACAAATCACCGGAGGTGGCCAAGAACATTCACCTTCTCTTGTCAACGCCTCCACCAATCACCAAGCCGGCTAGGAGTGGTGCTCTCCAAGAGCAACAAAAAAACCACCGGCTCACAACGATCCACAAGTGCCACTAGATGCAATGATCAAAGCAAAGTGTACTTGAATCACCTCAACTCACTAGAATGGATGCTCTCAAGCAAAGGAGTGAGGAGGAGGATGAGTGCTCAGCTCTAGAGGTGTTAGGATTGATTCAAAATGACCAAGAGGACTCCTAGACCCGGCCAAAGGGGTATAAATACCCCCACCACGAAATGTGGCCGTTGGGGTGCAAATCATGCACAAATCGACGGACGGACCGGACTCACCGGTGAGTCCGATCGGTGGGTCCGATCACAACCGACAACCCCAACTGAACCGGCCGACCGTTTGGCGGGTCGGTCGGCGCGTCCGTCGGTGCTTCGGCCAAGACCGAAGCATCCGGTCGGCGCGTCCGGTCGGCCCTCGGCCAAACCCCCGAAAACATGCTCTCGCCGGATGCACCCACCGAGCGCCCCGGTCGAAAATCATGCATCCGGTCGCTGGTCCGGCCACGCGTCCGTCGGCCTACCAGAGCTCGCAAATTTTCGTCGTTCCTTCGCCACCTTTGCTCCAACATGCTATCCACCAAGTGTACCAACTTGAGAACAAGGACTAGCATGTTTTTACCACCACGATGCATCCGGCGCAATAGAAAATAGGCGTTTCATTTTCTCAAAAGCGCCCGAATCCCCCCCGGCAAGCTTCGGGCGGGAGGGTGAGCGGTACCCAAACCCATCTCAACCCTCGCAACCATCACCGCCTTTCGCCAAATGTGCCAACACCACCATGTGTACATCACAATGTGCTCGTGTGTTAGCATTTTCACAATCAATTTCGAAGGACGGGTTAGCTCTCTAGGTTAGAATGCATGCAAATGATTTTGAACCTAGAGGCACATGAGGATCGATATATACGATAGTTTTCCCCTCTTTATAGTACGGCTTATCGATCCTATAATCACTACACCCTCTATGGTGTCTTGAGTGTAAAATCAAAATGGCCCTATGGATATACCTTTGCCTTGAGCCCATTTTGATCCTCGATCCACTCCAAGTCATGCACTTGATCATCATTTGAATCATCTCGATCCATCCACCATGACCATCATGCACCAACCTTGGCTTGACCAATCTCTAACTAAAACAAACACTTAGCATAGAGAGATTAGTCCTAAGGATGTCACTAATTAGCCAAAACCAATCTAGAGATCTTCAACTTTGTCCACTAATAATTAAGAGAGACATAGTAGGAAAACGAACAGATGTTAGCTTGCAAAAGCTTTCAGGCATTCATCGCAATCTCTATATCCACCACTCCACGAGTCTTAGGGTAGAGACAATAAACCATTTTTGCTAGTTTCGAGCTTTCCTCAAAATTTGTATAATTTATCATAGTCTCCTGAATTGTTTAAGACCTGACTTGTACCGTGCTTAACGAGTTGAGCTTACAAGCCGAGCCAAAGTCCAAAGCCAAGAGTTGTCAAAAATAAAAGTCCAAAGCCAATTAACATCAAGTCTTTTTCATTTTAGTAAAAGTGAAACAAGTTTACGAAAGCACTTTTAAAACGAGTCAACGAGCTAGATCAAGAAGTGTTTTTTTTTTTTTTTTTTTGTCTCTCCCATCACGAGAACACGGCGTAATCATCCGCCAGACCACCGTCGTCAATCACCAGCACGGCATCAAAGACAGACCAGCCGCGCGCAGCCGCCTGCCAAACACGGCTGCCACCACACCCACGCACCGTACAGGCGTCGGGCGACATCAAATCAGGATGGTTGGCCTCTACTCCTACATCAAAACTGGCGACGCCATCGCGTGCACGCTCCGTCACCGTCATGTGCAGATGCTCGCTCCAGATCGAGATCTGGGCGCTAAATACATGGTACGGCAGAAACCACCCGAAAAGCACAGCAAGAACCGAGAAGCAATAATGCTGAATGCTGAGGATGGACATGCCACAAGCGTGTACGTACAGATGGTTCGTCCGGTTAGGTACTCGTACTTCCGTACTTGCCTCTGTGCTACTCAGCTACTAATATTCTGTACACTAGTCAGTAGCGAGTTTTCAATAAAAACTATTCTGTACAGTAGCCGCCACAGTCCACAGAAATCCATACTCCATACTTTCTTTCAAACCACAGCATAATCAAAGAGATCATACACATGCACATACACTTCTTATTATCTCCACATAAACATATTATACCTAACTAGCTGAGACCTACGTACGTTCAGTTGCCAACAATACTTGCAATTTATATATTCATTTATATACATAAGTACACTGTACGTATAATGGTGAGAAGATAGCTGGAACGAGATGCGCAGCATTGGCGAGGAAAGAGCCAAAATGCGATGAACATGCTCTGTTTCTCGAGCGAGGGACATGGCATCCCTACTTTAATCATCTTTGCTCGTACGTGTATTGCCATGGGATTCTGGGAATATGGTATCTGTTCGAGATACCCTGCTTAGGGCAACTGCGACGGTAAGCAGAGTTTGTATTTGTTTCTGATAAAAATAGGATTAGTAGACGTCCTAATGTCATCGTGAGAATTGGAAAAATAAAATATCTTTTCACCGCGGGAGAATTGACCATTCTTTTGACCATACGAACTACGGCTTTCGTACCGCGGCACGTAGGTGGGATACATACACGGTACCAATATCACACTGCGGAATCCCAAACACGCACCATAAGCTACACACTCTACAATGTTGAGTTAAACGGTAATATATCAAACAGGCTCTTTAGTGAGATCGTGACTGTGAGGCAACCATGAGACCGCACACTTTCTCATCCACAAATGTGAGTCCAAACATCTATAAGTTGCGCTCACTCAAGCATGTTGTGGTGTGTGGTTCAAATTGTCCGCGCATAAGGTCATAGTGCAAAGCTCCACTAGGCCCCTACTCCACCTCTATCCATGGCTTATGTCGTACGCGGCCTTGCTCCTACCAGCATGTGTTGGCTTTAGCGTTAGCACCGGATTGTGCGAGACAAGCTCGTCGTTGTCACTCTAGCCAGCGTGTTGTCTCATCCGATCGGCTGCTCCGGCCGACGTTGGACCTATGCTTCTCTAGGTCCCGACCCCTCTCTAGCCTCACAAGTTCACAACCGCTGAGATCCCACTATGTTAGTGTTGGTTGTACACCTCTATGCCTCTTCCTGCATAGCCTCCTCCACACATGGCGGGTGAGCTTCACCGGATTAACCTCCAAGCAGACAATTAACCTTCTTGTCGCAACGAAGATTCACTCACCCAAGCCATCACCGGGGCCATGACAATGGAAGTCTCCTTCCACCGGGTCGTTGGCATCGATGAACATAATGGAGGTAAGGAAGGAAACACGCATGGGCATGAGAAAGGGCATGAGAGAGAGCTAAAGTCACGCCGGGCGTCCTCGGGCCCATGCGGGCTATTCGACCGAATTGGGCCCCAAAAATTATGGGCCCAAGATTTACTCGGTATACTAAGTATATATAGTAATTTTGAGCTTCGTTTTAACTAGAAAATCAACCTGAATTATATTCTATGGTCCAAAACATGATCTTCTAGAGTATGAGTCCACAACAATTGTGACTGATCCTGACTTCCTTCAAGACGCTCAAGCGGAGAGGCGGTGTCCGATGATTCCAATTTTCTCATAACCCTTTCACCCTCATCACATCACCTAAGGCTAGACAGAGTTGTTCGCCCTTGCTGATAATTTGTGATACAGGTTTATATACAAAAAAGTCTATGATGTTATACTTTGTGATATAAGTAATATATTGATTGGTATTTGCAATTAGTTTCTTGTTTGGTACTATATATATTAGGCCTCCCTTAGAGCATGGCTAATAATAGAGCTAATTGCTTGGCAATAAGACAAGTAATAAGAGTCAAACTATACATCAACTAGTTTCTTAGTTGGCTACAAAATTTCTTTACTATTATTTGTTTTCTTTCTGTTTTCTATTCCTCCTCACATCCATATCTATTGCAACATATTAAAGCCTATGCATCCGTACCCAGTTTGGTGCTAGAACCAGAGTCAAGTTCTCTTCTCTCTCTTTCCTTCTCTTCATCTCTCTCTTTCCTTCTCTTCATGTCATCAAAATTGCAGACTGGTTTAGCTTATAGTTCATTACTGTATTTTAGTGCTTTGAACTGACTCACATATTTTCGGGGACGTCACTAGTCTGGTGGAGCTCATCTGACATGGAGACACATGCCAGCGGTAGCGGCCCTCGCTACGGTAACGACACTCTTCGTCTCTTTTCGGTCCTCTCGAAGCTACGGCAGTATCATGGGTGCGGGCTCGAGTAAGCATGCTGTCACTGAGCAGAGGTATCGATCTTAAAGAGAAGTCATGTTGTCACTGAGCAGAGGTACAGTACCGATTTTACGCGATTAAGATGTCCAAATACTTTCCTCTTTGTAAATGAAAAAGTTACACAATACTAGTAGTGTTACATGCGTGTGTTGTGCAAAAAAACAAAAAGGGCAACGGAGAGACCTTGTTGTAGTAACTAAGCCACTGTCAAAGCGTGGATCAAAGCCAGCTCTAGGCACGGTTAACCCATCACAGGCTAATATACACATGACGCAACGTGCCGGCCGGCCCTCTCACGCTCTCAAGCGCCGAGCTTGTAGCTGCCAAGGTCCTCCTTGATCAGCTCGAGGTCCCTGGAGGCCACGGTCACGGACATGGCCCGGCGGTGACGCCCCGCGGGCGGCCTCGCCTGCTGCTCGGAGCCGGCGCCGGCGCCGTCCGGCCCGCCGCTGGCCTTGGCGCCCACCTCGCCCGCCGCGTCCACGTCGAGGGCGGCCAGGTTCTCCGGGAGCACGAACACGCTCTGCGACGCGCGACGCTGGTGGCGGCCCGGGCGCTGCGACGACATCGTCGGAGGGCGGAGGCTGCGGCGTGGCACGGTACGGTACGGTGTGAAGCAGAGGTTGGTCGCTTTGGGTGTGGCCTGAGTCTGGTTTGAGAGCAGGGGGTGTCACGGGCTTTATATAGGGCGAGATGCAGTGTGTATTAGTAATTCGGAGAATGAATTAATTTGGAAAAGATATCTGCTAGTAGCTCATTGCGTTCTAATAATTCTCAATCTCTGCACCAAATATTTTGTTTTATGATGTACTAGTAATATTAATTTAATTTTATAATTTTGACTCTTTTTATAAAACTAGTTAGTTTTTTGAAAAAAAATAATAATTTGTTCAGTAAACTTTGGAAACCTCTCTAAATGTACTTACGCAAACTTGACCTAGTGGGAGTTATTCACTCACACCTCCACCTCCACCTCCACTGAACGCCACCGGGGTGCTTTTTGCCAGCATCAGGTTTGTCCTGCTATAGGAGTAGTTCACAAAAGTAGCTCGAAAAGATGAAGGAGCATCACAAACGTATAAAAAGAGAGAAAACTCATGAGCAAGGGGACGTTGCGGCAGGAGGAATCGAACAAATGCTTGCATCTTTGTGCGATGAACTGACAAGCGTGTACAGTGGAGAGGAGACGAGCACGGGACCCTGCGCTACGAGAACATTTAATAAAGATTTGGATCTCCGCGTCGGTACACACATGCGGTTGGAGGCCGCGATCTATCACCATCTACCTATCCTTATCCTTTTGAGCCTTCAATTCGTCTTGGTTCCTTCCTCGATCGCGAATACTAAAAAAGATGAGAGCAAGTTTTGATAAAGAAACACGCGAGCGCAGCTTACCCGTCCATTTTATTCGCCGTCTCTCACCGTAAACTGAAACATTTCGCTACCATTCCGTGACATCTCCCCATCGATCCCTTGTCTTGTACCGCATGGAGATGGAGTTCAGTTTGAACAGAGCTAAGAGAAGTTTGAGTTGATCACCGAAGAGCACGTTTCTGTCAGTATATGTTCTCTGATCTGAATCGATTCCATCACGTGTGGTGCGTACGCCTTGCACGATCCACGGGAACATAACACACAGCCCGGGACATCGCGGCTGAGCCAGTTACTGGTGTACGCGTTGGCCTCGCCGAGCAAACAAACAGAGAAAAGGTGTCCCGACGCTCGCGGCGCGTGGGAACACCGCACGTACGCCACATGTAGCCGCACGTACGCCACATGTAGTCACCAGGTCCGTTAGCTAGGGCGACCAGCACACATGGGCACGTGCAGACCCAACACAACGGCAATAATGGCAGGCGCGCCAGCCAACGAAACGAGCCAACGAAACGACGTCGTCGCCGACCGCCGGCAGAAGCACGGGGCCGGGCGACGCGAGCAGGGACACTTGCCGGGTGGCAGTTGCAGCCGTGCGTGCGCGCGGGGCACCCGTGTAAAAAGATTTGAGCGGGCACATGCTCGGGGAACCGCCCCACGTTGCCTGGTCCCGGACGCGCACATGGGCGCCGGCACCGGCACGGGCTGGCGGGGCACCCGTGCCGTGTGGCCGACCGCCGAGGCGCCGACTAGGCCGTGACTACGGAGGTGGAGCGCGGAAGCGGGCCGCGGCCTGCCTGCTCTGCTGGTGCTGGTGCTGCTTGCTACTGCCGGCCCGGCAGCCCGGGCGGGATACGGCCTAGGTTCGGTGATCACGCCCCCAAAACGATGCTGATCAGGCCACAAATGTAATGTCTTTTCTTTTTGGCGAATCTCAAAAAAAAAAATGTAATGTCATTCTGCACAAGAAAAAAATATAACTGCACCAAATAAACAGGTAGGTGACTAAGATTGAGATAAAGTGTAACAAGTGACAAGGCTACAATAACGTTGATATTTATTCTTGGTACTAGAGTAAAAAGTAGGGATAATTGTTTATTTGGCCTCCAAAAATTTGCTCTTGCTTTTTAGCCTTTTTTTTCTCGAAGTTCTTTATTTGGCTCGAAAACCAAATTTCTTTTCTTATTTGGCCTTCCGTCAGTTTTTGATCACTTAACGGTGTCAAGTGCTAGATAAAAGTCTATTTTACCCCTGCTAAGAAAAAAGAAATTATTTGATCGGTCAAAATATGAATCAATACTGCTTCTCTTTTAGAAACTCACTTCGCAAAACTCCATCTACGTTTCATTGTTGACGTACGCCCTGCCATTGCAAACTCTGTTCACTACATGCACAGAACGATCCTCGAGTGTCAGGTCGTCATAAGCGTGTTCGTCCATGGCTCGAATGTGTCGTTCACCATGCACAGCACGAAGCACCGGCAACTCTGCATCTGCAGATCGCAGAACATCCATAGCTTGCTCGATGGACGGTCGCCGGATCGGGTCTCCATGCGCACACCAGAGGCCCGTAACGAGCACACGCTCCATTTGCTGCCGGTCGAACTTGTTGTCGAGCCTCTGATCTGCTGCATCAAGAATCATGCTCGAATGACCCAGGCTAGTATCGATGAAGCTCCATTAAATCATTCTCAAGAAGCATGAGTGCAGGACAAATGCTGAGGGACTGGGCGCCTGGACGCCGGGCCTGGACGCTGACGCCGGGCTGGACAACCCGGGCAGGGCGAGCACGCTGCACCAGGACGGCAGCAGCACCTCCGGGACGCCTCCTCGCCGGAGCAGCAGGACCGGGGCGTCTCCTCGCCGCCGCCATGCCCACGCGGTCGCCGTCGCCGTGGAGGGAAGGGGGCGACGAGGATGTCCAGGAGACGGCGGCGGATCTGTAGGGGGCGGCGGCGGTTGGGCATCAGTGGCGCCAGGCATTGGCCCTCCACATGCGAGAATAGAGTCGAGGCCGAGCACGTCTGGCGGCGTGCGGGTGTGAAGAAAAGAAGAAGGGGTAGAATTGTCTTTTCGCATGTGATGAAGCAGGAGACCTAACAGCAGCGGCTCACAGAAGTGACAGAACCGACGGAAGGCTAAATAGGCAACAAAATTTTGTTTTGGTCAAATAAAGAACTTCGAAATAAAAAAGGACCAAAGAAGCAAAAGAAGCATGGAGGCCAAATAAACAATTATCCCTAAAAGTACCCTTTTTTGACTAATTTGGGTGGATCCAACATCTAAGCTCTAGAATAATTCATCTTTTAATCATGACAAGGCACAATACTTTACTAGCATATTACATAATGGCAGTCTTAATTTAACTCTTCTGGATATATCAGTTGTTTCATAATGGTTACATTTTTTATCATATTCAAAACAAGTAGTCAGCAGCCACACAAAGCCAACACATGTTTGAGCTTTAGCAAATTTATTTGAGCTTAGCGGCGCTATATTGGCTATGACACTATTTGAGCTGATCAATTGGGAATTTTTTTACTGTTTCCTTTGGGAGGGTGGAGCAGTAATGCTATTTATACACAAAAGAACGTGATTCTCATTATAAAGAGTCTAACTTAGACTAAAATTATATGAAAAAAATGCTAACGTGCATATAAGACAAAATAAATATCATTATATTAGTTGTTAAATAGTTTTATAATAAAATTATTTATAGACATAAATATTATTACTATTTATTATTACACGCACGGTTTCTATAATTATATTTTTAATTACTGAAGGGATGGAGTAATTTTGCTAGCATGAAAGGAGCCAAAACACACCCACCATGGACCATGAATCCATGATCCGTCGCGCCCTCGAATCTCTCGTCTCATTGGTCCTTGCCTTCTCCCACGGATCGCTGCGCCCCATCCAACGGCTCACATCATCCAACACCAATGCCAAGCAACGCTCCAGATCGCAGCACCGTCCTCCGCACAACGAAAACACAAACGCAACAAGCACAACAAGGTGCAAGGGAAAAAACAGGAGAAATCGAACGCGAAACAGGGTGACGAGGGGAGAGAGAAAGAGAGGCGGGGAAGGAGAGAGCACGGGAGCTTGATCGGAGATGGATGCCGGAGCAAAGGCGCCAAAGAAGGGTGCGGCGGGGCGTCGCGGCGGCGGCGGCCCCAAGAAGAAGCCGGTCTCTCGCTCCGTGAAGGCCGGCCTCCAGTTCCCCGTCGGCCGTATCGGCCGTTACCTCAAGCAGGGTCGCTACTCCAAGCGTATCGGCACCGGCGCACCCGTCTACCTCGCCGCCGTCCTCGAGTACCTCGCCGCCGAGGTCAGTCGGACACAACCCATTCCCCACCTGTCGCGGAAGACGCGTAAGACCTGATTCGTCTCGCGTCGCCACGCTTTGTGTCTCCTTTCTATTTTTAGGTCCTCGAGTTGGCGGGGAACGCAGCGCGGGACAACAAGAAGAACCGGATCATCCCGCGGCACGTTCTGCTGGCGATCCGCAACGACGAGGAGCTCGGGAAGCTGCTGGCCGGCGTCACCATCGCGCACGGCGGGGTTCTGCCCAACATCAACCCTGTGCTCCTCCCCCCCAAGAAGAGTCCTGCTGCTGCCGCCAAGGAAGGCAAAGAGAAGAAATCACCCAAGAAGGCCGCCGCCAAGTCGCCCAAGAAGGCCGCTGCCGCATAGGCTCCCGGCAATGCCGGTGACCTGTCTGTCGCTCTCTTTCTCTGCCCGCTCTGAACTGAAACGCTCCTAGCTGTCGTTGTCGGTCAAGGTCGTTGTTGCTTGATGCGCTTGTTGTTGTTGTTCGTGTGTAATTGCGTGCCTTTTGCCCAATCAGCATGTGCTGTGTAGGTTGACACTGGTCTAGGTTTCGATCTGGGAAACGCCGGTTTAGATTCAAGGAGTGTGATCTGTGAAGGGCAGGGGAGGGGTGGGATCTGTGAATCATTAGGTGCTGTTTGTAATAATATTGCGAAGATGTGAAAATCCGTTCTGTGCCTCCATCCATTCCATGCTTGATTGTCTGAATGTGACATGTTTTTCATTAGTTGGTGACCTTTGTTATGTTTAGGCCCCGTTTGGCACGGCTCCTCTACACTAGTGAATTTATTTTTCTAGGCTTTGGCTCCATTAGTGGAGCTGGAGCCGTGAACCGTTTGGCAAAACAGCTCCACCCTTAAAACATGCTCTCTCACAGATTGCCATGTAGGATGAGGTAGAGCTGGATGAAATTTCTTATTTTGGCTCCCTCATATCTCGAACCTATGTGAGAGCATGATTTAAGGGGCTTCTTCATTGGAGCCGTTTTGCTTACCCCCCCGTTTGGCATAAAACAACTCCAAACAGCTCCTGAATCCGCTAGAGAAGCCATGCCAAACGGGGCCTTAATATGGTTGCATCTGCTATGATTAACTGGTTATAGTAACTGCAGGGTGTTGGCTTGTTTCTGTTATTGTTGCTTCTCAATTCCCTATCAGCTCGGGTTAAAGTTCAAACAAAGAACGAGTTAGGATCAGTACCCTGAATTTGTCGATCTTGGTAAGGGTTATTGACATACCAACTCAAGTGATGCTTACATAACACTAGGTGCTGTTAAAGTCAATTAAATAGGTGTGTTTGGAATGTTCTCCTATTAAAAAAAGGTAAACAGTTGGTCTTCCATTAATTAGCCAGTTATCAGGCAAATAGTCTGAATAGACACTACTGATTACCCTGGAACATGTAAATTTCCTTTAAGCAGGCTTAAAGTTTGTTTAGGCAAACTATGGGTGTATGTTTTGTTGACATTTCTGTTAGTTGATCACTGGTACTACAGTCCATTTGGGATTATTACAAACCATTATGTGGTGTTAATGTCAGTTGAGTATGGGCTTCACTGCTTGGCTGTACCACCGTCGAAATTTCTCTTAGATGATCTATGATACTAGGTCTGTTGTTCAGTAAAACCTGATTCCTTTGCTACTCCCCAGTTGTAGATAATTGAAATATGATATCCAGTAAAAAGTTCTTGTATGGTAGCCGGATATCATTCTTCTATAGATCTTTCTGTTGTGAATTGCTTTGATAGATTGTGGAAACACATTTAAGAATTGTTACCCCGAGTGTGCAATTTATTGCATAGGCATATTATAAGTGTGATTGAATTTGTTTTATTTTTGTGTAACCTGTTGTTTCTTCGTTTCAGTTTCCAGCAAATAGAGCCCTGTAGAGTATTGGCAGAACTACAGAATGTCAGGATTTTCATATCAGTACTTGATTTCTCTATATGTAGTGCACACGTTGGCTTGCAATTTGGTATCGATACTTAGGGGGTGTTTGACATGGCTTCTCCCCGAGGGGCTCCTTCAGAGGAGCCGAGTCATTTTGGAGACAGCTCCGGCTTGAGGCTCCTAAAACAGCTCCGGCTCCTCTCCTTTTTAACGAAAAACGGCTTCTGTAGGAAAACGTTTGGCCGGCTCCTCTAGCGAGCTAGGGAGCCTTGCCAAACAGGCCCTAGTTGCCAAACCTGGCAATTTCGCCGCAACAGTTTCTTCAGCGTGTGTTTTGTTCCACGCCATTATTGTGGCTGGCCAAACTTTATTAGTCATGTTCCCAGTGTGTGTTCGCTAAACTTCCTTGGTGATGTGCCACACATGCCATTGGCTCATTTTCTTCCCAGTTTGCAAAAAAAAAGTGAGGTGACTGATTTGTTCACTACACTGGTGGCAGCTGCAATTTGTCTGATATTGTTGCGAAGTTTGTTTTTTTTTTTGAAAGGATTCCGAAGTTTGTGTTGATGTGCCACACATGCCATTGGCTCATTTTTTCCCAGTTTGCAAAAAGTGAGGTGACCGATTTGTTAACTACACTGGTGGCAGCTGCAATTTGTCTGATATTGTTGCGAAGTTTGTGTCAACCGAAGAGGCCAGCAGCTTTGATGGTGTTCCATGTAATGTATCCACGTACTATCGGAATGACTAATACACACAGGAAATCGAAGTTCTTTATGTCGAATTTTTTATGACGTCTATAAATTTGTCAGTTTTGTTACTGTGTTAGTTAGCCGATTTATGCTGGTTTGTCTTGTTGTGTGTTGTTAACTTAATAGTCTGTGAATTGCAACCCTATTGTGTGTCCCCTGCGCTGGCTCGCTCCCACACGCTTCCCAGCAGCTGCTCAAGGCGATGGGAAGATGAGTAAGAAGATGGCCTATGGGCCTTACAGGTCATTGGCAGAGAGATAGTGGAGGATAGAGGGGTATTTGGGGCAATACGTGCATAAAATGGTCTGCAAATCGGCCCAAGTGTGTCCGAAACGTCCATAATGGCATTTTTCAAAGAACAGGAGAGATATAATAGTGAAAAAGAACATTTTTTTTTCGAGATCACTTCGGGGGGATGAAGTCATCCCCACTTGCTTACATTTCACAAATTTTGGTAAGCCGGTTGGTAAAATTGGTGGCCTTGTTACATAGTTCGTTACATCAGGATGGGGGAGAGAGAGAATATAACATCACAAAACATAACAATAGCACGAGTACAACAACAGGGTAACCAAAGACTAAGCCGAAAGTCGCCGACCGATATTCGATTCATGCCGCCCGAACAACATACTCGAGGGGTTCATGGACTTTGTGCTCGCACTACTCCTCGTAGCTATGCCGCTTCCACCGTCGCCCTCACTCCCGAGGGCCAACACCGAATGGGGACTAAGAGTGGTGATGAACACGTAGACCCCGGATCGCCCGAACACGACGATCTCCCTTCAATCGATGGGACATCCTCGTAACATCGGGCCCCACGTGCCACCATCCAACGCCGCCCACGGGAGGAAACCATGGAGGGAATGACAACGGCGGTGGGAAACTCCACTCGACATATGATTTTCTGGCACCATCAAGGAGAGCGCCGACGGAGCAGAGGCGCCAGAGGACACTCGTCGGAACGTCGACAACGACCGACAGCCAAGGTCAGTCTCACCCTTGCACACCAAGGAAGAAAGGGAGCAAGGAGGGGCGTGGAGACGAAGGGGAAGAGCTCAAAGTGGCGTCAAAGGCATAGGAGGCCGTAAGAGCGACGCCCTCAACGGGGGATTCACCCAAAAGTCGCGGACCGTTGAGCGCGGGGCCGGTGGTGCGCATCTTCAACGACGCCTCCAAGGAGGGGCATGGCGCAAGAGCGCCATCGTCGCCGGACCCGGCTTAGAGCGGATAAGGCTTTCGCCCAAATTCGATGCCAACCGCAAGACGCCGGAGTTGGCGACCACCACCACTAGCCGCAACAAGATGCACAACGGCGAGTCCCATGGCGCGCTGTGTCGAGAACGAGGCTCGACGACGCCTCGCGAGGTGGATGACGCGGCCGCGCCATCGTCGTCGCCCGGACAAAAATCGGATTGGGATTTCTCCCGCTATGCACGATGGGGTTTCACTTTCACCGCCGTGTATCTATCTCACCGCAAATCTTGAGCTCGGGGGAAGAGAGGGCGTGATGGCGTGGTCGCGGGAGAGGACGCCCAGATCCGCTGGCAGAGCGGCATCGCCGGTGAAGGGGGCGGATCGCAACGGCACACCCGCGGGGAAGCGTCGTGCGCGGGACACCGCGTCGCGCGGCCAGGCGACTCCTTCCCCGCCGGCACGGCGTGTCGCCGCACCGCCGGCGAGCTGCCGAAGTCGCCGCCACGGTGTGTCATGTCCTCCACCCATGGGGCCACGCCGCCATGACGCGCACGGTGCCGTGAGGACGCCGCAGCGGCTCCACCCACGCCCTCGGCGGTCCGATGGCCATGGAGTTTTTGTCCGCGCCCGTCTGTCGGCGGATGACAGCCGAGCGCGAATCCATGGTGGGGGCCGGGGATCCGCCACCGCACCGAGCCACCCACCGGGCGCCCTATCATGGGCACGCCATGGCGACGGCGACCCACCGAGGTGGGCATCCGGCGAGGGACGGCGAATCCAGCCCCCCGAAGCGTGGATCCGGCCATGGGCCGGCCATCCCGCTCACCACCCGGCGCCCGTGGAAGCTATGAGCTCGATGGGAGACGGGGAAGGGAGTGGGGGAGGTTCTTCGCCGTGAGGTGGTGGCTTTGTTGGGCGCCCTCCTCCGCCGCCGCCATCGCCGGCCGGAGGTCGGTGGCGACGGCAACGGCCGAGAACAGCCCGGTGGGAGGCCGGGCGGCGAGGTTTGAAAATCCCTCCGGAAGTCGCCCCTGTACGGACGACGACGGAGGCCCACAAATTTTTTTGGATCTGCGAGAATTGTAATGGCACCGTTTTTTTTTTTTGGATATATGAGAATTGTAATGGCACAGATAAAAAAACCATAGGTCTGCTTTGTATTGAGTTATGTAACACAAGTCAAGACATTTCTCTGTTCGCTTGAACTTATCAACATGGCTTTCCAGCTATGGTAGAGTATTTGTCTCAACAAAATAGTCCCAATTGGCTTATAGTTGCAAAAACCCTAGTATAAATGTATGCACTGTGTGTTTTTCTTTTTAAAAAAATAAACAAATATATGCATTGTGTTGGTGTTGACGTTTGTGTTTGTGTTCGATTGGGCAGGCTAGCATGTTGCATTTTGATAATATTATTTGTATTTGCAACATTTTGATAATCTTTGTACTCCTCCATATCTAAAAAAGCTTGACGTTTAGGACAAGGTTGGGTCAAACATTGAGAATATAAATTATCGATAATTTTTTATGTTGTTGTGTTTGTAAATGTGAAATCTATATGAATAGATTTATATTGATAAATACTTTCATAAAAGTATATATATATGTCACTCTTCGATAAATACTTTTATAATAATAAGAGGTCAAAGTTGTGTTTTGGGATCATGATCGCATTTTTCTTTGTCCTAAACGTCAAGTTTTTTTTTTTTTTTTTGGTATGGAGGAGTATTTGCCCACTTGTATTGCGATGTGTCTGAGTTGTGTGTCTAGTCCCTAGGGTTGGCAGTGGCACGCTGGTGCGACAAAGTTGGTTGGTGAGTAATCGAACTTAACACTATTCTAAAATTGTATCTTCTTCAAGTTGACGGCGTGTACAAGTACATATGGGATTCATCTTTTTCTTGAGAAGATCAGTTGGCGCAGTGTAACAATTTCAGCATCTGCCGACTAAATTCGGTTACTTAGATTTGAAGAGTGCCAGTCATAGGCAACTTTGCAGAGTACTCTAAATTCTGCAAGTAGCCAAATGCTACACTACAGTCTCTAGAGGATATGTAAAACAAAAAAACAACGCATTCATGTTACTTTAGCAAATCATGGTTACGAAAAAGGTGCTGGTCTTGGCTGGATAGCACCAACCGATTTTTGGGACTTTTTTTTAGCCACGATAGCTCCGTGTGCACGCTGTTTAGGTCTGCATGTGATTTGCTTAGCAATTCCTTGCTTGGTAGTTACCTCATGACCTCGTCGGCGCAGTTCCATTAGAATCCTGGTGGTAAACGTTAGCACGCTTGAAATGGCATCAGGTTACCGTGTCTCGGCGTTGCGTTCCGATCTGGTTGGTCTAAGGCCACTTTTCGCGTGCTGTAACTGTATCAATCGAGAAGCAGTTGACGAGTTGATGAAGTTTTCAAAGGGAGAGACGCATGGATTCTTTTGCGTGAGACGACACAAATGGTAATGGCATTGGGGAGTTATTAGGAACCTGAAATTCTTGAAAGCACGCCACAGCATCGCTCAGTCTGCTGCTTTCCCTTTGCCCCCTTTCTTTGATACGAGCGAACTCTGGCTCAATTGGTTAGAGCTTTCCGGCAGCAGCCCTCAAGTCCGAGCTCGTGTTTTCCCTTGATCGGAAAGGATCACTTTCTTCTTTTAAAGTATTAAGAAATGTGAGGGGCACTTCCTCTCCGATCACAGTTTTTGTACAAAACATTGTTTTTTTTTTTGCCACCACATCGGACGACCCGACTAGGCGACTTTATGATATCATCATCTTTGTTTCTTCAAGAATAAAAGTATGATTGTTGATTATACATCACCTAGCCAAGCTTATACCTATGGCCACAATCATGAGTTCCAATTGAATAACTAAATTATTCCATGGGAAACTATAAGATGTTCTTATTTTTCTAGATACATAATTTTTAATATCTAGGTGCATTGCTGTAAAGCAATATACATATAAACCAGAATATAATTTATAATTTTGAATGGAAGCGATATACATAGAAAAGCTATTCCAAATTATAAAAGGCATTTTGTTTTCTTAGATATATATAGCTTTTTCTATACACTTACTATCGGGTAAGTCTGCTACATTTTTTGATACGAGCGAACGAAGGGTAAGTGGTTACATAATAAAGTAATGCCTAAAAGTCCATAACATTTTATAATTTGTAATGTATAAGGGATACACTATATATGCTTTTTACAATGAATCTAGTGAGGCTAATCCTGCAGTATACACTATACATGTTTTTTACCATAATCAAATGTCAACAAAATTGGATACACTTAAGAACAAGTACCAATGTACGTACTTTCATACTATTAGTTTTTAAACTAAAAAAATGTACCATTATGCGGCACTCCAAACTTTGAACTGCAGTCACAATCTCCAAAGTTCTCATTTCATTGAATTAAATTATTGATCTCCGAAACTATAAGATCGTTCTTCTTCTCCTAGGTTTTTTACATAATTTTTTAATATCTAGGTCCGGTTACGTTTGTCCAATATACGTAAACGAATATAATTTTAATTTTGAATCAAATGGATTCAAAATTTCTTTATTAAAAATTATAAAAGGTCTTTTAATTTATAGCCCGGTTTAGCTTTTTCTATACACTTACGGTTTGAGTAAGTTTGAACATTTTTTTTCAAAATTCAAAATGTAATTTTTTTATAAAAATGCTAAAAATTCCTAAAAATACTTCATGATTTGTAGAATCCAATGATGTCAAAATTACTTAAATTTGAGTGTGTTTGGTATGTTTTTACAACCTTCATGATTTAATGGGCCTTAATCCTGCAGTATACATTTTCTTTTTTTTTTTTTTTTTCAAACTTCAATTCAAATTTTTTTATACCAAACGAACTCAAATTTGAAAAAGTACCAATGTACGTTACTTTCTATAAATCACCGAACTATTTTTACAATTTTTTTCAAAATTTTTTTCAACTTTCAAATTTTGAATTTGAATTTTTTTTACCAAAGTCCGGTAACCGGACCGGGCGGTAAAAATAGCACGCGCGATTTCGGTGATCTCCGAACTACCTCGGTCGTTGGTCTTCTCTAGATATAATTGAAGGTTTGTTTATATAATAGGGTGTGCGTGAAATGTGCATATGTGTGGTGGACTTGTGTTTATATGCCAACAAATACTACAGCGAGACCTTTAAAAAAGGCAAAGAAAACTGCAATTGTGGCCGGCATCTCCATTAGCGCAGAATAGCTTCCGGTGTGAGGCTTAAGCTCACCGGTCGGTGGCTGGGCGCCTCGGGTTAAGCACCTTCACCGCAAGTAACCGAACCCAACCCTGTCTTCCAATCCAAGTGACTGACCCGACTCGACTCCGACCCATCATTCATAACACTCATGCGCTCGGCGAATCAAACATACCACCACTCGATTTGTTTACCCCTCCGAAAATTTGCCGTCTCCTCGTCTCGCTCCCCCCTCCCTGCGAAGCGCAGCCCCAGATCCGGCACCGCCCGCTCCTCGATCCCCGCACCCCACGCCCGCAGGTGAGCGCCACCGATCCGCCCCGCGCGCGCCGTCTCGTCGCCGCCATTCCTTCCTCCCTTCCGTTTTGCTCACGACGCGTGCGCGCGTGCGTTCTCTCTGCAGGCCGGGACCGGTGGGGGCGCGCGCCGTGTAGGAGGAGGAGGAGCAGGAGAGGAAGGGCGGCATGGCGGCGCCGCCGGCGAGGGCCCGGGCCGACTACGACTACCTTATCAAGCTGCTCCTCATTGGGGATAGCGGTGGGTGCTGCTAGATCTCTCTGTATCAGTATAAACGGGTGTGTAAGGGCGTACGCCGTAGGCGCGTTCGTGGGATCGGAGTTGGATTTGGGCGTATGCGCGGTGTGGATCTTGCTCCTGTTGCCTGTGGTCGTGTTCGCTCGATTGATCCGTCTTACGTCTGGGGTAGAGAGAGCAAATGAGATGTTGCTTGCTGGTTCTTCAATACTTTGTGCTTTCTGTGCCTAACATACCATACGTTAATCAGTAGGTTATACGCGTAGCATCTTTGGCGCATTAGTCTGAGATGCGAAATTGAGCAATACTGAGAAGAATGGATTGTGCTTCCTGTGAGTTCTGAACATTCACTTGTTAAATTGCTGTGGGTGTTTTTTTTTCCAACCTTCCTTGATGAGCATTCACTTGTGGAAACTCTTTGGTCCAAGGAATATGCGCATTGGAAATAGTCCAATTTGTGGAAATGTCCTTTAAAGGCTCCATGTTCTGCAGATTAAGTTGGTAGACTGGTTCAAAGGTTGACATGTTGAACTGGTACTTCCTGGTTAAGTGATTGTTTGATTTACCGGTTCTTGCATTGAGCAGAGAGACTAGAATATTCACTTCAAACTGCACCCACTTTAGGAGGGGCTCTAGACAATGTAGAATTATTTATTGTGATGTTGCTTCTATCTTCTATAGTTATTTGCTTGTTGGTGTGTACCATGTAAATTGAAACTCTATGAAGTTTATGAAACACAGAGTTTTTGTGGGGCTCTAGACAATTTAGAATTATTTATTGTGATGTTGCCTGCTGTTCGATCTTCTATAATTATTTGCTTGTTAGTGTGTACCATGTAACAATGAAATTTATTTAACACACTGAGTTTTTGTGGGGCAGATGACTTGTATAAGTTACAGCTTCTGGATGTTAGATGGAGCAGTGAGCCTTAGCCAAGAAATATGCCTCAACTGATTAAGAGCATTGCTGTGTTCTCTCTGTCTTATATTTATTATCTACATTTCAATCTTTCCTGGGTATCCTTACTGCTGAGATCAACAAAGTGTTTCTTGGCCACAATGGGGATGGTTCCATTGTCATCATTTCTGTGTGCATTGGTTTTGAGCATTTCTAGTATTTGATTGAAGTCTGTTGATTCTTGGCATAACCTTCCGCATTGTACTTATCCTTAATCCTTAGTCTGTATTGTGAATTGTAATAACATGTAAAGTGTAGGTCTTGATAGCTACTCTCTCTATTCTAAATTACAAGACATTTTGTGTTTTAAAGATAGCCTTTGCTATGCACTTAGATATATCTTACTCCCTCCGTTCCAAATTGTATTTCACTTTTGGCTTTTTCTACATACATTGATTTTCTTTATGCACCTAGTTATCACTATGTCTAGATACATAGTAAATCAAATGAATCTAGAAAAGCCAAAGTGAACTACAATTTGGAACGGAGGGAGTATGTCTATGTACATAGTAAAAGTAATGTATCTACAAAAGCCAAAACATCTTATAATTTGGAGCGGAGGGAGTTTGATAAGGTTATGTTTTTGACTGAACAGTTAGTAAATAAGATAGTGCCATTTCCACCAGTAAAGTTTTTATTGTGTCAGTTGCGTGATCTTTTTATTCCTTATCTATGTTCAGGTGTTGGCAAGAGTTGCCTCCTGTTGCGGTTCTCTGATGGTTCCTTCACTACAAGCTTTATTACCACAATTGGGTAGGTCCCTTTGGTGCTGTCAAGATTGTTAAACTGCTCATCATGTTGTCTTACATCAAATAGGAATTTAGGATTTATTATTTACTCCACAATGATTTCGGACCTGTTCCTTTTGCAGTATTGACTTTAAGATACGGACAATAGAATTGGATGGCAAGCGTATAAAGCTACAGATTTGGGATACAGCGGGCCAAGAACGCTTCCGGACTATTACCACTGGTATGATGTTCTGTTCCATTTCTGATTTGACACTTTCAAATTATATGATGACCCTTCTGAACCAATGGACTTTATTTTACCTCAGCGTACTACCGAGGAGCTATGGGCATCTTGCTGGTTTATGATGTCACTGATGAATCTTCTTTCAACAGTAAACTCTTCTTCTTAACCATATACTCCAATTCCTTCCTCCTTCGATTGTAAACTATTTTACGATTTGTTCGCAATTGGTCCATCTAAAATACAGACATCCGAAACTGGATTCGGAACATCGAACAACATGCCTCTGATAATGTGAACAAAATTTTGGTTGGCAACAAGGCTGATATGGATGAAAGCAAGAGGGTACATGCCTGAACTCATTGTTCTCCTAAAATGTTTGATTGTTTTCACTCTGTATTACTTGTTTGAAATCAGTAGTTAGTTGGTTATTTTTTTTCCCTTCAATTAGCTGAATAATAAATCTTACTGCCACTATTGCTTCAGGCTGTACCTACTGCAAAAGGACAAGCACTTGCTGATGAGTACGGCATCAAGTTTTTTTGAAACCGTATGTTGCTTGCCAGACTTGAATGACACTTTCAGTGAACAGTTATTTTAGCCTGCAGTTGTTTTGATCTAACAGATTTCTGTATTTTCAGAGTGCCAAGACAAACCTAAATGTGGAGCAAGTGTTTTTCTCCATCGCACGTGACATCAAGCAGAGGCTTGCGGAGACTGATTCAAAGCCAGAGGTACAAATAACTGTGCTTAGTTATGCTTGACATTCCATTATTCATTGTCTTCAGTGTTCTAATCAACATATCCTTGCACTGTAGGACAAGGCAATCAAAATTAACAAGCCAGACCAGGGTTCCGAGGCACCAGCTGCCCAGGGGGTCTGCCTGCTGCGGCTCATAAGCAGATGCACAATGGCCATAGTCATTGGTTATTTGACATTATTTATTTCCTGCTTGGCTGTTATTATAGGAAGAATTTGAAGAAGCCACTTACGATATACTGATGTGGTTTGTACTCGTGTTTGCTTCCATTCTTTGAAGCAACCACCTCTTGCTGTTGACGTAGCTATTGCTATTGCTGGGAGCTATTGCACTCTGGATTTGGATCCGTTGGTAAAAAACTCTCCCGTCCTACAGTTTGTAATGAATGAAATCCATGTCCTTTGGGTTTGCATCTTATTGATCAATGCATGGAATAACGTGTCGCTCTGGTGTGAATTATTGTGTGCTTTTGTATGTTGCCGTTCAATCATGTGTCTTCTATACCTGGAATGTCTGTATCCATGGTAAAGTCTGAATCTTCTATACATGGAAATGAGACCGTTGCATGTCGTAATGTTTGATAAAAATCCGATAAAATTTATGCAGTTGTATACAGTACAATTGTATACTACACGGAGTACTATCAGGCAGCTTGTCAAAGAGGAGGGCAGTCCACTATCAGCGATTCCCGTACGCCACGCACCGTGTTGCCGAGCACAGCGCTATTCCGGCACTTGGCGCAGTTCTCCGACGGGGCCAGGCTCAAGTCCAAGCAGATTCCACCGGCACAGCCAGCGCCAACGTCGGCTTCCTCAACAGACGTCGCGTTCGCGTCGTTGGCGTGGCCAGAGCGGATCCGTTCGTATTTGGAGTCGGCCGCCGCAGTCCGGTGCCGACGCATGTGGCCGCCCAGCGCCTGGCCGACCGCGAACTCGAGCCCGCATATGGGGCAGCCGTGCAGCCTCGTCGCGTCGCGCGGCTCATCCAGCAGCCTCGTCCGGCGTAGCCCCGGGTCGCCGCCGTAGGGGTAGGGCTTGGGGCGCCTGTGGCTGGCGCGGTGCCCGCCCAGCGCCTGGAACGTCGGGAACCTCATGCCGCACGTCTTGCACTCGAACACGCGCCCGCCGAGCCCCGACGCCGTCCGCGCGCCGCCTGCTTGTTGCCGCCGCGCGAGCAGCGTGAGGACGCTGGCCGCGTCCACGCCCACAACGGCCTCCATCTCCTCGCCGGCCGGTCTCCTGCACGGCTTGCTCTGTGCAAGCTTAGCTAGCTCGCTGCTCCGATCGAGCTACTCCCGGATGGTGCAATGCGAATGCGATCTATGGTGTCCGATGAAAGGCGCCATGCGACGTTGGCGACTCTATATAGCGCGACGTTCTGGGTAGCTTTACCTGAGTCTGAGTGCTAGTGGCATGGGGAATTGACTCGAGAGTGTAAAAAGTTTCTAGATGTCGGTATGCTTTTTTACGCTGCCGTTTGAAGGGCTTAATTGGGCTCAAGTAAGAAACGCACACGTAGAGCTGCCTTAATGAATGCGAGCTGGCGGGCGAGCATCGTCGGCCGCCGTTGGATCGCCCGGGTTCCGCATCGAGCGAGCCGTGGTCGTGCAGTGCTAGCCCACCCGCGTCCGGTGGTTCACACCTGGGTTGGTGGCTCAAACTGGACTGCCGGAGTGGCAGTGGCTCACTGACACGTTAGCTGCTGCCGGTCACCCTGACCGGAGTCCATGTCTCGGAAGTCAGAACACAGATTCAGCATTCAGTAAGCGTCAGGTGAGGTACATGAACTGGTGGGTGAGGTTCAATGGCATAGTCAGCGCTTCTCGATCGATCGATCGCCTGAACCCCTAGCGGGGTTGGTGCGGTTAAGCAAAGCCCCCGGTCTCTTTGACCAATTTGCAGGGAGCGTTGCCTGACAGTTGATGATACTACACTACTTTTGTATAACACAGACACAGAGTGTCAAAGTCCACCAACCACCGTGAAATTTGTTCTTTCGTTCGATCGGACCTGACTACCTGAGAGGTGGCGATCGAGCAAATAAAGTGCACATTAATTTGATTTCGAACTGTATTGTCGTGTATACGTACCCTCGGGGTCGGGGAGATTAGAACACGACGACAGCGCATCAAAGACGACCCCGGACGGAAATGAACCACATGTGTCAGGTTGATTCTGATCAGGTTCCAGTCGTACCAACCCCATATGTACGTGACGCAGCACTGCTGCACGTTTGGAAAATCGGCCGTGGCGCAGCGAGGCATATATACAGATAGACGAGGAAAGCCAGGGGCATCTCGTCAAACTGGATAGCTTTCAGTTCTGAACCGGGGTGGACTGGAGCTGCGCGGCACGGGGTCGCTCATCGCTGGATGACACGATCAGGCGGCCCGCGCCGTGCGAACGAGATCCGTCAGGCGGCGAGCGCTTTGCCACGTAGGCTGCGGGAAAGCGCGGCCGGTCAACCAGCGGCGGCTCTGTTCGACTTCTGAGGGCGTCCGGTATTGGAGACGTCCCCGGCTGACGTAGCAATATAAACAAATAATTAGAGATTAGAAATATCTAAGTTTGACTAAATTTATATGGAACGTTATCTCAAGTTAAACCAAATTTATATAAAACATTATTTATAGCATTTAATATTAAGATGTCAACTAAGTATTATTAGATTCTTAGTTAATTATATTTTATAGTATAACTATTTGATGTCACAAATTTTATAATTCTCTATATAGTTTTGGTCAATTTGAGATGTGGTTTGCCTTTTTTTTTAAAGGTCACTCAAAGCTGCACGAGGCCTTGCATGGCAGGCATGGCAGACACCAGGAGAGACAGTTTGGGCCGGGCTTGCAAGCCCAACACGTAGACTGGGCTGCTGCTATCACGTGCCACCGTGGCACGGCAGACGGCACAACCTACCGGCCTCCCGTCTTCTTCCCTTCCGTTTCGACCTCCCTCCCAATCGTCCGCACGCCGTCTTCCTCCCCCATCTCGCGCAGCGCTCCTGCCGACCGGCTGTCCCGAGTCCCGACGACCACCGTCCTCCGCTCCGCGCCGCGCCTCGAATCCTTCCTCCTTCCGCGATGGTAGGTGGTCCCATCTCCCGCCCTCGTCCTCCCCGTTCCTTCTCGCTCTGCTGCCGGTCTCTTGATCTGCCCCGATCCATCGCTCCGAGATCCAGCCTTTTTGTGGCGGGCTAACTCGTTCTCTCCTCGCCCGTGCCCCCAGATCCGGCTGTCCTTTGCTGCAAGCGCTATGGGATCTGCGAATGGTGGTGTCCTCGATTTGTTTAATTTAAAGGGTTGAACGTTTGTGTTTGATGCAGGAGACCTGCCCGTCGGTGAAGAACATCCTCTTGCTGGACTCCGAGGGGAAGCGCGTCGCCGTGAAGTACTACAGCGATGACTGGCCTACTCTCTCCGCGAAGCTGGCCTTCGAGAAGTCGGTCTTCGCCAAAACCCAGAAAGCGAATGCTGGAACGGAAGGTAATTTGCATCTGAATTCTCTTATATACGGATCAACCTGGGAATGGGTAACGGAAGGTAATTTGCATTTGAATTCTCTTATATATACGGAGGAAGGAGTTGTTTTCCACTGATGGTAAGCGTTGTTGTGCTCGTTTGAGGTTGTCCAGAGTACTTGATTAGCATTATCATCTCGAAATGAACTCATGTTATAATCCATCCTATATATATGATGATGCTTGGCAAGAATGCTTCCATGGAATATGACCTTTTGTATAGGATCCATGGAATATGACCTTTTGTATAGGAGTAGAACCACTTCTTTGATGTTAAATTACACCGTTCTTGTTTTGATTCTTTTGCTGTGCGGCATGTTAATTCATGGTCTCTATGCCGTTTTTATTCATTGCTTATTTGGCATGGCTTATATACAAATCTACTCCCCCCATTCCAAATTGTAAGACGTTTTGACTTTTCTAGACGATATGGACTTAGATATACACTATGTTTTCTTTCACAAAAAAAAAAGAAGAAGATACACACCATGTTTCAATACATAGTAAAAGCAACGTGTCTAGAAAATAAAAAAACCTCTTACAGTTTGGAACAGAGGGAGTATATATTTTCCATGTCCTCACTTGTATCCTCTTTTAACCTCAGTCACGGCACTGTTTTTACTAGTTCCCACTCACACCACAAATCTGTAAATGAGCCTTGGGATAATTTTACATCTGACTGCCCTTAATTTAGCATGCAGATGTGACTGTTTGAGTTATTTTTTCTTTCCTTCAAGTATTTCATATTCTATATGTTTCTCTTTAACAGCCGAGATTGTAATGTTTGATGGTCAAATTGTGGTATACAAGTTCATCCAAGACCTGCACTTCTTTGTTACTGGAGGAGAAGAGGAGAATGAGCTTATTTTAGCATCAGTTCTTCAGGGGTTCTCTGATGCTGTTGAACGACTTCTCAAGTTATTTTCCCTCTATTAAAATTTATCTTTTCAACCATTGTTTGTTCTGTTACATGCTATTCTGTTAATGCTGATTGTATATGAATGTGTTTCGAATCTTGGTGGTTTCAGAGGCATGGTTGACAAAAAGGACAGCACTCGAGAATTTGGACCTGATCCTGTTGTGTCTTGATGAAATTGTTGATGGAGGGTAAAGCCTTGTCTTACTACATACATCATACTGAGGCTTCTTTTCTTAAACCCTTTATTGTGTACATTTATTATCCTTCCTTTGGTCTGAAATCATCTGATTGCCATCTGCCGCATGTTTGATTTTTTGGAGTGGGGCCATGGCAATAGAGTTCTCTTAGGGCCCGTTTGGATCTGTTCATTTTGGAGGAATTGGAATCTACTTAAGAAATTAGGCTATTTGACTTGGAATTTGAGATTCCACAACTTTACAAAGTTCACATATAAGCCTCAATTCATATGGTGGAAAATGAGAAATAAATTCTATGGATTCTTCTTCCACAACTCTAGATTATTACATGAATTCAATTCTGGGAATCCAAACGGGCCCTTAGGGCATCTATTTTGTAATGGTTGTATTCACTGGATTCAAAGGTTTAGTCTGGTGTTCTGCTTCTGTACCCCAAGCCCAAGCATGACTGACCTTTTAATGGGGTTAAACAATTTGATATGTGAAACAATGGTTTAGTTTGCTAAAGACATTAACAAAACAAACATCCTAGTACATTGATATTTTTGAAATGGAACAACACTGATTATTTACGTGAGGAAATGTATATATTTTAGTTTTAGGTTTGTGATCAGGAATGACTGCAGCTGCCACAACCTTGCACTTGCCTCAATGTGACTTAGCTAACCCCACTGATGTCTGAACTCTGAAATGTGAGAGTGATAGGATGATTCTTTGCCAAGCTTATAGAGATATGAATAACATCAAACTTTGTAAGCATCATGTAATTATTTGCTGCATCATACCTAATTTTCTTGAATGATTACACAGGATTGTACTTGAAACAGAAGGAAGAGAGATAGCTGAAAAGGTGTCTGGTCATGGATTGGAGAGTGCTTCGTCAGCTGAGCAGGTAGGCTGCAGGCTGCATCTACTTCAATTTTGAACTGAAGAAACGGGTTTCTTTTAACTTACTAGCTATTGTTATTTGCGTGCAGACTCTAGTCAATGCCCTAACGCAAGCAAGAGAGCATTTTGCCAAGTCTCTTCTCATGTGATGCTGCGCTTTACATTTTGGGGGTGGACGATGGAGTATCTATTATTGTGTCTGGATAACACATTCTTTTTGTTAGCAATGGAGAAAGTAAAATGTCTGAAATCTATGAATGTGTAGAATGGCATGGTGTTCCAAATATTATCGTGTTCATTTGTAAGCCTTCAAAGTCATGTAACATGATTGCTCTTATTTGGACTGGTTCAGTTATTGGTTGTTTTGTTTAACCCACTTCATGTGCAAACAATAACATAGCATCCTTATGGTGATAACTTGGCATGGCCTAGGCCATCCTTAACGAATTAGGGCTACACTTTCTTGAAGATGGTAACAATGTCTCGCTGAAACCAAAACATCATTGGCATCTGCCAAAACTGAACTTACAATTGTATCCATGTTCTATATTAATGGGTGCAAAAAGCACAAGGGAACCAGGAAAGCTGACGGTGAATGTTTACTCGCCGGCGGTGACATACTGAGACAGGTCATCTCTCTGCTTGACTGCATTGTCGTCTGTGACGTTACTGAACTGCTGCTTGTAGCCATGGTCATGGTTGCCTGAAAATAGCTTGTCTTTGCTTGGAGTGCCTTCCATGTCGATGATGATGTTGGTTATCAAGCAGCAGACGAAGATGATCCTTGGCAGCCGGTGTTTGTCAGGCCTCCACAGCTCTCCCTGGATGACACGGAACCTCCCCTTGAGTGTCGCCAATGCGGTCTGCACCACAGCTGTTGCCGCGGTGTGCCGCTTGTTGAACTCCACCTTGGCCGCCGGGAGACCATGGCCCCGGTACGGGGTCATGAGCCACAGAAGTAGAGGGTAGCTTGCATCTCCGACTATGTACTCCCCGGACCGTGGAACCTCCAGGAAGCTCCATCTGCCCCTCAAGCCTGAGGCCTTTCTCACACAACCTGTACAGGCCTGAAGTGCGAAGGATGCATGAGTCGTCCATGCTCCCAGGCCAGCCACTGACGATGTCTCTGAACCGCATGTCTGCATCCACAACAGCCTGCAGCACCATACTGTTCTTATTCTCATTGTCCAGCCAGACCTTACTGTTGGGCTGAGCTGAGGAACACATGAGGATGTGCGTGGTGTCAATGGCACCGCAGCAGTTTGGGAGTCCGTAAATCTTGTCAAATCTTGCCTTAATGGTTGTCATCTCCTCAGGGCTCGGCCATTTCAGGTGACAGATGGCACGCTCCTCCACAGACTCAATGAACCGCCATGTGATGTTCGAGATGGCAGAGTGATTCATACCAAACCACATTCCTATGTTCTGCAGTGACTCACCAGTTGTCAGCCTCATCAAAGCTACCGCCACCTGATCCTCGACCCCTAGGATTGTCTTGTCACCAAACCTGAAGTTTCTGAAACCGTATGTCTTTGTTGTCAGGTCCTTCTTAACAAGTGAGCAGAGGTAGTCGAAGGTCTTTCTTGACATCTTGAGGACAGACTCCATGTTCTGGTGTTCTCTTGGAAAAGGGGAATGCCCTGTGAAAAGAGGAATGTCGTAGTATTATTACTAGTGAAATATTACATCTCTTAACGCATCAGGAACAGGAAGGCTCCTATGGAAGGCAAATAATTTGAATTTTGAGAAACAAGATTATTTAACAGGAAACACTAGGCACAACATGCTTTACAACTAGAGTGAAACACTGATGACACTAACTATTACGCGATCCCAAAACATAACCACTTCAAGAAACTAGATATGTATACTACAAAATCAACGTTCAAGGCAAATAAATTGTTCGATTTTTAACATGCATATCAAGATATGTGCATGAATTTTGAAGATTACAATATCATTTTTACAATATCCCCAAGAAACGTGCAAGAGATGCACATCTTGGAATAGAAACTCCAGGATATACCCTTAAAGTATTCAATAAAAAAATGAACTTATAGTTTCAGGCCCGTATTTCTAAAGTTGATGAGTCCATTTGATTTTAAAATCTGAACGACTTCTAATGCTTGGCATATCTTTTTAAAATACACATGAATGATGCAGGGTATACCGGGCATTCCTAGCTCTTCCTGGTTAGTAGTATCAGTTGAGCCAGTCAGGATACCTGACATGTATAGAACTATGGCATCCGGAAATTTTCTACAGAAATGGAGGACATTTTTTACAGAAAGATTTCTTGTGGTTGCCACAATTGACCTCTGAACTTGAGTAGTCACACTAAACATTAAACACGGAGAGGAGATCTCGCAATGCATAGAGCAAAAAAGATCATGAAACCTATTGAACTGCATGGCCATTCTTCCTTTAAGCTCATCTGTCAAACATAAACACTTACAGTTCACCAAGCACTGAAGTTTCAATATATGATGTAACTTATCAAGCATCAGCAAGTTCCACAGGTACACTTTGAGCTCTTAGTGCTTGTATGAACCAGACTAATCAACTCTTAATTTAGATTCCAAAAGCGTCCAAGGTTTAGCAAAAATTCAATAAATACTAATGAATAATTAGTAACAATTACACAACTATTTTTGCATTCTATAAACGATTACACAAATATTTGTTTATAACTAGCCTTCAGTTCCCAAGATTTCAGTGTATAGAGGTCTATGTCTAATAAGGGGAACCTATTCAGTATTCATACCAAAATGTCTACGATATTTTCAGAAATAGCACAGAAATTGTGATATAGCTTAAAACAGCAAAATCACAGCTCGAATGTTCAGTCAGCAATCCATCAAATAAATTAAAGAAGTCATAGGCTCTGGATGGCATTGTTCTTTCTTTTTCCTTTTGTGTTCACTACTTTACTTTCCCTTTTAGCTTTGAAACCAAAAACTCCATTCTATAAGGAAAATTTCAAAAACTCTTGTGTAGATCATCCATCGCTGCTTTGAGAATCAGCTTCCTCGTAGCTGGTCCTCGATTGAATCAACATCAGTGAGCAAAGAGCGCTGGTGCCTAGATTCATCGTCTGCTCAAAGTGCGATTTCTGCAGGTTTACAGATCTGGATTCCGGAACAAACATGGGTAAACAAGAAGGAATGGAAACCAAAGGCAGAATTCCCAAAATAATCCTCTGCTCGAAGGATGCTACAGAAGCCACGAGCAATCGCAGGAGCTGCCACGGTCTGAAGCTCTCAATCCATAACACACCATTCCAATGCATCAAGCCCCTATGTACCGGCATCTTCAAAGCCCATCTAGAGCAATCAACCGATTAAGCTACACATCGACTCTCACAAACTGCAATTCCAACTCCTCCAGATCCACCCACGAACTATGCCAATCTCTGGGGGCACACACGCATTACCAAGAACTAGATACTTTCCTACCATGCCTCGGCGATCAAGCTTTACAGCGACGAAAGCAGCCGGAAGCGCACACGGTTAAACTCTACAGAGCACAGCGATGCAGGCAAGGAAGGAGGGTAGGGAGAGGAGAGGCGACCTGCAACCCTTCGATAGAAGACGCTCCACCAATCGCTACCGTCCGGCAGCGGCGGCAGCGGCAACCCTGGAGCCGGCGCCGGCGCGGGCTTCTCCGGCCGCTTCCTCTTCTTGGCACCTCGCACAGGAGCCATGGACGACGCGAGGAGATCAAGAAAGGCACAACGAGGACTCGAAGACTGGAGGTCTGAGATGTTGTGCCCCGAAAAATAAAGAGTTTTTCAGAACGGGTTGGGTTGCAGCTACGAAAGCGCTGTGCAGAGCATGCAAGGAAGCTCCGAAGCCCTCCGGGGCCTTTGTCATTGTGTTCATGTGAAGTGTGCACCGCGTGACCGTGTCTGCGTGGAACATGAGACAGTCACGCCACGCACAAGATTTGTTTAGCAGATATATCGGCTCACATCGACTATCCGACGTGTTTTTGATCTAGAGCCAAACCGTATCTTTAACCCGTTAGTCCACAGTAAAGGGATACGTTACGCTTAGCGTGTTTTGATCTAGAGCAAACCACATCTTTAGCCGTATTGTTTTTAGTGTTAGTCGTTGTTTTTTGATCTAGAGCAAGCAAAAAGAACACGTCACACAATATAACATTTTACTTTTAAAATCAATATTAAATATATAAAAGTTAATCAGTACCACGACATATCTAAGGATGTATCTAGTGAAGATCGGCTCGGGGCGATTGTCGGTGTGCATTGATTTGTAGCCAAACCACATCCCTAGCCCACGACAAATGGATGCAAAGACGCGGTATACCATTTTACTTTTAGGTCCATATTAATTCAGATATACACCTGGCGTGATCGGTGTCTGCGTGGAACATGAGATTGTTCGCCACACACAAGATTTGTTTAGCAGAGATCGACTCGGATCGACTATCTGGGTGTGTTTTGATATAGAGTCAAACCGCATCTTTAGCCCGTTAGTCCATAGCAAAGTGATACGCCACGGCGTGGCGTGTTTTGATATAGAGCCAAACCGCATCTTTAGCCCGTTAGTCCATAGCAAAGGGATCGTCATGCATTATAACATTTTACTTTTTAAAATCAATATTAAATTAAATATATAAAAGTTAATCGGTACATGACATTTCTATGGATGTATCTAGCGGAGATCGGCTTAGGAGGATTGTCAAGTGTGCATTGATTTGTAGCCAAACCACATCCCTAGCCCACGACAAAGGTATGTGGCATGTGGTATACCACTTTACTTTTAGATCCATGTTAATTTAGACACACATAAGTTTGTACTCGACAAACTATTTTTTTTTGAGTCCATGTTATTACCAAATATTTCAAGTTAGCTTTTATTGTGATAATATCAACACGCCAATTTACTTTTACGCATTGTTGTGAACTTTTAAAAGATAATATAAAGTCAGGCAACAGGGGGCAGGGCATCTACAATATGTAGAAATAGTAGCAATTTTGTTTGAGCAGAAGTCTTTCCTCACCCGATCGATGCTTCTCCACAACATGTTACTAGAAAGACACCGTATCTATAAGCTACAACTTGCGATGTGTGTTGCTTATTTTTCTTGAGATCCACAATTTAGATGTCTCTAAGCTAGCTTATGGTGTAAGGGGGGAAGCCAGACCAGATGGCCACCGGGGTCTTCTTTGAAAATGGATGGGGTCATCATAACCTATTAGCACTAGATAAAGTGATTCTCTATTGAAAATTTTCAAAATCATCGGGGTCGGCAGACCCGGGTAGCTACACTCGGCTTCACCACTGAGATTGCTATGTCATTTTGCTTTCACATCAAAATTAAATTTGATATCTAGTTTATGTCATGGTAGCATGTGGTGCATTATTTTAGTCTTGAATCTTTGTGAATCTAAGATAAAAATCATTTGAAAACCAACATACGATGTGGGCTATGATCTCATAGCAACAGTTTGTGCAAGATTTTCACCTTTGCTGTTATGCTATGATATGATTAAAAATTAATAATACGGATTGATGAGTATATGATATTGTGTGCCACCTACTACAGTGTTGCAGTAGCATTCTACGGATCTACCTTTTAAATGGCTTTAGTGTTGCGGTTGATAACATTGTTGCGCATAATAAAATGTCTACAATTAAGGTGTGTGGTGCATGTCCACATGACTATACCATTCTAACCTCCATAAGTTCACAAACAAGCGAAAAAAAATAAAGATTGGCCAAAAAGCTATCACAAATGGAGGACAACACAACTTGTATGAAGGAATCTCATTTTGAAGGACTACAGCTATATTTATTATTAGTCTAATTTTTTTGAATGAATGCTTTGCAACCAAGTATTTCGGTTTTTAAGGCTTGATTTGTCAAACGATATTGTTTGTTAAAAGACAAGCAAGCGAAGACATCATCATCAACAACAACAACAAAAATCTTTTTGAAAATAAGGAAGATAGGTAAATAGATGTTTACGGGATTGATATTTTTTACCGTTTAGGATAATGAAAGCATGGGTTGATCAGGGCATATTGGTTGGCACGAAAGGTCACTTGTAGGAAGAGGGTATGGTCATGTTGGAAAAATAGGAAAACTGATCACCTGGTCGTTGTGTTTCTTGTGCACTTCTTCGCATGGAATTTGATTGAATAATGAGAAAGGGTTGTAAGAAAGACATCAATCCTTTGTATAAACAACACAACACTTATCAAGAAGTGCCAATTACTAGAGTTCGAAAGCATAGCAATTTAATCTCTCAATGAGTTTTTTCCTATACTTTTTTATGTAATTATGGTAATAGATTGCTATATCATAATGATATTACTATTCTTAGGAACTTTTAATAGATAAAGGAAGTACTTAAGGGCGAGAATACAAAGCATAGGTGACCATCGTCATGGTCGTATCACGGACTCTGTTTTTGATGCTCTACACACACATGAAGCTATGATGATGATGATGATGAATATATTACTCCTTGAGATACATCTAACAGTTCTCAAAGTTTCTACGTCCAAAGGCACATTTACTACAGCTTGGGCATAATAGTTAACTCTCTAGGTGAGCTCGGTCCATATATATACTCTTTTTCATGATTATATATAAAAAAAACTGGATTGGGCTACATAATAATGATATTGCTATAATTTGAAAATATTATATGACCAAGTTTTGCTTAGCTAGGATTAGCCAGCCTACTGCAAAGTTATCATAGCCAAATCCACAAAGTTTATATCTTTTTATATCTTCTTAAAGGAGTCTTGATGATAGAAGTTGAAAACCAATGCTTCTGAAATGTTTGTTTGAGCAGTAACAACTGACAACATTAACATGCTGGTTGTGTTCACTGTGAAAACGATTCGCCTTCCATTTGATCTGAAGTTTATATCTTTTTTCGGAAAGAATTTGAACACACCCCATTGTAGAGTCGAAGCTTTATGGGAATACACAAATGTGGTTGAAACCTTCGCATCAATGAGATTGTGTTTTTAAATAGATAATGACATCATACTGCTCCAAAATAATCTGCAGAAACCATCATAGCCAAACAGCTCAAAATAATCGTGAAGCTCCAAAATAACGGAGTATACCGGCCTGGAGCGCGAAACAGAGTCACGTCTGCCTCAACGGTGTCGAAACCACAGCCACACAGGCGGCCGGCGCTGGGCCTCCGGCAGCACACCGCGGCAGCCATGGCTCGCACTTCGAAGCTCTACCTCGTTTGCTACAACTCCCTCCAATCGCTCGGATGGTACGGTAGCTACCAGCAACCAGAGACGACCGGCTGGCGGCCGTTGCTTCCACTACTAATGCTTCTTGTTTTTTTAATCTCCTGAATTCAGGTTCATCGCCCTCCTTAGACTCCTGCCGTGCCTCGCCCCTCCCTTCCCTGTCCACTCCGCGTACGCGGTCGCCGGCGACCTCATCTGTACATACCCACCCACCCATCCTCCGCCTCCTCTGGCCCCCACCTTTCGTCTCTGTTCTCTCCCTTCTCATCTGAAATTCTAAACAGTTCTCCTTTTGTTGTTGTTTCCCAAGGTTTCCTGCAGACATGTGCGATCCTTGAAACGGTCCACGCTGCCATCGGTGAGATGAACTGTTGACCTATTGATGTTGTGGTATGAGAAGAAACTCAGACCGGTGCTGTTTTGGTTCAGGATTGGTGCCGACCGCGCCACTTCTTGCTTTCTTGCAATGGGGAGGGAGGACCCACTTCATCCTGGCTCTTGTCGGGCAAATTCCCGAGGTGTGATGATTGGATTAGATTAAAAATCTATTGGAGGGATTCCTCTTGCGCACATATACAGAAGATTCTGATTTTGCTAGGGTTTCGCCTCTTGGAGAGTTCAATCCTGTCTTCTAAGTTTCAGTTAACGTTTGGCAATTGCAGGTTCAGAGGAGTCCATCTGTGTTCATAACATTTATAGCTTGGAGCATATCTGAGGTGTGACCGAAAGACCTTTCATTTCATTTTCTTTTTGTCCTGTACTATTGTCTCATTGTCACCAACAACTGCAAATAGTGTTTAAACTAGTATATGGTATGATGTCCTTACTCCTGACCTAGCAGTACCCAGTATAATCTGTCTCATCATAAGAAAAATGTAAAAAAAAAAATGTCTTTGTTAGTGATTGGTTCCTCTTATACCTATTTGTTGCCATTTAAATATATGCAGTTTTATGGGGCTAGCTCATATAATAACAGTGTAACAACTGTTTCAGCAATATCAGAGTAGATATTCTATTGGAAACGAATTGAGGATCAGACGGCAACACTGTTCTCAAATCTCAATGCATGGTCATGCTGATATTCATTGATACACATTGAAGAAAATATCATTAGTGTAGTATTAGCGTCGAAGCACTAGTGGGAAAAATGTTTCGCTTGAAGGACATACTGCAATAACTAAAATCTATTATCATCTATTGAGAAGAGACTTTTCACTATCTTGTTTCCCAAATAAAATCTTGGAAATCAGCCATCTTTCAATTTATCTACCATGTGCCTGGTGATATAAGAATTTTAAGTCCTTAAGTATCGAATCTATTTATCCAATTTTAGGCATCCCTTTTATTTCTTAGTTCTGCTCAAGATATGGTTTAAGGATCATCTCTATACAATGGTAATTTGCTTTGTATTTTTTATTGTACAGGTCATCCGTTACTCTCACTATGCTCTGACTAAAAGTTTGTCCAGCGTGGCTGACTTATCTCAGGTTCCATACTGCAACAATCTCTCGCCAGTCATTCTGTTCCAATTTAATGTGCAGTCTAATGTTATAAGTTCTTGCATTTTTCTGCATTTTAGAAAAATAAATTCACATGATATCTTGTTGGCACACTCTTTTGTCCCTTTTCTTTTTTCTTCATTTGGTTTGTGTGTGTGTGTGTGTTCCTTTTCCTTCTCTTTTGTGTGGGTGGGTGGGTGGGGGGGCTTTGCAGAGGCTTTTCAGTCAATACAAAATTAGAAAACTTGTCACAAAATACGGTTAGTGTTTAGATCAGATGAAATTTCATTAGAGATTTTCTAGCAAGGTAGGGAAAGGATCACTGTACAGGGATAATAGCAGGTCCTGGTTGCTGAAGATTTGAATAAAGTGCATCGCCCTGCATTGAAGTTCCTAATCTAGGGAGTTCATGTGTGTCCTGATTTTTTCATTTTTGAAGAAACACATGCCTTTTTTTTTTGCTCGATCACGCAGGAGAGCTGTGTAAAGCGACCAGTTATCCTCTTACAGCGACTCAAAAGGAGCTAAGGCTCAACCTATGCCCTGAACAAGACAACAGAATGACTCCTTGAGCTTTCGGGCTCCAGCCGAACACCACAGCCTCATCTCTTTTTTTTCAAGGAGTGATGGGCAGTCTGGAGGGAGCAAGATGCTGCATAAAAAACACAACGACTCCTGTGGTTCCATATAATCCAAGCCCCAAGTATGATGGCACTGTTAAATCCTTTTGTTTCGGCCTTTCCAATCTTTTTACTTGCTTTTCTCTGACAGTCCGCAAAGCACTTGTCATGGCGACTAGGCATTGTATCCTCCAGCCCAAGAGGGCTCAACAGATTGATCCATGCTGACGAGCAAAGACACAATTTGTGAGAATATGCTGCACTATCTCCTCTAGTCTAGTCATATAATACACAATACTCAGGGCGGGGCAGACCCCTTTGTGCTAAACGACCAGCTGTCCAATACTTGTTCCTAAAAGCAAGCGGTAGAAAGACCTTGCATTTGAAAAGTGCCCATGATTTCAATGTTGCTGCCGCTTGACTCTTTTGGACTCTTTTGTATTACCGATATCATCATTCCTATGGAAGAATAGACTCATGGGAGCTCCCTGTAGGTACACTGCTTTTATCCCGCTGTATCCAATCGGGGTTGGACCAGGAGAAAGTAAGCTCAAAATGTCTCCTCACAACAGTGTTACTCTTGACTAAAGCTAAACTGATGTTGGCTCTTGCTGTCCTTTCAGTGTGGACTATGTATCAAGCCCTCCCATTTGTGAAGAAGAGGAACCTTTACTCAGGTTTCTTCAAGAAGTTCTCCATGAGCTATCATTCGTTTCTAGTGGTAAGTCAAGACTCCGTGAAACTGGAACATCGTGTACTGCTGATGCGATCAGTTCAGTTCGAGTGTTTGACTGGTATTGTGCCTGGCCGTGACACAGGGCGTGCTGGTGGTGTATCCGTTCCTGTGGCTGAAGCTGTACCTGCATGTGTTCAAACAACGCAAGTCGAAGCTGGGAAAGGGGAGCAGGAAGAAACGAGCCTGAGAAAAAACTGGCTCAGCTCAGGTGCCATTTGTCGCCGTCATGTGAAATGAGCCTGAGAAACTGGCTCAGCTCAGGTGTCATTTGTCGCCGTCATGTGAGACGCTAAAGGGTCATTGTGTGTGTGTGTGTGTGTGTGAAGAAAAATCATTGTGAGTTTTTAACTGATTGAATGGTGAAGGCATGTGGTTGATTCTTTCTTTAATAACTCCTTGGAGTCTTTTTGTCACCTACCTTGATGCAGAATTATCACTTGTATTTATGTTGCTCACTTGAATTCAATTGGTTACAGTACCTGAGCAATCTCTCTCTGGATGCAAGTAGTACTGCATTAAGTCTCATCGCCGATATTGTTTATTGGTTGATTCTAAGTATCCAATACAATTGTAGAGAATCAGTAATCCAATGCCATACGTTGCTGATCTTTTGGTGGTGGAGTGAATAAAATGTCCTCATAAATCATTATGTCTAATTAATATTGTCATCACTACAAAATTCATTCCAGATGTGCACCAAGCATTCTAGATGAGTACTATTGGATGGATCCATTAATAACATTCTGTTACTAACTGGTAGTAAGCAACTAATATAGCCTGAAAAGAATTAGCCATATAAGAGAGTCAAGCCAGTGGATAGAAGATAAGTCTGATGGAGAAGAATTTCATCCTTGATGAAACCTTCTTTGCAAGCCTGAAACAGGAGCAGGAGGCCATTGCCATGGACAAGCAGAGGTTGTGGTCTTGGACGGGCATGCTATGCAGCTGAGGTAGAAAGACAGTTAGCAGTAGAAGACTCCATAAACATGAAGCTCACATAAGAGACGCAGTAAGCTCAACCACTATGGAGAGTAAAGGACGCCGAAAGCACATAAGATTGAACCGAACATCAAATCCCACACCGCTAGCATCACCACTAGCGATCGGAAGGGCAGATCCGCCGCCGCCGGTAGTATCATCGGTGACCGGAAAGACGATCTCGTTGAATGAAAAATAGATCCAATCACTCTTCAAAGAAGACTAAGTCAACATACCTCGATCTCTACAGGAAGAGCATGCCATCACCAAATATTACGAAACATCCACCACAGGATCCGTTATGAACCAGAAAGCTAGATCGAAAATATCGAAACGACCAAACAAACCTTAGTCTAAATTATAATGTTGGAAAGAATAATAATATAAAAAAAACTAAAAAACAGTACATCTGCTAAAAGGGATATCTACCGCGGACACATCAGTTTTTCCCTGTGGGAATTTCCACACGCCTCCGTCGCCGGAGATAGTGACGAGTTAGGACACCTGACTCCGGCTTAAGTGGTAAAAATTGTTTTCACCCCTCTAAGTGGCTGCTCCACTGGACAGGGCTGCAGGAGCTGTGCGGCATGCCGGGTACCGACACCTTCTGCCTGATGATATCGGTGTTACTGCCACTGGATGCACTCACCTGAAGCCCTTCTTTAGTGAGTTCGGACTCATCAGATACTGTCTCCATAGAGGTACCACATCACATTCAGGACATCCCGCATTCTCCGCATATGCTCTATATGTAACAGTTCTGCACATACTAATTCAAGAGCAGCACGATGAGAGGGAATTATGTTGCTTATCTGAACTGGCTTCTGGCTCTTGGTCCTGCAGCCTGCAGGTCAATTGGCCGCTGATACTTTCACAAAATTACTGATCGCTGTAATATGTCACCATTCAGCGAGGAGGCTCAGCTCTTCTTGGATGCAATTATCCAGGATTTTGGCACCGATGATTTTGAAGCTGGGACTGTTTTCTGGATCACAAATGCAGCTCAAACGCACAGATGGGAAAGGTATGTTAACCTTCAGGTCGAGACTAACGTCTTAGGTGTCTATATGTAGTTGTACTCAGCTTTTAAGTTACCTGTGATTTTGAACTTTATCCCTCAGGCGCTTGAGTTCTTCTATTTTGGATGCACTCATTAACAAGTTTGTGTGGTGTTTCTGTAGTATAGTTAGTTTTGGACAACGATAAGTGGCAAGCATATACTGAAAACAATGGCAAGTATGATTTCTTATCTCAGTCTCCTATTTGCAGTGCAAAAGAGATTGAGGAACACAAATTTTGCATTCTGTACCGACATAGCATGGTTGAAAAGACTTGCCTTTTCCATTTATATGGGGACAGTAGACAAATCATGTTTGTAATTAAAAAGCTGTTCTTAAGCATTTTCGTGTTTTAGAGCTTAATTAAGTTGCAGTAAAAACAGTTAGGTGAAATAACAACCTCTAATAGACTCCACACTTGTAAAAATATCAGGTGTTAAGGTGGGTATGTGCTGTCATACAACTGATTCAGTTGTATGTGAACTGACCCCTTGCTCACTCTGAAGGCAACCATCTGTGTTCAAGTGTCTCGATTATTTGCATTTCTGTGGTAGTCACCTTTTGATATTAAGTGTTCCTACAATATTGTCTACATGAGTGGTATGTGGCTTTAGAGCCAAGAAATTTTGACTACCAATTGAACAAAATTATCAGTGTGGTTTCTGAAACAACTTACGGTCAAATATGCCCTCAGTACAGGTTAAAATAACCTTTTCTTATGATTGTATTACAAATTCTTCATGTGTATCTACTATAGTTGCTATATGCATCCCCATTTGTATTTTACCACACCATTATTCCTTTGCAACCTGCTGCATCCAACCATGTATTTCAATTCCATGGATAAAGTGAATGTTGTACAGTACTTTGTATCATCAATGTGATTCTGCCTGCCTGTTAGGGTTTTGTTGCTCAAGTTAGATTTTGAACAAAAAGCCTATTCAAAAAATATCATGTTTTAGGTTCTCGACATTCATTAAATAGTTTTGCCCTTTATCATTAAATCTGCCAGTACATTGATTTATTTTCCTTATAAAAAGTGCAGTGATTTCTCATACACTCTGATTAGTGCCGGGTGCAGCTACTGCCAACATCAGGATCACAATATGTTACAGTCAGTCGCAGAAGGATGGCGAAGTTCAAAAACTTAATGTGCTCCTGCAGAATCATGGCATTGGAAATTGGTGGAAATTTGACTTGAGGCAATTTTTTTCTCCTGATGCATTGAAGTATGCCTAAGAACAAAAGCAAAATATATTCAACCTGGGTATGGCAATTTGACTTGCCACTACATCTTTTTGTTTTTCTTATGAATTACAATGTTTCATGAGACTGGTTACATCTGGTTTAGTGTAACATCCCATTCATATCTGAAAACATAGGATTTTCTTTCACCTGACTATAACTCATGTTATTAGTGTTACATCTTTTTACTTGCCAAATCTGAATTTTTATTTTTTTATTGTGTTTCTTAATGCCACGGTCCTTTCCAGCTTTGGCAGGAACAATTAGCATAGTTGTCTTTCACACAATCTTGGGTATCTCTTATATTTTCTTTTCCATGATTTCAGATAGAATCGCAAGAATCCAAAGCACGCAAACTACTAGTACCTACTGAATCTGGGGAAAGTCCGAAAACACAACCTGACATCTGGTCGAAGCCCTGGGGCAGATGAGCAGAGTGTTGGAGGCCTCGGTGGCTGTCGCGAGAAGCAGCGTGGGGTGGGCGTGAAGCAACAGGGAGCCAAGCCTGCAGGCCACAGCGAGGACATTCATGGCAAAAGAAACCTCCACCGCCCCTCCTCTGAAACAGGCCATGGTACAGTTGCACAGCGAGCTGGCTATGCACGAAGTGCTGGCGAAGGACTGCCTGTCACACTGAAGTTCCTCAGCTGGAGTTGTACTATCCAGGCGCTGTCAACAAGCAATGAAACGGTTGAATTGATGTTTTTTTTACAAGTTGTATGATTTTTATAGCACGCGGAATGAAACTGAATGTTGTAACTGCAAACCGTGAGGGTGAGCTCTGTCAGACATGGCATGTACCGCAGGAGGTCCAACAACTCGATGACTGCGTGCGGGTTGGACATGTGGAGGCGCACCCCAAGAATTGTCAGATTGGGGAGGATTGGAATCCGTGGGCGCCTCTGAATCATCAATGGCAGAGAAAGAGATGATGAGATTATAAAGTGCAGCCGGGCATTGCAGGGCAATATGTAAGAAGATGAAAGTGTACTCACCCTAGTTATGGTGTCGCTGATGAAGGTGAGGTCGTGGCAGAGGACTGTCAGCTCGTATAGCTCGCGCAAGGCGCCTGGTGTGCGCAGATCCAAACCCAATTGACCTTCGATGCCTAGCGGTTGAACTCCAACGGAGAGAATCTCTAACTTAGGCGCGTAATTGAGTTTGACGCCGCCTGACGCTGTGCACAACACCATCTCAAGACTCTTCAGGCTGGAGGACACGATGTTGAAGCCTTCAGGGACGTGGCAGCATCCAAGCACGAGCAGCCGGAGGGCGAGCAGTTCGGGAAGAAGCGCCGACAATGACTGCCAGCATAAGTTACACCCGATCAGTCTGAGTTCCGCCAGGCATTGGGAGAGATGGTCGGCCTCCAGCGGCGTTAAGCCAAAGAAACACAAGGTGAGGCTCCTGAGGCCGACAGGCCCGCCTGGGAGGAGACGCAGCTGGAACATCTCGTTTGTGGGACGGCTCAGGTTCACGAGCACCAGCTCCCGGAGGCGACCGCTCCTCTTCTTGCCCCGGATCAATTTCATCCACATCTTCACGAGGTCCGACGAGGGGCAGTCCGAAATTTCGACCCGGATGCACTTCACCGGGCCCGGATGCTCCTCTAGCATGCCGCTGATGGCAGCGGTGCTGATACTGGCCGAGACATCCCTGAGGTCGGGGTCGAGGTCGTTGATAGCCCCGACCAGCCCTCTGTCGTGGATGACTAGCGGCGCGCTTCTCCAGGCGAGCTCCCAACGCCCCTTCTTCTCCGCCGCTGCCTCCTCGTGCCCCACCTTCTTCGCCGCCGCCTCCTCGGATCCCACCTTCTTCACCGCCGCCTCCTCGTGCCCCACCTTCTTCGCCGCCGCCTCCTCCTCCGGTCCCACCTTCACCGCCGCTGCCTCCTCCTCGGGTCCCACCTTCACCGCCGCTGCCTCCTCCTCGGGCCCCGCCGCCGCCGCTGCATCCTCGTCGTGGGGTCCAATGACGCGGCCGTAGGCGAGGATGTCCTTGAAGACATCCATTTCGTGGAGGTGCTCGTCTCCGTGCTCCGAAGTCAAAACAAGGCTCGCGTCGGGGAGCGGCGGAACCATGCCGAGCGCCGCGGCGATTAGGTCCGGCGTACGTTCTGCCATGGATTGGAACTTGGATTCGGGTTCTTTCAGGATTGGGGGATTTTCCTCGACCGTTGCGGTTTGCGTATCCCAATTTCCCCAATTTATTTACGGAATTTTGCAGTTTGGGGAAGTTTGCTTGATGGGCCTAGCAACGTGAGTGCTTGGCCCAATAAGGCCCAAGGCGATGGCTTCTTCCCAATTCCACTGGACAAGCAATGGCGGGGAGAGGCGGCGGCAAGGGCGCGGCGGGGAAAATGGTGTCGCTGCAGGAGAGCGCCAAGCGCCTGGAGAGGCGGGGCTGCGTCATCACCATCCTCAAGTGCACCGATGCCCAGGTTGGTGCTTCAGTTCTGTGTTTCTATTGCTGCTTGTGCTGTTTGGTGTCAAACAGGATGTTGCAGTTCAGTGCTAATCTTCTAATGGGGTTTGCCTTGCTTATGCTGGCTGGGGGATAGAGTATACGGGACTGATGGGGAAGACGCTCCTGGAGTTCCAGCCCAACAGAGGGGACGTTCTCCCGTCGCACAAAGTGAGGCTGCTCTTTCCCCCTCACCCACACTTATTGGTTGCTTGCTGTCATGGGAGAAATTGGGGTTGGGATTTTGGATGGTATGCAAATGATCTCTCTATCACTTGCTGCTGCTGTTGTTGTGAGACTTGACGGTTGCAAATCCAGTGCTAGTTATTTTACTTGTGGATATCAGTAGTGTTGACTGGATGGATGGTTTAGCGCCAGATGATGTTTCATTTTGGTATTAAATGCTTTTGGTTTGATCATGGTAAGAATCGCACTACATGCCATGTTGAAATGTCCTCCTTGTTTTTTCAGTGACCAGTCACTTTCAGTCAATTAAACGTAATCATGATTTTCTTTGCGTTAACTGTATGGTAGGAAAGACTCATAAGTGCACTGTAAATTCACAGAATGTTGATTGAAATCACGTTTACTCTCAATGATAATGTTCCCTTCTTTTTTAATGCTACTTTAGTTCGGAAAGCATGATGTAGTTGCTCTGAAGCCAAATAAGACAAATGCTGGATCTGCTTCTCTTGGGCAAGGTGTAGTCTATCGCTTAAAGGTATCTTCATGCCATCTAAGGTTGCTGAGTTCTGTTTTTTCTCCGTTTAGAGGAGTACCAATAGTAACTTTGATTTTGAACCAACAGGATTCTTCCATTACTGTTGCTTTTAATGATATTCCTGAAGACGGTTTAAACAGCCCTCTACGTCTTGAGAACCTTGCAAATGAGGTACTACCTTCATTTTTGTTTCTCTATGGTTTCTGTTAATCACAGCATAATCAGCTCAGAATTGAACATCACATCAACAATTACATTTGTGGCCTACCACCCCTTTGTTTTCAATGTTATGCAAGTATATGATCGTTATTTGATTGCTGTGTCGTCCTAAAGTTTGAATATGACCACTTTCATTGTGGATTCTCCTAGCATAGTTCAGATTTTGCTGGTTTTCTGTTGCCAGACATCACATTATGATAATATCTGTTCTAGGTCACTTATCGCAGGATGAAGGATGCACTGATTCAACTTAGCAAGGCTGTCCAAACAGGACCTTGTGCAAGCCTTGTTCCTGTTTTATTTGGAGAGAAGGCACCCATGCGCTCCAAGGATGCTATGAAATTCAGTCCATTCAACAAGAATTTTGATGATGCACAGGTTACTATTGAAAAGTTTCCTTTGTTGATTGCATTCAGCTCTTGCTTGTTGATGCTGCATCATTGAATTCCATTTGTGTTCTGATCCACATGGTTTAAACAAAAGACATTTGCAAATCAAACTTATCATTTTTGCTAGAACAGTAGGATTTACTATAGTATTTATAAGTAAGGTTTACCATAGAATTTCAGAAAATTATTTTGTTCTGTTGTTCCTCATAAAGATTAATCAAATTACATGAAGTTAAATCATATGTGAATTAATAATTTGATTTTTCAACCTGCGGTGATAGGACTTATATTGTACAATAAACATTTTAGTTATGGTAGCCACAATTGCAATTCAACTAACCAGGATGTCTTCGGGTAAAAAAAATTAACTAACTAACCAGGATGTCTGGCATTAATTGCATGCTGCAATGCTAGAAAGAATGGTCTCAGTCCCTGATGCTTTCCATTAGGGGACCATGTCAGAAGATGATACAATTGTAGTTGATGTTGCTTTTATCAATTGTATGTAAGTTGCAAACCATATGGAGAGATGTTATGACTAAGTTTTCAAAGAAAAAAAAGAGCTTGCTATGACTATATTTGAAAGAATTTCAAGCCTGAATTGAAATTAAAACCAAAACACCTAATGCCTTCGTGAATGGTGAACAGGGTGGTTTCACTTACGAGTATGTTTTACTACTAAAGTTGTATGAAGAACCACATCCATGAAATGATTCACTGTGTGGATATCTACCATGTAACCCAATGAAGCACCCAACAGTTTACACTTTGCATTAAGTTTCAGAAGAAAGAAATACATTTGTTGATAGTTTATCTTAACTGCACTTATCTTAATCGAGAGCATTTCTTGGATTTAAACTGATAGTAGAAAGGACAACTGAAGCCGGCCAAGGATGCCCAGCAGCTTGTCAATTTACCATCATGTTTTGCATTATGACTACTTTGTGTTTCACCCTCTACCTTTCAATATTATTAGTTAGCTGCCCTTGTTCCTGCACAGCAGCAGTCCAGGGCCCCTAGCACCCTAAGGTTTGATGGCTTACCTGGTCATATTTTTATGCTGTTTCTGTGGCCATGGTATTAGCTTACATTTTAAAATGATGTTTCACAAAGTTCCATACTCGAGGTTCTTTGTTAGAAAGTCATTTTTGTTTGGGGAAAAAAAAAATCTGAACTGCACAAATGTTCTGTTTTGATCTTTGACCTGTTATTACAACATGTATGTTTTTTCACTTTCCTTTTGAATAAACACCCAAGACACAACATAGTGTATAAATTATAGGGCTTAATTGCATGCTTTTGACCTATGTTATAGAAAAACATGTTTGTTTCTTCTGTAGAAAGATGCTATCTCAAAGGCACTGGCTCAAGGGATGTTTTCTTGCTTCATGGACCCCTGGGAACTGGGAAAACAACTACTATTATTGAGATAATATTGCAGGAGATCAAGCGTGGATCAAAGATTCTTGCCTGCGCTGCTTTTAATATTGCTGTGGATAATATTGTTGAGTGATGCACGATACAGGTTTGCTGAACCAAAGTTATGAAAGATGTTTTTCACTTTGTTTTATGATTTCTGTAATAAGTGACATAATATATTCCTTTTTTCACCAATTTGCTCAGTGTGACATGGGGCTGTTGAACTCTGCAGGACAAAATTGGTGAGGTTGGGGGCATCCTACTCGTTTACTACCCAAGTGCTCGACAGCGCTCTTGATGCACAGGTTTAACCCTGTTTTAAGTGGCTTACCAATTTGCTTCTGTGCTCAGAACTAAATTTTCTAGATGCATGAACTTGGCTATTTATTACTTCCTAAGGGATGATTGACTATTTTTTAAATTTTTATTTATTTATTTATCAGAGCACATGAGTAAGGTCTCATTTGCCTCTATTGGATATTTTATGAAAAGCCATTATGAATATTGTATTCCCTTTGGTTAAATCACACTTTGCCTCTGCTATTTCAGGGCGATTCTTTCTTTTTGCAGCATTTTTTTTTTCTTCTTCTCAAAACACGCACGAGAACTGTGTCATTGCATTAAGAAGAAATAGAGCTTGTTACAGCTGTCCCAATTGTTTTGTTTACATTATTTTTCCAACATTAAGAAATGAGTTGCTTTTATTATATAGCCTTTTTTGTTGCTATCAACCATATAACTACGCATATAGTTTATTATTTTAAGATTTTTCTGTCTGGAGCTATGTTAATTGTGATACTTTTGGGACCATGTGCTGCGAGCTGATAGTAATAGCTTGGCAGGAGATATCCGCAAGGAAACGAAGGTAACCAACTATCACAATACTTTTGTTAATTTTTTATCAATTTAACACCGATGCAACTACAAAATTGAGGTCAAAGGGTCATGTTGGAGACTGTCGAAAACATCAAATTAAAAAGAATGCAATGAGTACATTGACACACTACCAACAGCTCTCAAAGCAACAAATTACTGACAAGGCTCTTATAGTTGTGGCTTCAGTTATCTTATCCTCTGCATTGAGGTTTTATTGAGATGTTCGCTCTCAAATTCTTGCAGGTGCTCAATAGCAAATTGTTGAAAGCTAAATTTAGGAACACTGAAAAGGGACATCAGGTGTGCGGCGTCTCCCTCAAGGCTGCGAGGAGGCCTGGAGAGCGGCACGGCGGAGCAGCAGCGAGGGGGAGAGCGGCGCAGTGGAGTGGCAGCGAGAAGATCGGCGCGCAGGGGGGGGCGGGCGTCGCGGAGCTTTGGCGCCGCGGCAGCCGGAGACGAGTGGACGGGGGATTTTCTTTCTTTCTCGGAAGCGTGTTCGGGGGATAAGGAGGCCTCTAGCGCGCGGCCCATTAGCAAGTTTCAAAAAAAGTCCGTCCGTCCGGTCCGGACTTTGTTAATTTAACAATTACGGAACCAACTATTCTCATTGAGACTACAGGGTGATTACTGATGCTTCTGCCTTGTCCAAAATACTACCGTAATTATATTTACTGATTGAGCTGTTCATGCATAGATATTTCACCATTCTTCTGTTTCCTGTTTGCTATGTACACCTTGCAAATAGTAAATTACAAAATAAAAAAAAAAGTTACTATTTTTCTGCAGAAAGATACTTCATATTTGAAGAAAATCCTTCAACAGAAGTTTAACTTTTCCCTATTAGATGAAACTCTCTATTTTTTTTTTAAGAATTATCTATATGGCCCTAGAAAAAAAAAATACAACTTAGGTATATGGCTTTTTTTCGTTTCATCTTATCTGTATGGCCCTGAAATGACTTTTTTAGCCTTTTGTTAGGTCTGTTAGAGCATCAACGGTATGGAGCATTGAGGTCTGCTTGATAGTGTGCTCCACACATGAAAGGACACACCCTGCAATCTGCCCCACAATGGGAAGAGCCATGTGTTGTAAAACACACGGACTCCGTCCTAGAAGAAAAGGAGAAGGAGTAATCCTAATCCTAAGTCCGTTCAGTATGTGGGCTCTTATCGAAACTCTTAAACCCAAAAGGACTATATATATATGTGAGAGCTCTATGTTGTAATTACGAATATTCAGATGAATAAAGAATAATCTCCCTATCTTGTGTCTACTTGTTATACTTCTTTCATCTACTACGTGATCATGAGAGACGGAGAGGGGAAGGTCCTAACCGCTGACGACATGTTTCATAACACGTTATCAGCACGACAAGCTCTTCGTCGACATCACCGTTGAAGATGCCGCCGATCTTCAAGACCGACGCTTGCGCCGACATCCCGCCGCGACTACTTCGATGACGCCGACATCCCCGTTGTTGTTAGCGGAACGGATCTGCTACCCTGTCGCTACTAATCTGCACTGCATCGACTCATCATCACGCCGGCAGGTCCCCACGACCTAGCCGAACTGTCCTACGTGACAGCCTTCGCTTCTTCTCGAATTCAAAAACCAAAGGTACGAAGAATCGCATCTACCAGCTTCTATCTGTGTTATGAAGCTGGTCAATTTTGGTTTTTTCCGTACATACAGTACACGTACATGAAGTACACATAGTAAATACGTACATGTATAGTTTCATCTATGTATGCATATAGGGTTATTAATTAAAAAAGGGGGGCCTTATGGATTTTCCTGGCTTGCATGTCACAAGTTCGAAGCAACACGCTGCTGCACTAGCGTGGCATGGCAAGAAGTCGTGCTGCCCATGCAGGCCATGCCTATTAATGCTGACCACCGGTAACATTATCTATTTTCTGGCTTGGAACCATGAATCGACAAGTAATGGCATGAACGCCATGCAAACTCCGGGAAAGGAAAAGCGACAGCTCATCAATGATTCGCCACCGTAGCTATCCGGCCTGCACGCCCGATCACCGCACTCTGTCCAGATTGCTGCGCCAAGATATTGGCGACCGCATGCCGATCACCTGGGGACTGAATCCATTGGTGAGGTGCAAGCTATCGGCGGCATCATGGTTAGTATGTCGTACGCCGACGGAGCCTGGATCTCCGTAAGGATGGACCTGCACGTCTAGGTTCGATGCGCCGCTACCTAGCAAGAAGCTAGAAGCCAAGAAGGCTACGAGCGACCGTCAAGACTCAGGACTCGGAAGAGAAAGCTACGGATCAAAAAAAAAAAATTCCTTATCCTCGAAGGACTTGGGCGTGTGAAAAACGTGTCGAATTAGCTTAATACGAAAAATTAGGTCGCATTTAAAAAATCGGCGTAATCCGAAGAAAACAAGAAAAGGTTTTTGGATCCTGTAGATTCTATATATAGGTTTTGCACTCTTGCAGATAAATCATATATTTTTCGGAAAATACATATTTTTGGTGTTTTGCAAACAACCCTTTGTAGACAAGAAGTTTCTTGAATAATTAGCCCTAGTGTACTTTATATATATTTACTATGTTTCTTATACCAGAATGTATAAGAGCGAGATACATATTAAATCTGAAGTTTAATGGATCTTTTTGTGTAGCTTTATCTTTTTGAATTAAATACTTGAATGATTACTGTAGAAACATGGTATAAGGTGAATGAGCTCTCTAAATCTGCGGACCTTAGACTTGTCACCCTTGAGAGCCTCATATTTATTTTTCCTAGCATATGTTTTGTTTTGGGATAAATGAATGCTTGGTATAAATTTCGAAAATTTACATATACCATAATCTGAATAATGCTAGGATGCTTCTAAGAATATTTTTTTAATAACCATCCACTATCTTTTTTGCACCTTGCTACTCGTTTACATGTAGTAAACTTATATGCACATGATCCAAGTTATATTAATATGCATGCCATAAAAGAAGAAATATCCCGGAGTTACTCGAATAGTAAATTATTTGTTATGGTCATTATTTAATCCATGTAGGATATTTTGCTACCATTGAAGTGTAGTAAACTCGGCATAAATTTTCTTAATTACTCTACGAAATGAGTATATGGCCGATAGAAGTAACAAATACATTGTGGGACTCCTTTGCATGAGTAAAATTCCAATATTATGGGACTCACCGCATGAGTAAAATCCCAATATTATGATTACGAAATATCATATTGCATTGAAAGTTGAATTTTCAAGCTTTTATGTCTAACGATGTCTATAAAAATAGCTTGAAGCTTTGTATTAAATGTCTAGAAGACAAGATGGTAAATAGATTTTATCGGTCTACATTCTCAAAGAAATGTCTCTTGTATATAGAATATCAAAGAGCAATGTAATACATGAAGTATTTGATTTTACCATTAGAAATTACTCAAGGAAATTGAGTTAGAATTTTTAGACGACTTTATGAACTAGGATATTATCGATTGCAATAATTTTGAATATATGGTTTGCATATATGTTACACCCCTTGAAGGCTTGTGATGGTATATCATAACTCTTGAATATAAAGCATGAAGCTACCGCTTGTCAAGTATAGAAGTTGACATAAGAGAATGAATATTATTTGGAACATATAAAGTTTCTCTTGAAGAAGAACTTAAATCATGTGCTTATATATTTGTTATCTTTGAAGGTAGAAGTGGTAGAAGAGAAACTGGATTTTCCAAAAGCACAAGGACAATTGGACTATCTTGACATATTAATTGATCTTGGAAGGATTGATTTAGCCAAGAAATTGTATAATCCTAAGTATTTAATATTTTAGCCCAAGATTAAAAGTTATATCCTACCCTAAGTCTATTGTTGTACACTGAATAGTACAATGGATATGTGAATTTTCGTGCCATAATCAATGAATACTAGAAGTATATATGCTTCTATGAAACATTAGAAGTGACTATTCATAGATGATGCATGAAGCAAAAACACTACTTGAAGTAGTCATGGCATGAAAAGGGCGAGAAATTTTGGGCAATGGCATAAGAAAATTTGGGTAATAATTATTTAATAGGCATAGCCTTCCTAAATCAATCTTTAAGTGCATGTATCAAGGCTTGAAGTTTTGCTCGCGTCCCTTTCGGCCGAGTTAATATCCTCTATTGCACTAATGCAAGTAAGCTAGTAGCTTTGCATTTTGTTGTTATCTATTATGTTAGACTGAATACTAATATTCCACATTACACATGCATGTGTATCTCATCGAGCTGCAACTATCTCCACTCTTGCATCAATAATAGCATAGCAGCTATAGTTGTAGCTAGTAGCTACCTTTCCGCTTCCCTCATAATAAAATTGGCTAGCTACTATGCTATGTCTATATGGTTCCGTTGAACTAAGGAATGATTTGCTTTTCGATGCATCGTATGCATAAGCAATAAATTGGTTTAGGGCCGAGCGACCTAAGATCAGGGGAAGTGGGTTTATGATAATTTGCTAAATGGAGACTAACCCATTTTATTGGATGAATAATTGTGGAATTAAGATGGTGGATAACACAATTGTGATGATAGGATTCATGAAGAAAAGGCCTCAAGGTATTTTTACATTAATGGCAATTAGAAAATTGTTGAAGAAAATTCCATGTGAATTTCAATGTTGCGTATTTTATACATTTGAAGTATATGATCTATTTTTTTTTTTGTATGAGTACTTGGATCAATGTTTTTGGCTATATAATTAAGAAGCTAGATAAATAGTTTTTTTTTTATAAACTATGATATGTGCAAATCGGGGAGAACATCCACGAGATTATAGGAATGTTGAACGTTCTTAAATGCACTTTATTCTGGCTCATTTGCATAATGAATAATAACCCCCACATTTAAATATGTGTGTGGATATTTTCCATAAAATTTAATCATAGCATACATAAATGGGCCTCCACTTGTAGTTGGAGATATATGAATTTGAATTAAGCCCATGATAGGGGATATATTTTGAAGTATGCTATTAATGATCTAATATTGGCATTAGGGGAGAGGGAGCCTATATTTTGAGTGCCAAATATTATTTACATAGAAGGAAAATGATCTTAAGAGAAAATATTCCTTTGAGCTTGAAGCAGGAATAGTATCACACATTAAGTCATGCAATAGTTTGACTAATGCTCTTGTGAAGTCTCGGCGAGCATATGCGGATATTTTTGAAATGAGAGGGAGTAACTTGAAGTTATAAACAGAAGTTCTGTTTACTAGTAGTAAACTAAATGTTATATACTATTAATCTAAAATCTACGGGGGGCCTTTGTGGGTTCTAGTTTAGTGTCTACACGTTAAATAGAAAAGAAATGGAACTCCTCTATTCTCGTGAAGAGAACGCCTCACGAAGAAGGTTAAACACCTCATGAAGAGGATCATCATGAAGATGACATCCAACACAATAAGCGCGCACCTCATTATTGTTGGGTATGAAGAACAATATACCATCTCTTGTTTGGGAAATGACAGAGATAGAATATTCTCACATTATGAGAGTAGTGGGAGAAAGAAAATAATTGTCGACAAACTACCTCTTTAATTGCAAATGTTTCTCTTATGAGAACTTTGGATCCAGGAAAACAAAGTCCATGACAAAATCGCTTGTAGCGATTATATCGGGTCAATGAAGAAAGCAATTGAGGTTAAATCTCCTATGAAGAAAAAAAATGAATGTTACGCTATATCTCCGGAGAATGAAACAAATGAATATTGAATATGCAGTTATTAAGTGGATTATGAAAATCCATATAATTCTTGAAGAACATAAATCGCAACTTGTAGAAATCTCATACTAAGTATTAAAGTCTAAGGTATATATATTCATGAATGAATATTCAAGTCTCAAGAAGAGCATGTCCTAGAAGGATTATAATCATTGAATGATTTTATAGTGAATAACTCAATGTCATTGTGTATATCACTCATCTCTCATGCAATAGAGAATATATCTCATAGAAGAGATTAATAATTCACTAAGAATGAATGTACATCCTTGAAGGAATTAATCTATAAAGAATTTACAGTCAATTCTTGAGTAAACACCATTTATCCCTGAAGTGAATATAGACCGAGAGAAAGAAAATGAGGAATCTTAAACACCGTGAAGGTGTCGTCGAAACACTTAGAAAGTGTATGAAAAGCTAGCATGAAGTTGATAATATCCTCTAAGAATACCATAGAAGGTATAAGAATAATGGTGATTTTGGCAATTGAATTATCCCCTAAATGCCAAATGCAAATTTGGATTTGTACAATCAAAATCTTAAAGATTTATAGAATACAACTTGAAAGTCCCACTAAGGATAAATTATTATAAGTATCTAAACTCTAGTATAAGTTTGATACACTATCTAGAAGATATTGAATATTAATTTATTTACCCCCATAATCCTCTAAAAGGATTTATTTCTCTCGAAGGATAATATTTATTTGTTTTGCACAACTAATTGGTGGTCATTATGCATAAAGCATATTGCTCCCATATAATTAATGGAAGAATTATGAGCCAACTTTTATTTACACACGTTTATGAAAAAGTGTGGTTTGAACAATGAAGTTCAAAGTTTGATTTTATGAGGGGGAGCATATTTTATTGAATTTGCTTTTAAGGTAAACCGCTAGAATTACAATGATCAAGTAGATCATTTGCTAAAATAATGAAGTTTATGCATAAATTATGAAAATCAATACCTATTCATGAGGAATAGTATATCCTCGAAGAATATATAACCAAGAAGGTTAAATGTTGTACTCTCTTTCCCTATGTGAGTTTTTACTCGAATGTTTCTCACACAAGGTTTTTAATGAGACAACATGTGCAATGCAATTAACGAATGCGATGTACTATTTTCTCCAAAACCGTTTTTTCCGGCGGGTTTTTCGGATGGAGTTTTTGATGAGGTATATGCATATCGTGATAATCGCCCAAAGGGAGTGTTGTAAAACACACGGACTCCGATCCCTAGAAGGAAAGGAGAAGGAGGAATCCTAATCCTAGTCCGTTCGTATGTGGGCTCTTACCGAAACTCTTAAACCTTGGCAGGGACTATATATATGTGGGAGCTCTATGTTGTAATTACGAATATTCGGATGAATAAAGAATAGTCTCCTATCTTGTGTCTACTTGTTCTACTTCTTTCATCTACTACGTGATCATGAGAGACGGAGAGGGAAGGTCCTAACCATTTGACGACATGTTTCATAACACCATGTACGTCATTCTAAGGCCCTGTTTAGTTGTGAAATATATTAGGTTCGGCTCTTTGTAACACTTTTCGTTTTTGTATTTGGTAATTATTGTCCTACTATGGACTAACTAGATTTAAAAGATTAGATCTCGGGCTTTTCGGGCCAAATTATGCAATTAATTTTTTTATTTACCTACATCTAATGCTTCATTTATGCGTCAAAAGATTTGATGTGACGAAGATCTTGAAGACTTTTTTAGGTTCACTTTTCACCAACTAAACAGAGCCTAAGTGTGTATGTATGGGACCCGCACAACAATAATTTCCACAACCACCTCTTTCCCATCTCCACCTCTCGTATTATCCTTGAGGCGGCCTTGTCGAGAGGCTCCCCGACGACGCCTGCTCCGCTCCACATCCGGTCGCCTGAGGTCCTCCGTTGGCACGCCGTCAGCCACAAGCTACTCCATCGCATGTCGGACCCTCGGCTCCATCATCAACTTCACCGACAATCCGGAAGAATTTGAAATATTGTGGCATAAGCTAGAGGTGGACTATGATTTGCATGAAAAATGACCGCTTCAACTTGTCTGAGACCAAGTCTATGTGGGCTCCTGCCTACTTCAAGAATTGCTTCTACCCTTTCACTAGCACCACGGTGAGGTCTGTGAGTATGAATTCCTTATTTAAGAAAATGGTGTACCCAAATGATTCGGTATTGCAATTCATCAGACAATATGAATACATAATTGAAACAAGGATTGAGAGGGGGTACAGAGAAGGTGCAAAAAGATGAAACAACAAATCCACCACTGTGGAAGAGGTCTAAAATTGAAAAGCAAGCGTCAAAGGTTTGAAATATGAATACATAATTGAAACAAGGATTGTGTAGCTTGTTTAGTTACTTAGCTTAGTTAGTGTAGCTAATTAATTTGAGCCTTCAGGTTAGGCTTGTGTAGCTTTGTTCATTGTGCATCTAATGAGCTTAGGTAGGTTTTGTGCTTTTGCTCATTAAAATTGTGTAGGAGCTCCCCGGTGCTTAGTACTAGTGCATAAGTTTGTGTGACCTTGCAATAGAATTGTTAGGACAACTCAAGCTAGGCCGACATCTTATTTGTTTTTGTGTAAGATCTTTGAGGTGCTTTAGAGTCATAGATAGAGGGGTGAACTCTTGGCTAAGTAAATAGTTTTAATTCCACACTAGTTAAATGCCCGTGCGTTGCAACGGGTGTTATACACTTACAAATTTCCTTCAATATATTTCATGATTTCACACCATTCCAAGCATCATTCTGGTTAAGTATGCTTTCAAATTCTTTCATATTCTCATCGGAGTAGCTCTGCGAGAAATGAAAAAAGAAAAAGCAGTTTCCAATTAGAGGCAATGAATTTCATATTTCCTATGAACTTATAATAAATTGAAATGAGGAATGCTATCTCCGAAACATGAGTTCCTCCAATCTTGGTAATGCTCGACCCTGCAATCGATGATGTGAGTATGTGCTCCAGATAATTGCTACACGCAAGCAACCGGAAACAGGGATATCTCAAGGTACAGAACCTCTCCTGTGTAAAAAAAAAAATATGAATATGGTTCATTGCCTAATGGATAGAGCTTATAAAAAGGTTCAGTACCAACAAAACTATTATACTAAAAATGAACGAAAGGGTCACTATAGTTTGACTAATATGATGAGGGCTACAAACTAAAGCTCAAGCCATCGAAATCACATGTATCGCAAGGTTGTACATTGGAAACACACACCGCTCTGCCAATCTTGAACATTGCAGTAATCTGTTGGTATATAAAAGGGAAAACATTCAAACCTGAATTACATTTATAATAATTAAGTTACCAATTAACAGAAAGATACATGAGCAGAGCTTGGTTTCCGCTTTGAAATAGCAAGAAATTCTTAGGAAATAATTCTGGGAAAAAAGGGTCCTTTCATATTCATTCACCACCGTGTGTGGAATTCTGCTCTCTGGATGTCAGTGTAATGGCACATCCTATCTGTGGCCTCAATAAAGAGCTAATTCAGTATCTTGAGGAATGACCTATTATCTTGAACCAATCTGTTGATTAAAGAGAAGAAAATATTTGCAAGACTATAGGTATTATTTAGTAGTATAATAAATGTCCAAAAAAGGTAACTTTTCAGTTCAACGTAGTGCTTCTACAATAAACGCACAAGCACCTGTAGTTCAAACCGGTTCATTCTCGAGACTTTTCCCAAACAAACAGTGGCGATCTACCGCGCTCGTGGGCTATCCTTGCTTGCTGCCTCCGGATGCAGGCTCGCCGGATCGGGGTGGCCTTCGCCCGTCGAAGTCGCCGCCGCCGCTCCCCACCGGCTTTCTACCGCCTCTCCCCCTCCAGCTCTACCACCGGACTCCCCCTCGCCGGTGCTCCATCGCTCGGTCCCCTTGACCGCCTTTGTGACCGGTCGCCTTTGGATCCGGGTCGCCCGGATCGGGGCATCGGTATCGTCATGGAGCAAGGTTCCCCTTCCTCCCGACGCCGGTCGTGGGCGCAGGAGATGGAGGAGGAGGACCTCATCAACGCGCCATCCGCTCACACCGAGCTCGACGCCGCCCAGGGCCGGGAGGCCATTGATGAGGACGTTGTCGGCGTCGACATTCGCCCTCGCGGCGTTGGATGCCGGCGCGGCCTCACCAAGCCACCCTCTCCGCGGACCACTTCCTCGACGGCGCCGAGAAGCTTCCCCTCGGTGATTGGGAGGAGTCCGACTCGAGGACGGCGGCCCGTCGCCCGCCAACCCGGGGAACAAGGGCAAGTCCCCGGCCCCGAACCGACCAGAAGAAGAAGAAGCGCGAAGGAAGAACTCCTCCACCTTCATGGCGCCGCCGCTGGAAGCTTACCTCCGTCTTCCGTCTCGGCACTCTCCGCCGGGAGGAACGTCGAGCGCACTCCCGCGCGGGACCGCCTCCGTCCGGCTGGCCGCCGCCCGCCGACCATCCGGGCTAGGGGCGCGAGGCACGCCGATGAGGACGGCTTTCTTCACGCGGTGCGTAGCGGAAGGAGGGCCGTTCACCGCCCTCACCCCGCCCTCGTCTGCCGCCCGAGCCGCAAGGCCGCCGCTTCAACCGTCTCCGGGTCCCGACCATGTCCGCCGGCGCACTTACCAGGCCGAGATGCTTGTTGCGCTCTAAGAGGGGCACAGTCCTCCGACGTCCCGGATGCCCGCCCGCGGCGGTCCAAGCGCCGCCACTCCCCATCTGGGGGCAGCGCCGTGTTGCCCGTTGTCGTGATGGACGCTTTTGGCGCGCACGCAGGCGCTCGTCTCCGATCGGAACGCGATTGAGTGGTGGCACCTCTCATCCCGGGCTCACCGAGTGCTCCGGAGGGGATATTGAGCGGGTGCGGTCCGATCACTCGGCGACACACAATGTGGGGGGGGCACCTGGTGTCGGCGATGCTGCGACCGGGCGCGTTGGTGCGGCCCAACCCGCGCACCTCCACCGCCACCACCGCCGCCCCTCCGCCTCGCTCTAGGCCTCCCCCACGGGGGCGGTCGGTCCAACGCGTCGGGACGTTGCGGTTGGCGATGGCGAGGTTTCCTCGGCGTCGTCGGCGGCCGGCCGGGCTCGGACCGAAAATGGTCGTCATCCGGCGCTCCTCCGAGATCCAGGAGAGCGCAGGGCGACCTCGGGCTCTCTCTCCGGCTTCATTGCCGGTGAAGCGGCCGCCGGTCTCCACCACAGCGGTCGCTAACTTGTTGCGGCGTGATTCGCCATCGATCCACAAGACATTTCCGTCAAGACACTTTGGAGCTCGGGACCTTCGTCAGGCGGTTCCGTCCAATTTGACCGACCGCGTGTTGAGAGACGGCCGGGTGATGGATGCCCCGCCACCGCGGCGACCATGGATGAGGACGCTGCGATCCATCCCCGGGACCTTCCGCTTCAACGCCTTCTTGGCTCTCAAGGGGGTGCCGCTGCACGCGCGGAACACGAATGTCGCGCAAACGATCCTTGGACAAGCTTGCGCCAACATCCGGAGGGCGAGATGCGGGACATCCTGGAGGACGACGACTCCGAGTACTTCCTCACCGTTTGGTGCAAACACCCGAACTTCATCGAACGGGCAAAGGTCATATTCATCCCCGACGGCGGCGAGTCATCAATGCAAATGGCGATGCCTACCTCCCAGAATGATGTACACGGTGCGTGTTCGCCGATCGCCTACCGCGACTTCTCCACGCCGCCCCGGTTCTCCTCCCGGGATGGAGCCGGGGGGCAATGAGGACGACGATGATGGCGGTGATGGACACGATAATCACGAAGAGACGGACAATGGCATGGTCCACGACGGCGAGGGAGATCACCCGGCGGGCGGCTATGGCGATCCGGTCTTTGGTCGGGGTTTGGGGTCGCCGGTCGTGACCATGGGGCGTTCCAGTGCCCACTGACACCGGCATCCGCCCGCCCCAAGGTGCCCTTTTCGCCGCTCTCCACCGGGCGCCCGGCATCTCTCCACGGCGCGGAAGACACCTTTGCACTGCGGCGCACCGACCGCGGGTGGAGTGCACAATTGCCCCCTCAACGCCGTGATCGCGCCCCACCAACGCCTTCCATGTCCGTGAGCCGCCCCGGGCCCGTGGCTTGCGGCATCGGGGAGTTTCCCGAACATCGCGCCACACTGCTACATGATGCGCGCTCCCCTCAACCCAAGCACTCCGATGTTTCCTCCGGTGGTGGTCGGAGATGGCCGACGCAGAGCTTCCTTATGACGCCGGAGGCTGCCGTCCCCCGCACCGCCTCGCCCGCAACTAATCGCCACCGACCCCCCTTCGCAAGACAACTACCACATGCCTACGCAGGAACGCAGGGAAGTGGACTCCATCCGCCTTCATAGGCATGGTCGTGCTCGCGTCCCCACTTAGCTGCCTCGGCGCCACCGCATCAGGGATCGGGATCCGCGCCCACACCGGACCGGGACACTCCCGCGATCGCGTGCTGCGGGGACAACGCCGCCAACTCTTCACCGGGCACCACCTATGGCTTCCGGGGAACCGATGCCGCCGCTCGCTACGATTGCGTGGTCCGGGACGGGTCTATGGCCCACGCCGTGCGACCACGCCCGCCAGCCCGACCGAGGCGTCCGTGGCGGCCTTCATCGCGCCCGTCCTCCATTCGCGGAGACCCCGCTACTATTCTAGCCACCGGCCGCCGGAACTCACGCCCGGTTATCCGACCGAAGCTACTACGGAGCACGCGCCTAGCAAGGAAATCGGCCTACCGCGACCCCAAGCCCGGCGACGGAGCGGGCGTGTCATGCTCAATGTTGACGTTTCTTAACGTCGCAGAAGAATCCGCCGCGTCTGCACTGTCGTTGTAGCTTTCACCGGAAATATTTAGGGTATCGTATTTTCCACGGGAACGGAGGTACTCTCTCCTAACTAGTTCGCCCAAGGACACACAAGGCCAAAGACGGGAGGATTATCGAGAAGGGTCCCTACACCTTTAGGGTCTATGGTTAGCCGTCTCGAGCTACTTGTTCACTTCGGCACAGAGCCAACGCCCAACCAGGCAGCTTCCGCAATTAGCACTGCGCCACACCCGAACGTGGGGGGATTTCAAGGGACGGACAAGGCTTGTCACGATCAAGCCGCCTACCCCCTCAACCGTGGGATGCACCACAAAAGGTAGAAAATCACTAGCCCAAACACCACGCCTACGCTAGTGATTATCACTCTAGTGTTTGCCGGGTTCCCTGGTCAAAGGGTTCCACCACTAGAGTCCCGACCAAGGTATGCCTACCGATCCCGCAAACAAGTAGATAAATTGTGGATAAACAAAAGACAATAAAGATTATCGAACCGTGGAAGCTTACTTAGCCAAGATCCCGTAAAGGAGCCAAGTCCGAATCCACCGAGGTACAAGGTTGGGGAGACACCGACAAGTCCGGCGCTTCCCCGCTCTCACCCCCTTCACATCTCTCCTCCGCCGATCTCTCTACTACTAATGAGGGCCTAAGCCCATTGGAGTGGAGGGGTAGAGTAGAGGGGAGAGCTCTCTTAGAGGAGAGGGAGAGACTCTTCCTTGGAATTGGTGTGTGTTGAATGAGGGGGAGAGGGCCTCCTTTTATAGGTGGAGGAGAGGGGGCTCATTGGAAAATGTCCCTCCCCATATGAAAGGAGCCAAAAACCGACTGGGAATACCTTCCAAAACTACCAAACCGACCAACCAACGCCGGCAACGCCCGATTATGGAAGGTAACGAACCGCCTCCCCAAAGCCGGGCCCGAGCCGCCTCAAAGGTGCGGCCACACCAGTGGTGCGCGAGCACCCTACGGGCCCCGCTCGGCCGGGCTTTGGCAGTCGGGCGCCTTTGGGCCTAAAAAGTTGTATGGCGGTGTTTGCTCGGCCCAGTTCGCGTGTTTGGTCCATTTCTCCCTTGGGCTTGATGTTCTTCAGGAATGCGCTTTCCAGGGAGGCGCCTTTTGCTACATTTTCCACTTGTTTCTTATATAAATCTGCACAATAATAATTTGGACACTACAAGTGGAAATATGTGAGTTATAAATGTATATGAGTATGATAATGTATAGTTTCACCCCTTTATGGTAGGATGTTGACGTTAAAAATATGTAGTTGGTGACCGCCAACACTCAACAAATGGGAGGGGCGCCGCGATGACGCACCTCCGGACCTATTGGACCAGGACGGGCGGAGCGCTTCCATGCACACTTCGGCGGAGACGTACCCACCATTGGGCAGGCGGGCATGCGCGGACTCTTCCCGCTCATGCGTCCAGGAGCCATTCTACCGGCCGGGGAAGACCTGTGTTAGGCCTTCCGTGTCTTGTCGCACCACTGTTTTCTTATGGATTACGGCCCTCTACTTCTATGGAATGCACGCGCCTCGAATAGTCGGGGCGTCGCCGCGGCCTTGGTGCGATCTCTCGTCGACGACCACCGCACCTCTATTGTGTGTATCTAGAGTCAAAGCTTCAAACCGTGAACCGCTTTCATAAACATGGACCTAACGGATCGAGACTTCGATTATGCTTTCTTGCCTTCCGTGGGGGTTGCGGGCGGGGCGATCACGGCTTGGAGGCGATCCGTTTGGGGGATGCACTGCCCTGAACCGCCGTGTAGATTCTCGGTCACGATTCGCCTGTCCCTCGCCATCGTGGGGGCGCGGTGGCGACAACGCCTATGGGCCGGTGGTCCGCAATGACAAGGACGCGTTCATGCGGGAGCTGCGGACATCAAATACGCAGACCAGGGCCTTGGTGTGTATGCGGGGACTACAACTTGATCTACCAGGCCGCGATAAGAACAACGGGAGGTTGCACCGCTGCCTCATGCGACTCTTCCGCCGCACTCTTGACGACCTACTACCGCCAGAGCTCCGGTGAACGAGAGACGTTACACTTGGTCCAATGCTAGAGAGCCGGCACGCTGAACGTCTCGATAGGATGTTCGCGGAGGATGACCGGGTTCGGCTTTTCCCTCGACACCACTCCGCGCACTATCCCTGGATTCCTCCCCGATCATGCACCGCTTCTACTTGCCTTCTCCATCGCCCCGGGCGCCGCCCGATTTAGATTCGACCCGGTCTGGCGCAGGCTAGATGGGTTCCAAGGGGTCCTGGAGGATACTTGGGGCCGATCCATGCCAAATGTCTCACCCCGCCGATGCCTCGACATCAAGTTCCGCCTACTGCCGAGCACTAAAGCAAAGGCGAGCCAAGCATGTTGGGAGCATCGAGGCTCAACCGGCGGCCGCGAGGATCTTCATCTTTGAGTTCGACGCCGCCAGAGACGCGCACCCTCTCCGTCAGTGAGCGGGAATTACACAGGGAACTCAAGGCGCATTCTCTCGCGCTTGCGGCCATTCACGTAGACCATGACGGCGGCGCTTCGCGCACGTGCATCTTCACGAGGCAGACGCCTCCACACGCTACTTCCACCTGCAAGCGTGCCACCGTAGAAGGAAGAACACCATGCCGGGCAATCCAACATGGGGGGCACACCTTCACGGAGCATGAGGCCAAAGAGGACATCATCTTCGACTACTACAATGACCTCATCGGCACCCCGTTCATCCGCACCAATCGCCTAGACCTAGGTCGGCTCTGTCTGCCGAGCCTGGACCTGGAGGACTTGGTGCGGCCATTCACGTCGCTAGAGGTGGCAGCGGCGGTGAAGGACTCACCGGGTAGGGCCCCCGACCGATGGGTTTGGCGCAACATTCCCGAAGGTGGCTTGGTCCGTGGTTGGCCACGACTGCGTGGCAGCCATCCAGGCACTTTGGGATCTGGATTTCCGCGACTTCGCATTGGTGAACGAAGCTCACATGGTACTGCTACCCAAGACAACAAGATGGCGGACTACGAGACTACCGGCCCATCAGTCTTATGCACACCTTCGGCAAGCTATTTGCCAAATGCCTAGCCATGCGCCTCGCGCCTTTCATGTTGCGCCTCGTCAAGGACAATCAGTCCACCTTCATCAAAGGGCGGCGGATCCACGACAACTTCAAATCAGTCCAGGGCATCTACAGATGGCTACACGCAAGACGGACTCCGGCGATCCTGCTAAAGGTGGACCTGGCGAAAGCGTTTGACTCGTTGCCTGGGCCCTTTCCTACTGAGGTTCGGAACACATGGGGGGTTCCCCGGCGTTGGAGAGACTGGGTGGCATAATGCTATTCACCGCCAAAGCACCAAGGTGTTGCTCAGGACAACTTAAGGGCCATCGGATTCTACTTGGCGGCCGCGGCAGGAGACCCCTCTCCCGCTACTCTTCGTCATCGTAATGGAGGTCCTTAACGCCCTCATCTCGGAGGCCGACCGCTGTGGGCAGTTCATACCACTACCGGGGGCAGCTGCCTCGCGGCGTGCGTCGGTATACGCGGATGATCTTGTCGTCTTCCTCTCGCCATCTGCTACGGACTTCTCCTGCATTCGAGCGATCCTCAACGTCTTCGCGGGGGCTTCAGGCCTCGCCACGAACCTGGGACAAATGCACCATCACTCCGATCCGATGCTCGCCGGAGGAGGTGCAAGCCGCTTAGACATTACTTCCCTTGCCGGGCCCAGTTCCCCATGAAATACCTGGGCGTGCCGCGTTCGATCAAACGCCCACCAAGGCGCAGAACGCCCAATCATCGACGCCGTGGCGCCGCTTGCCTTACCCGGAAGGCCGGCGATGTTAACTACCGCGGGCCGGCATCCCTCGCCTGATCCACTCTGGGCGATCCCGTACACACCTTGATTCGCTACGCCCTCTCCTCCCGGGCCATCGACGAGGTGGACAAGAGGAGGCGAGGCTTCATCCGGGCCGGGCAGGAGACCTGGTCACGGTGGGCGTTGCAAGGTGGCATGGCCGATTGTTTGCTCGGCCAAGACCGCAATGGGACTAGGCTTGCCGGACGCCTAGATCCTATTATGCACCGCGATCGCCGGGTGGGCGGCTCGATACTCGGGCCGGACTTGCCTGCGTGTTATGCTTACGCCGGATAGGGAGCGCATGGTTGAAGCTATGTTCTCGTGGCTTCGGTCTCGGGGTCGGGAGGTGACGGCGCCTTGACCGTGTTCTCGACCGACGCTTGGAGGCCGGATGGCCCCATCTCCTCCATCCGCACCGCGACTCTTTTTCATTGCCGCCCGCGCCAACACGGAAAGACCGTGGGATCCTTCCGCCGGCAATGCGTGGCTACATGACATCACCGGCGCTTACACCACGCTGGTGCTCGTTGAGGCCGATCTCTGGGTCAAACCGCAAGGGGTAACACTCTCTCCGGGACCCGGACAAGTTCGTTTGGAAGTGGACCGAGAGCGGCAATTACACTAGCGCATCGGCCTACCGTGCATTCTTCTATGGGCACTCGCAACTACTTGGAGCCAAAGAACTATGGAAGACTTCCGCACCCCCCAAGGTCAAGTTCTTCTTCTGGCTCGCCATCCACGGTCGGCTATGGACGGCAGAGCGACGGATGCGACACGGCCTCAGCGAGCGACAGCGCCCCAGTTCGGGCATAGGAACATGAAACGGCCGACCATCTTTTCTCCCGCCTTTCACGCTGGAACTCGTATCGACCGCCACGCCTCGCCGGTCCGGGAACAGCTTTGCCCGGCCGACACCGCCACCGTCACCGGTGGCTCGACTCTCACGTCCGCGTTGCCACCGGATTTCGACAGGCTTCAGCCCCTAGTGCCTCGTCACCCGAGATTTGGAAGGAACGCAACAGCGCGACATTCGACAACATCTCCACCACGTTTCGCAACCTCAACAAGACTGCTGCCTGAGGCGCATTTGTGGTGCGCCGCGGGTACCGTAGTCCCGGAGCCCCTCTACTGCGGTTCGCTAGGACAATTTGAAAGCTTCTTCAGTCGCACAAATAGTCCATAGTTTAGTACACCTCTCGGCCGGCCACAAGTAAAGCCGGGCGATATTCTGCCTTGTGTGCCTCCCCCGGCTTCCTAGCGGCACCTCGCCAACGGGAGTGGGGGTTGTAATAACTATCTATTTTCCCTTAACGAAGCACGTGCTAATGCAAAAAAAAAAAATGGTGAACCTAGCCGACTTCATTGCGGACCGGCAAAGCGGTTCTTCCTTGATGCTGGGTATCCGACTCTAGAAAACATGCGACTAGCGGATCGGGCGGGGATCGATAAAGTTATTTGCTAGTCGAAATTCGAGCTCTCGCGTGCGTACCTCGGTGTCTCCGGCTCGAGCGCGCGATCCCCGGGCAAGCCCAAGCTTGTGCGTCCATCAGTCTTGAGCGGTCCCATCACGGCCGGACTCCACCCGAAGGGCTCCATGTCGCCAGCGGCGACCTTGGCCCGGCCGTCATCGCTTGATCCGCCCGCGTCCTCGGCCCGTCATCTGCGCGGGGGCAGCACGGAGGAGGAAGCGGTAGGGGAGCACATTGGCGGGTACCCGTCGGACCAGTGGCTCGCCTCTGGCGGCTTTTTGCGGTGCCGGGAAGCGCCGCGAGCGCGTGCAGCGTTGCTGAGGGCGCGCGCATGGCGTCCGAGTTCTTCGCGGTGTCGATGAGTGCGGATCTCGATCGCGCGCATGACCTCGCGAGCCGAGCACGCGGCATGGAGGCGGTCGAGAAGCGAGGGAAGGGTGCGGGGATGGGAGCCGACTGACCGAGCGGCGATGCGCGCATGAGGGTGCGGGGCGAGTGCGCGTCGGTGACCCGCATCTGCTGCCGCGATGATCTCCGCCGGCGTCATCGGCGCCCGCCTGCGGCGAGGGGACGCCGGGCCCGGCGTCCGGCTCGGCGTCGCGGCGATCATCGGCTGCGCTCCCATCGGCGACCGCCTCGGCACGAGTCCGAGCACCTTCTTGACTTCGGTCGCCCATGACTACGCCGCCCCAGTGCCGCCACTCCTCGCGACGAGGCGACAACACCACCTCCCCATCCGCCTGCGCGCCCGCGATGGATATACTCGCGGGGGCCGGAAGAGCGGCGAGGACATGAAAAAGATCTCGTGCAGCGGTCTCGCGAGCTCGGCGGGGCCGAGCGCATCGATGCGGCCGAGAAGGGCGGTCGAGGCCCCTCCGCGCGGTCGAGCTTCGGTGATGTCGGGACCGCGTCGCCGTGGAGACTTCAGCGGAGGCGGGTGGTTCTCGTTAGCTAAAGGGAGTGGCTGCCCACTGCCGTCCGGGGAGGTAACTGGCGTCGGCGAGCACGACCGTAGCGGAGGAGGCGTTGGAGAGGCGCGGGGTCGAGGGACGGCCGTCGAGACTCCGAGGACCGACTTCCCTTACTGCGGTGGCGGCTTCAGCTCCCCTGTGCTCGTAACAAAAACCTCCTAATTATCGGGCTTTTGCTTTTTTGTCTTTGTCCCAAAGACCTCGACGGTGTGCGGATGCACCCAATAACTTAAGAAGCTCCTGTCGGGTGTCATCGAAACCCCGATTACACCACTCTCATACCAGATCAACAAAGGAGTAGCTACAACATTACAACATTTGTTACAAAAATATAGATCGAAAAGCGGAAGAATAATAACATAAATTTTAAAAAGGTGAATAAGTTACATTTGAGTAAACTCAACTTAATTAATTTGCGGGAAGCGAGTAGATTAGAAGACAACTAGATCATGTCGTGCCCACAGAGCATAACCCTCAGTTAACAAAGACGAGTCAAGACCGCAACAAGGGTTAACAAACCCCGAGTATGGGGAGTACTCAACAAGACTTACCCGACTAAAGAAAAGAGTAGAAGACTTCGGGAATCTTTGGTCTTAGGAGTCAAGGTAAGGCTTTAGCAAGAATCAAGGACTCTTTTGCAGAAAAGCTTACTATGAGTGAATCCTTACTTTCAATATTTTTAATTCAGATTAGTAGCTCATATACTCTAGGTTATCCTATTCTAGAGCAAACATATTTTCTTATTCCAACTCTCTTTCCTCAAAAACATATTCCATCATTTACTACGATGAAGGTCGGGGGAATCGGGTCTCCTTCTCCGGAGAAGCAACGGCGATTCATGAACCGATTATACCCGGTAGGGGATCCCTAACCACACGACATATATAGCACTTAAGCTTGCATATATCAACCCTCACTCGGTTAGGTCCAAAACGGGACTGGGTCCATCGCCACCCGAGCACAAGACTCCACCTCCCTACCCCGTCCCTAATGACGGTTTGACCAAAGAGGGTGGGTACATGCTACTCCCGCCATCTCTCCACTCCCGGGGCAGCGGTTGTCCGATTCTCGATTTGGCACACCCCGAGATCGAGGCTTACGGGGCATGTGGCCGATTAGTTTTGGCTCGACACAGGGTGATCGGTCCGACGTGCTATTGACCCAAACGGCCTCGGCGCAACTTATGTTCAAAAAGTCCCGATTTCACTCAAGGCCAAACAACGGACGGTCCTTAAACGACCAACACGGGACAAGCACGCCTAGGTATCCCGTAGGCTTTCAACCTACGCCCCGGTCCGATCTCAAATTCATCACTACATCTTTTTTTTTCCGAAAACAGTACCATCTTCTCAAATAAAACATTTTGATGAAAAAGCTTAACTAATTAAGCGGGGCTAAGCATCACTAAGCATTTTTCGAAATGAAACAAGGTTATCAAGGATGGTATTGAAATAAACAAGGATGGTAATGCAAACAATTAGGTTATTACACACTCCTAATTACTTAATGCAACATATCATAGACATAAGTGATATAAAGCTTTTTAAAACATCAAGGAAGGGTTTAATGAACCGAGGCTTGCCTGTTGACGGAATAAGCTAGTTCTTGAAAACCCGAGAAATCCCGAACCCGCTTAATCGGATAAAGAACCTCCTCGAGACCGGCCTCTCATTTGACACTCTCGATCTCGTTCACTACACGAAACAATGTATGCCTCAACATGATGCTATATATTTAAATATGATGCTTACAGTGCATGAAATGATAAACACTTGAGTACAACTTTTCCTTCACGATAAAGTTGCAACCCAACAAAACCAACTTGTTGAACTACTCTACAAGATATCATCACCATTGCCTAAGGAGTTCTCAAGGACCACTTGATTGTGGTATGATCCAAGTTTCACAAGACAACCCAAAAGTCACACAAAACCTAAGTAAATAGTTACTAAACAAATTATATAACACATAAAATAATAGAGCTTAAGATAGAAAATAATTTAAACATTTCAAAACGACTCCAAACTTTTTTATACAAGTAGGACACATCATAAAAAACAGTACCAAATAATTTTTTCATGATTTTTGAATAAATATTTTATTTTCTAAAAATCATGGAAGATGCATTTTTCAATTAAAATTTGTATTTTTAAATCATGCAAAAACTACTCAAAATCAAAGTTTCAAATTTTTCATGGATTCATATACTCATAAGAAGCTTCTACAAAAATTTTCAGAATTTTTAAAGCTAAACTTGAATTTATATGAAATTCACAAGAATTAGCACTATTCAAATAAATACAAATTGATAAAACATTTATGAAAAAGGAAAACGCCTTCGGGCTCAAAGTGGCCGATGCAGTGCCAACAAGATGCGGCCCAAAGAACGTGGTCGGCCCGACACTATTTAAGCGAGCGGCCCAACTCATCCCGACAAAGCCCGGCCCTGGCGGCTTTACAAAAAGACCCCACATTTTATAAAATTACAAACAAATGCAGTACACTATTTCACCGAGTCACGGATTTTACATAAGGGTCCCGCGAACTTTTTCCTATTCTGTTTTCTGGTCCTGGCCACCCCGAAGCGAGCATCGGCCACGGCGGCGACGGCGGATGTGGCAACGAGGCTTTCCGACGGCGGCGGCGAGATGACCAACGGCTACGGCACGGCTAGGCGATCAAAACCCCTCAACTAAATGAACCAAAACCGGTCCCTAGCGGGACGCTGGCGGCGGCGCCAAGAAGCTTAAACTCGGCGGCCCGGCATCCGGTAACTATTGATGCGGCGAAAACGGCGAACGGGGCGGCACATTGCGTGACTAAGGCTCACCGTGGTTCGATTAACTCCCTTGCCCAGTTTTGGCCGGAGGCAAACGCGGAGATGTGCTCGCTGGCCGGTGGCGTTCTCGGCGGCGATGGCGTTCCGGCGCGTTGGGCTTCAGCACGAAAAACGGCCCGGGCGACCATGATCACCGTGTCAAGCGAACTCAACGCACAAGATGGCGTTGCGAGAGACTTCAATCAGGACGACGGCCGACGGCGGGCGGATCGCGGCGCTCTAAGCACGGCCGTGAGAAGATGGCGGCGCCGCGCTGCACAAAGCGGGCGAGGGAATGCGAAGCCGGCTCAACGAGCGCCAAGAAGAATGTAACGAAGCTCGACGGGGCGGCCAATTGCTGTGGTTAGGCTTACTAGCGGCAGGCTTACTCTGCAGCCGTGGTGGCCTATCGGCGGCAGGGAAGAAGAAAGAAGAAGAAACTTGGCGTCGGTTCGACCTTAAAAAGAAAAAAAAGGCGAGGGGCGTGGATGGCGACTTGGCGAGCTCGGCCCAAACGGTCGAACACACGAGGGGCGGCCGAACCGTCGAGACGCCACGGCGGCGGCGGACGCCGATGGGGACATGGGCATCCATCCATGTTCTTGTAGCACCCAAACCCTAAACTGAATTTCTCAAATTACTCTCAAAATTTGAACTGCACTCAAAAATCTCCAAGAACAAACTTTTCTCAACTTTTCAAGCTCTACACATTTCATAAAAGGAACATTTTCAAATTCTGCCTCAAAATTAGACTTTTGAAAAGGGGTCAAAAAGGGATAAAATTGAATTCAAAATTACTTTTAAAATTACATATAAACTTGAAAAACTCAAAACACCAACTTTGTACATCAAGGCAAGATAAACAAACTACCTTTTTGAAAGTTTTGTCAAAAAAGTGCATAGATTTTTGAAATATCGAAAAGGGGATAAACAAAGGTTAGGGTTTAGGGTTTCCGGCAAAAAGGGCAACTCGATTTTTGATTCTTTTCGTCTCTCTTCGACCAGGACAACGTAATCAAGCATAAAAAGAAGCTTATTTTTGTCCAAACCATGGCTTAGCGGTAAGTAACACTGGGGTGTTATGACTCCGGGGCGTGGCGGCGGGCGGCCATGCTTAGGAGAGATCGGATCGGAGAGGAGAAGGGGAGGGAGAGGGGATTTGATCGTGCGAGACAGGAGAGTTCCACACGGAGTGAGTTTTTCGCTTGGGCCGGTGGCCCTTCGGCAGAGGGGGGGTGGGGGCGACGGTTCGCGGGCGGACGAAGGCAGAGGGAACGGGATTAGCCGGGTGGGCCGGATTAGCGGGGGGGTGAAGGGCCGGGTGAAGCGATTACCCCTAAGGTGACGATAACATTTGGGTTTTTAGTAGTATAAGATTTGTTTTTTGTTAGCCAACAAGATTAGTTTTAGAAAGGGCGATTCAACCCCCTCTAGTCGCCTCTCGACCCTCACTCATCCCTATTAGTTGAAAGCTCCATTTTCGTTTATCCTCAATTGGTGCATCGATCCGGTTGAACTTGTTGTTGGATACACGAGTTAAAGTCGTTCTAATGTTTTACTCTTTTATTGATACATGTCTTTATTGAATGCTATACTCTTTACCGATTGTGATAGCCGATTGAACACCCACCTTCGATCGGCTGTATGTGGACCCGTTGTTTTAATACTTTAATATTTTATACGCAGCCCCCAAAATCCACGGATCGGCTCTTTCTGCTTATTTTGTCGATCTGCTTACATACACGTGCTTATTTGTTCCAAGGAATCGACTATTTAGTCGATTGCTTCATATCTTGGCTTATGGAGCCGCATATTTCGGAATCTGTGTGGCAACACCGCATGCTCCACCCTTAATTACTAATCATGGGTATTTTCCTTGTCAATTGCAAGTCAAAATGACCGCATGCTTAAGTGAAGTTGACTTTTTTCGTGCATCCTAGGTTGAGGCTGGAGAAGGACTCTGCGATCCGTCTCTAAAGTCTTCGGGCGGTTTTGTTGGGCACATTGCCACATTTTGTGTAACACCCCCTCCCGCCCGCTTAAAAAAGCTCCTCGACCAACGCTTCTTCAACGATGAAATCGTCTTAGGCCTCGATGTCGAGGCGACTACTTGGCTCGCCGATGCCTTCGTGCTAACGGCTCCCCCCTAGGGCTAGGCGGTGGGGGTTCTTCCGTTCCTTGGGAGTTGGGAGGGAAAGGGTCTACGCCTTTAGGGACCTGTTTGTAATTTCTGTTTTCTTTGAGGTCCTTTCTGCAATGTCGGGTGGCACAACTGCCCTCCGTATCCACGGTGTCGTACCTGTATTTCTACTTGTATGTGTATGTGTTCATTAAGTACAATACATGTATTCTTTTGATTAAAAAAATACATCTCAAAAACTCCCCACCGCTCGCTCCGGCCGGACCCGCGACCGCGCGAGGCGCGACGGCGTTCTGCTAGCGGTTCCGCTTCGCCCCCGCCACGCCACCCTGCTTGGCTGCTGATCCCCGCACCCTGCATCGTCTCCGCTGCTTCCAACGACGCAATCGCGCAGGGGAGAGTGCCGCCGCCGCCGCCACCGCCTGAAATCTCTCACCACCTGCCACCGGCCCCACCAACTGCTGCCGTGCTACCTCCTTCTCCGATACGCAAACTCGTTGCCTATTCTCCTCCCATCCCTCATCCCCGGTAGCACCCGTATCGCATCAGATCTCGTCTTCCACTCCGACTCTGACTCCGGCAAATAGGATCCCTTTTATATCTATCTCCCCTATGTAAAGGGAAGGGATGGATTCACAGGTCCGTACGGTTCCCCATTGATCATACATATCGATCCTCTTATTATAGTTTGTTCCATCCTGCTAGCTGTGTCCTAATCCATCGATGCCGCCGATGAACGCGGGTACTTTTGTCCGGCCAGTCCGACCGCGAGGCGAAGGCCGAATAATGCGCCTGCATATCGTTGCCGGCCCGGGGGCGGGACGGTGCAGGGAGATCACCGTCCCGCGCCCCCTCGATTCGTCATTTACACCCCGGCGCCAGCGCAGTGCCGCGCGAGTTCGAAGTTGATGAACAAGTTCTGGGCGTCGCTTTGCGCGATTACCATAACCGTCCCCCGCAAGCGCGCTCGCGTCGCCGCCACCAGCGAGGACATCATGGGCCTGCCGGAGGTGGCGGGTCGCTCTCGCCCGGGGAGGAGTGCGCCGTCTGCCTGCAGGAGTTCGGCGCGGACGAGAAGCTGAGGGCGATGCCCTGCTCCCACGCCTTCCACGAGCACTGCATCTCCGAGTGGCTGCGCCGTAAGGCCGTCTGCCCGCTCTGTCGCCACAGGATGCACACTGGAGCTGATGATGAGGAGGAGGATGTACTCTGGAGAGAGGGGGGTGTACACTGGAGAGAGGTTGTTTATGGGCAGATTGCTAGTGAGCGTGATCGAGCGATTATGTAATCCAAAACATATAGGATGAGAGGCTTGTTGTTTGTTTTGAATATCCAAACATATTGGGATGCGTATTAATATTATTATGATTATCATTATGTAATGTCAAAGCCCGAAATGAAATTAAGGTCGTTGTTCACCGCAAACGTCGGCTGTATTTGCCATGGATGTGCTATTTATCAATCTATTGCAATGATACTAACAGCAGAATGGTTTTTCTTCTCTTTTTTCTTGTAATGATCAGAATGTGGTGTTGCAGATTCGTCCAACAAGTGCTCCAGCTCTAGCTGCTGGCTGCAGTCTGCCCGCCCAAGACCACAACCTCTCTCTGCTTATCCATGGCAATGGCCTCCTGCTCCTGTTTCAGGCTTGCAAGGAAGATTTCAAGAATGAAATTGACCTTCTAACCACTTTCGATGGAAATTGACCAGAAAAGAAGTTCCACATTATCTTGTGAAACCATCCAAAAGCGGTTATCTGCAAAACAAAATAGCTTTCACTTGTCACTGTCTTGTCCTACTTATGTACTTATTTCATTTGATCCACAACAGAAGGCATTCAAAGCGTGGTATCTTGGCCTTGGCATCACCTGAAGTTAATGCGTATGTGTCGATATGGCTGCTTCTTCTTGCAGCTCAGAAATATGTAGTCAGTTTTTCCTCCACTTTGATGGATTTTCATTCCGTTATCTGCATGAGCAGATAACTCCAAATGATAGGCTGAGAGGTGTTGTGACACTGCAGGTGATAAAGGTATACAAACTAAACGTTTTCGGCTCTGAGGTCCCGAAATTGATAAACTGGGAGCCTGGGATCACCAAATGGACGTGTTCTTCTGAGCTCCCACTTGCCATCTCAATGCCTTTGCAAACACAAGGTATTGCTTCTCCAAACTCTTCTGTCTGTGGAAGGCTTAGAAGATTTTCCAGGATTATAGTCAGAGTTCATACCTTCTCTGTAACCTGCCAGTTATTTATTTTCCAATCTTTCTTTCAGGTTTAAGCGTAAGCCCCCGGTGGTCTCAACAGTATAGGATTTTGCAGTCATCAGAAAGGGATGCTTAAAGTTTAGATGTTAGTGCGATTGGTGATGAACTTAATGGTCCAGGGCGCTTTAATAAGTCTTTTAACAAAAACAGTAATGGGCCTGTTTTCCAAGGACTAGATGCTTCTGGTGCTTCTTTCAGAACTGTTGGTGCTGAAATCACTCAGGATACAGGATATTTCTTTTTGTCAGTGATGCAGAGGGTGATCCAGACAAACCTACTGATGGATTCGCCTCAATCGACCAGGCTATAAATGCTTTGGCGCGGAAGGAAAGGTAGGTGAATGACTAAATTAAGGATATTTCACATCTTAACGTTTTTCATCACTATTTTTTGTATCATCATAGTTTAGATTTGAACTTTGGGCATGGAGCCAGTACTCTTTGTCATATTCATAGTTTCATCCTGTACTTTCTCATCCCTGCAGTTTGTTCCATTCATGTGCATGGAACATGCATGATCAGGCTAGATTGGATTGTCCTACTTGAGGATCATATTCATTATGTACTGTGTAATCCATGAATTCCTACAAGTATAGTAGGCCCAATCAAGCATGGTTCGCTGAATTCAGCAGCTTAACTAGATGGGTGTCCTCGCCCTGTATTTTGGTTATAAATACCAAATGTGGTCTTGTGCTATGAGTCCATTCCAACAGCAGCAAATTCCGCTCTTATCCTTACCAATGTGCGCCGCACCTTTCTACTCAATTCTATTTACTTTTCTTTGAAATGATAACACTCCAAGTGAAATAATGCGACACTTTTTATCTACATGAAGCAAGTCCTTTGCTTCAAAACTCAGGACAGTACCTTGAATGCAGAATGTGATAGCTACATTAGCATTGTTTCCTTAGTACAGTTGAATTTAGCTACAAAGTTAACTATTCATTCTTCTCCAGTTTGTTATTGCTGTAGATGATGAAACGGCGATAACGAAGGTGATCTTGTGATGGCGTCCACTCTAGTGAACCCAGAGTCAATTGCATTCATGATCAGGAACGGTTCTGGGATTATCTCAGTAGGCATGAGAGAGGAGGACCTAACAAGACTGATGATTCCTATGATGTCCCCAATTACAGAAATTGAAGATATCACAGATGCTGCTGCCACGGTGACAGTGGTAACGATATATCATCTCATAGCCTTTTGCAAATTCTCAGATGTACCAAACTTGAAAAGATATTTTTTCAATCTCTTCAGGATGCCGGGTTGGCATATCTACCGGTGTCTCAGCTGCAGATAGGGCAAAGACCAGCCTCGCT